>CM055976.1:20137500-20567500 GCA_029531755.1 Holothuria leucospilota | reverse complement strand
TACCAGAACTTAAATAGCCCTACCCAACTCACCATGCCAGACTTGAGATCCCCTCGTTTGGCCTAGTAAATACTCAGTGTCATATCTGCTGCGGAAGGGGGGGGGACTTTCAGTCAGCCTTCGGACGGGTTGGGATGGTCTGATGACCTGCAGCTACAAGAGAAATAAAAAAACAGTTCAAGAAAGGGCTCACCTCTTCCTTTCTTAAAGGCAAGGGGCAGTCGCCCCAAAATTTTCTTTGAAAAATCGCCAACTTCTTGCAAATCTCGTCTTATTGCTTTACAAGCACCTTTAAAGATGTTTTGAACATAACTATTACAAACAATAGGTAAAGCAAGGAGAAATTCTCCTTGAATTTCACAATTTACCAACAAAAATATTGTCACATGATCAGAATGGGTCAATCATGAACTAGAGTGACAGGATACACTCACTCTGATTGGGGTGACTGCATACTGCCTTTAACATTTTCAACTAGTTCGTTAGAGATGAGGTTTAACGTCCCAGTTTCTAACCAATTAGTTCACGGGAATAGGTGGCTGTTTAAGTCCTGCTTGGGGTCGCCTGACGCGTACCCATTCCATCTCTTCCCGGAGATAGGCCTTCCCCATAGACCCATTTTCGATGGGACTGTTCCCGAAGTGGCTAGATGAGGCCTCTAAGCGGGGGCCAACTTGTCCCTGCCCGGGTGAGTCGAAGGGATGCCTTCCCGAGAGCCACTCCCCCCCCCCCCCGCACACACTGGTCCCGACGTGGCTGGTTTGGGCTCCTTGTGCGTTTCCCACTCCGTTCCAACTTAACTGGTCTCTTCTAAATACAAAACATTAACACCGGTTACCAGAACTTAAATAGCCCTACCCAACTCACCATGCCAGACTTGAGATCCCCTCGTTTGGCCTAGTAAATACTCAGTGTCATATCTGCTGCGGAAGGGGGGGGGGACTTTCAGTCAGCCTTCGGACGGGTTGGGATGGTCTGATGACCTGCAGCTACAAGAGAAATAAAAAACAGTTCAAGAAAGGGCTCACCTCTTCCTTTCTTAAAGGCAATGGGCAGTCGCCCCGAAATTTTCTTTGAAAAATCGCCAACTTCTTGCAAATCTCGTCTTATTGCTTTACAAGCACCTTTAAAGATGTTTTGAACATAACTATTACAAACAATAGGTAAAGCAAGGAGAAATTCTCCTTGAATTTCACAATTTACCAACAAAAATATTGTCACATGATCAGAATGGGTCAATCATGAACTAGAGTGACAGGATACACTCACTCTGATTGGGGTGACTGCATACTGCCTTTAACATTTTCAACTAGTTCGTTAGAGATGAGGTTTAACGTCCCAGTTTCTAACCAATTATTTCACGGGAATAGGTGGCTGTTTAAGTCCTGCTTGGGGTCGCCTGACGCGTACCCATTCCATCTCTTCCCGGAGATAGGCCTTCCCCATAGACCCATTTTCGATGGGACTGTTCCCGAAGTGGCTAGATGAGGCCTCTAAGCGGGGGCCAACTTGTCCCTGCCCGGGTGAGTCGAAGGGATGCCTTCCCGAGAGCCACTCCCCCCCCCCCGCACACACTGGTCCCGACGTGGCTGGTTTGGGCTCCTTGTGCGTTTCCCACTCCGTTCCAACTTAACTGGTCTCTTCTAAATACAAAACATTAACACCGGTTACCAGAACTTAAATAGCCCTACCCAACTCACCATGCCAGACTTGAGATCCCCTCGTTTGGCCTAGTAAATACTCAGTGTCATATCTGCTGCGGAAGGGGGGGGGGGGGACTTTCAGTCAGCCTTCGGACGGGTTGGGATGGTCTGATGACCTGCAGCTACAAGAGAAATAAAAAACAGTTCAAGAAAGGGCTCACCTCTTCCTTTCTTAAAGGCAATGGGCAGTCGCCCCAAAATTTTCTTTGAAAAATCGCCAACTTCTTGCAAATCTCGTCTTATTGCTTTACAAGCACCTTTAAAGATGTTTTGAACATAACTATTACAAACAATAGGTAAAGCAAGGAGAAATTCTCCTTGAATTTCACAATTTACCAACAAAAATATTGTCACATGATCAGAATGGGTCAATCATGAACTAGAGTGACAGGATACACTCACTCTGATTGGGGTGACTGCATACTGCCTTTAACATTTTCAACTAGTTCGTTAGAGATGAGGTTTAACGTCCCAGTTTCTAACCAATTATTTCACGGGAATAGGTGGCTGTTTAAGTCCTGCTTGGGGTCGCCTGACGCGTACCCATTCCATCTCTTCCCGGAGATAGGCCTTCCCCATAGACCCATTTTCGATGGGACTGTTCCCGAAGTGGCTAGATGAGGCCTCTAAGCGGGGGCCAACTTGTCCCTGCCCGGGTGAGTCGAAGGGATGCCTTCCCGAGAGCCACTCCCCCCCCCCCCGCACACACTGGTCCCGACGTGGCTGGTTTGGGCTCCTTGTGCGTTTCCCACTCCGTTCCAACTTAACTGGTCTCTTCTAAATACAAAACATTAACACCGGTTACCAGAACTTAAATAGCCCTACCCAACTCACCATGCCAGACTTGAGATCCCCTCGTTTGGCCTAGTAAATACTCAGTGTCATATCTGCTGCGGAAGGGGGGGGGGACTTTCAGTCAGCCTTCGGACGGGTTGGGATGGTCTGATGACCTGCAGCTACAAGAGAAATAAAAAAAACAGTTCAAGAAAGGGCTCACCTCTTCCTTTCTTAAAGGCAATGGGCAGTCGCCCCAAAATTTTCTTTGAAAAATCGCCAACTTCTTGCAAATCTCGTCTTATTGCTTTACAAGCACCTTTAAAGATGTTTTGAACATAACTATTACAAACAATAGGTAAAGCAAGGAGAAATTCTCCTTGAATTTCACAATTTACCAACAAAAATATTGTCACATGATCAGAATGGGTCAATCATGAACTAGAGTGACAGGATACACTCACTCTGATTGGGGTGACTGCATACTGCCTTTAACATTTTCAACTAGTTCGTTAGAGATGAGGTTTAACGTCCCAGTTTCTAACCAATTATTTCACGGGAATAGGTGGCTGTTTAAGTCCTGCTTGGGGTCGCCTGACGCGTACCCATTCCATCTCTTCCCGGAGATAGGCCTTCCCCATAGACCCATTTTCGATGGGACTGTTCCCGAAGTGGCTAGATGAGGCCTCTAAGCGGGGGCCAACTTGTCCCTGCCCGGGTGAGTCGAAGGGATGCCTTCCCGAGAGCCACTCCCCCCCCCCCCGCACACACTGGTCCCGACGTGGCTGGTTTGGGCTCCTTGTGCGTTTCCCACTCCGTTCCAACTTAACTGGTCTCTTCTAAATACAAAACATTAACACCGGTTACCAGAACTTAAATAGCCCTACCCAACTCACCATGCCAGACTTGAGATCCCCTCGTTTGGCCTAGTAAATACTCAGTGTCATATCTGCTGCGGAAGGGGGGGGGGACTTTCAGTCAGCCTTCGGACGGGTTGGGATGGTCTGATGACCTGCAGCTACAAGAGAAATAAAAAACAGTTCAAGAAAGGGCTCACCTCTTCCTTTCTTAAAGGCAATGGGCAGTCGCCCCAAAATTTTCTTTGAAAAATCGCCAACTTCTTGCAAATCTCGTCTTATTGCTTTACAAGCACCTTTAAAGATGTTTTGAACATAACTATTACAAACAATAGGTAAAGCAAGGAGAAATTCTCCTTGAATTTCACAATTTACCAACAACAAAAATATTGTCACATGATCAGAATGGGTCAATCATGAACTAGAGTGACAGGATACACTCACTCTGATTGGGGTGACTGCATACTGCCTTTAACATTTTCAACTAGTTCGTTAGAGATGAGGTTTAACGTCCCAGTTTCTAACCAATTAGTTCACGGGAATAGGTAGCCTGCTTGGGCTCGCCTGACGCGTACCCATTCCATCTCTTCCCGGAGATAGGCCTTCCCCATAGACCCATTTTCGATGGGACTGTTCCCGAAGTGGCTAGATGAGGCCTCTAAGCGGGGGCCAACTTGTCTCTGCCCGGGTGAGTCGAAGGGATGCCTTCCCGAGAGCCACTCCCCCCCCCCCCCGCACACACTGGTCCCGACGTGGCTGGTTTGGGCTCCTTGTGCGTTTCCCACTCCGTTCCAACTTAACTGGTCTCTTCTAAATACAAAACATTAACACCGGTTACCAGAACTTAAATAGCCCTACCCAACTCACCATGCCAGACTTGAGATCCCCTCGTTTGGCCTAGTAAATACTCAGTGTCATATCTGCTGCGGAGGGGGGGGGGACTTTCAGTCAGCCTTCGGACGGGTTGGGATGGTCTGATGACCTGCAGCTACAAGAGAAATAAAAAAACAGTTCAAGAAAGGGCTCACCTCTTCCTTTCTTAAAGGCAATGGGCAGTCGCCCCAAAATTTTCTTTGAAAAATCGCCAACTTCTTGCAAATCTCGTCTTATTGCTTTACAAGCACCTTTAAAGATGTTTTGAACATAACTATTACAAACAATAGGTAAAGCAAGGAGAAATTCTCCTTGAATTTCACAATTTACCAACAAAAATATTGTCACATGATCAGAATGGGTCAATCATGAACTAGAGTGACAGGATACACTCACTCTGATTGGGGTGACTGCATACTGCCTTTAACATTTTCAACTAGTTCGTTAGAGATGAGGTTTAACGTCCCAGTTTCTAACCAATTAGTTCACGGGAATAGGTGGCTGTTTAAGTCCTGCTTGGGGTCGCCTGACGCGTACCCATTCCATCTCTTCCCGGAGATAGGCCTTCCCCATAGACCCATTTTCGATGGGACTGTTCCCGAAGTGGCTAGATGAGGCCTCTAAGCGGGGGCCAACTTGTCCCTGCCCGGGTGAGTCGAAGGGATGCCTTCCCGAGAGCCACTCCCCCCCCCCCGCACACACTGGTCCCGACGTGGCTGGTTTGGGCTCCTTGTGCGTTTCCCACTCCGTTCCAACTTAACTGGTCTCTTCTAAATACAAAACATTAACACCGGTTACCAGAACTTAAATAGCCCTACCCAACTCACCATGCCAGACTTGAGATCCCCTCGTTTGGCCTAGTAAATACTCAGTGTCATATCTGCTGCGGAAGGGGGGGGGGACTTTCAGTCAGCCTTCGGACGGGTTGGGATGGTCTGATGACCTGCAGCTACAAGAGAAATAAAAAACAGTTCAAGAAAGGGCTCACCTCTTCCTTTCTTAAAGGCAATGGGCAGTCGCCCCAAAATTTTCTTTGAAAAATCGCCAACTTCTTGCAAATCTCGTCTTATTGCTTTACAAGCACCTTTAAAGATGTTTTGAACATAACTATTACAAACAATAGGTAAAGCAAGGAGAAATTCTCCTTGAATTTCACAATTTACCAACAAAAATATTGTCACATGATCAGAATGGGTCAATCATGAACTAGAGTGACAGGATACACTCACTCTGATTGGGGTGACTGCATACTGCCTTTAACATTTTCAACTAGTTCGTTAGAGATGAGGTTTAACGTCCCAGTTTCTAACCAATTAGTTCACGGGAATAGGTGGCTGTTTGGGGTCGCCTGACGCGTACCCATTCCATCTCTTCCCGGAGATAGGCCTTCCCCATAGACCCATTTTCGATGGGACTGTTCCCGAAGTGGCTAGATGAGGCCTCTAAGCGGGGGCCAACTTGTCCCTGCCCGGGTGAGTCGAAGGGATGCCTTCCCGAGAGCCACTCCCCCCCCCCGCACACACTGGTCCCGACGTGGCTGGTTTGGGCTCCTTGTGCGTTTCCCACTCCGTTCCAACTTAACTGGTCTCTTCTAAATACAAAACATTAACACCGGTTACCAGAACTTAAATAGCCCTACCCAACTCACCATGCCAGACTTGAGATCCCCTCGTTTGGCCTAGTAAATACTCAGTGTCATATCTGCTGCGGAAGGGGGGGGGACTTTCAGTCAGCCTTCGGACGGGTTGGGATGGTCTGATGACCTGCAGCTACAAGAGAAATAAAAAACAGTTCAAGAAAGGGCTCACCTCTTCCTTTCTTAAAGGCAATGGGCAGTCGCCCCAAAATTTTCTTTGAAAAATCGCCAACTTCTTGCAAATCTCGTCTTATTGCTTTACAAGCACCTTTAAAGATGTTTTGAACATAACTATTACAAACAATAGGTAAAGCAAGGAGAAATTCTCCTTGAATTTCACAATTTACCAACAAAAATATTGTCACATGATCAGAATGGGTCAATCATGAACTAGAGTGACAGGATACACTCACTCTGATTGGGGTGACTGCATACTGCCTTTAACATTTTCAACTAGTTCGTTAGAGATGAGGTTTAACGTCCCAGTTTCTAACCAATTAGTTCACGGGAATAGGTGGCTGTCTGGGATCGCCTGACGCGTACCCATTCCATCTCTTCCCGGAGATAGGCCTTCCCCATAGACCCATTTTCGATGGGACTGTTCCCGAAGTGGCTAGATGAGGCCTCTAAGCGGGGGCCAACTTGTCCCTGCCCGGGTGAGTCGAAGGGATGCCTTCCCGAGAGCCACTCCCCCCCCCCGCACACACTGGTCCCGACGTGGCTGGTTTGGGCTCCTTGTGCGTTTCCCACTCCGTTCCAACTTAACTGGTCTCTTCTAAATACAAAACATTAACACCGGTTACCAGAACTTAAATAGCCCTACCCAACTCACCATGCCAGACTTGAGATCCCCTCGTTTGGCCTAGTAAATACTCAGTGTCATATCTGCTGCGGAAGGGGGGGGGGACTTTCAGTCAGCCTTCGGACGGGTTGGGATGGTCTGATGACCTGCAGCTACAAGAGAAATAAAAAACAGTTCAAGAAAGGGCTCACCTCTTCCTTTCTTAAAGGCAATGGGCAGTCGCCCCAAAATTTTCTTTGAAAAATCGCCAACTTCTTGCAAATCTCGTCTTATTGCTTTACAAGCACCTTTAAAGATGTTTTGAACATAACTATTACAAACAATAGGTAAAGCAAGGAGAAATTCTCCTTGAATTTCACAATTTACCAACAAAAATATTGTCACATGATCAGAATGGGTCAATCATGAACTAGAGTGACAGGATACACTCACTCTGATTGGGGTGACTGCATACTGCCTTTAACATTTTCAACTAGTTCGTTAGAGATGAGGTTTAACGTCCCAGTTTCTAACCAATTAGTTCACGGGAATAGGTGGCTGTTTAAGTCCTGCTTGGGGTCGCCTGACGCGTACCCATTCCATCTCTTCCCGGAGATAGGCCTTCCCCATAGACCCATTTTCGATGGGACTGTTCCCGAAGTGGCTAGATGAGGCCTCTAAGCGGGGGCCAACTTGTCCCTGCCCGGGTGAGTCGAAGGGATGCCTTCCCGAGAGCCACTCCCCCCCCCCCCCCCCGCACACACTGGTCCCGACGTGGCTGGTTTGGGCTCCTTGTGCGTTTCCCACTCCGTTCCAACTTAACTGGTCTCTTCTAAATACAAAACATTAACACCGGTTACCAGAACTTAAATAGCCCTACCCAACTCACCATGCCAGACTTGAGATCCCTCGTTTGGCCTAGTAAATACTCAGTGTCATATCTGCTGCGGAAGGGGGGGGGGACTTTCAGTCAGCCTTCGGACGGGTTGGGATGGTCTGATGACCTGCAGCTACAAGAGAAATAAAAAACAGTTCAAGAAAGGGCTCACCTCTTCCTTTCTTAAAGGCAATGGGCAGTCGCCCCAAAATTTTCTTTGAAAAATCGCCAACTTCTTGCAAATCTCGTCTTATTGCTTTACAAGCACCTTTAAAGATGTTTTGAACATAACTATTACAAACAATAGGTAAAGCAAGGAGAAATTCTCCTTGAATTTCACAATTTACCAACAAAAATATTGTCACATGATCAGAATGGGTCAATCATGAACTAGAGTGACAGGATACACTCACTCTGATTGGGGTGACTGCATACTGCCTTTAACATTTTCAACTAGTTCGTTAGAGATGAGGTTTAACGTCCCAGTTTCTAACCAATTAGTTCACGGGAATAGGTGGCTGTTTAAGTCCTGCTTGGGGTCGCCTGACGCGTACCCATTCCATCTCTTCCCGGAGATAGGCCTTCCCCATAGACCCATTTTCGATGGGACTGTTCCCGAAGTGGCTAGATGAGGCCTCTAAGCGGGGGCCAACTTGTCCCTGCCCGGGTGAGTCGAAGGGATGCCTTCCCGAGAGCCACTCCCCCCCCCCCCCGCACACACTGGTCCCGACGTGGCTGGTTTGGGCTCCTTGTGCGTTTCCCACTCCGTTCCAACTTAACTGGTCTCTTCTAAATACAAAACATTAACACCGGTTACCAGAACTTAAATAGCCCTACCCAACTCACCATGCCAGACTTGAGATCCCCTCGTTTGGCCTAGTAAATACTCAGTGTCATATCTGCTGCGGAAGGGGGGGGGGGACTTTCAGTCAGCCTTCGGACGGGTTGGGATGGTCTGATGACCTGCAGCTACAAGAGAAATAAAAAAACAGTTCAAGAAATTATTGTTTTTATTACGTGCGTATGGCTCACCTCTTCCTTTCTTAAAGGCAATGGGCAGTCGCCCCAAAATTTTCTTTGAAAAATCGCCAACTTCTTGCAAATCTCGTCTTATTGCTTTACAAGCACCTTTAAAGATGTTTTGAACATAACTATTACAAACAATAGGTAAAGCAAGGAGAAATTCTCCTTGAATTTCACAATTTACCAACAAAAATATTGTCACATGATCAGAATGGGTCAATCATGAACTAGAGTGACAGGATACACTCACTCTGATTGGGGTGACTGCATACTGCCTTTAACATTTTCAACTAGTTCGTTAGAGATGAGGTTTAACGTCCCAGTTTCTAACCAATTAGTTCACGGGAATAGGTGGCTGTTTAAGTCCTGCTTGGGGTCGCCTGACGCGTACCCATTCCATCTCTTCCCGGAGATAGGCCTTCCCCATAGACCCATTTTCGATGGGACTGTTCCCGAAGTGGCTAGATGAGGCCTCTAAGCGGGGGCCAACTTGTCCCTGCCCGGGTGAGTCGAAGGGATGCCTTCCCGAGAGCCACTCCCCCCCCCCCGCACACACTGGTCCCGACGTGGCTGGTTTGGGCTCCTTGTGCGTTTCCCACTCCGTTCCAACTTAACTGGTCTCTTCTAAATACAAAACATTAACACCGGTTACCAGAACTTAAATAGCCCTACCCAACTCACCATGCCAGACTTGAGATCCCTCGTTTGGCCTAGTAAATACTCAGTGTCATATCTGCTGCGGAAGGGGGGGGGGGACTTTCAGTCAGCCTTCGGACGGGTTGGGATGGTCTGATGACCTGCAGCTACAAGAGAAATAAAAAACAGTTCAAGAAAGGGCTCACCTCTTCCTTTCTTAAAGGCAATGGCCAGTCGCCCATTCAAAATTTTCTTTGAAAAATCGCCAACTTCTTGCAAATCTCGTCTTATTGCTTTACAAGCACCTTTAAAGATGTTTTGAACATAACTATTACAAACAATAGGTAAAGCAAGGAGAAATTCTCCTTGAATTTCACAATTTACCAACAAAAATATTGTCACATGATCAGAATGGGTCAATCATGAACTAGAGTGACAGGATACACTCACTCTGATTGGGGTGACTGCATACTGCCTTTAACATTTTCAACTAGTTCGTTAGAGATGAGGTTTAACGTCCCAGTTTCTAACCAATTAGTTCACGGGAATAGGTGGCTGTTTAAGTCCTGCTTGGGGTCGCCTGACGCGTACCCATTCCATCTCTTCCCGGAGATAGGCCTTCCCCATAGACCCATTTTCGATGGGACTGTTCCCGAAGTGGCTAGATGAGGCCTCTAAGCGGGGGCCAACTTGTCCCTGCCCGGGTGAGTCGAAGGGATGCCTTCCCGAGAGCCACTCCCCCCCCCCCGCACACACTGGTCCCGACGTGGCTGGTTTGGGCTCCTTGTGCGTTTCCCACTCCGTTCCAACTTAACTGGTCTCTTCTAAATACAAAACATTAACACCGGTTACCAGAACTTAAATAGCCCTACCCAACTCACCATGCCAGACTTGAGATCCCCTCGTTTGGCCTAGTAAATACTCAGTGTCATATCTGCTGCGGAAGGGGGGGGGGGGACTTTCAGTCAGCCTTCGGACGGGTTGGGATGGTCTGATGACCTGCAGCTACAAGAGAAATAAAAAACAGTTCAAGAAAGGGCTCACCTCTTCCTTTCTTAAAGGCAATGGGCAGTCGCCCCAAAATTTTCTTTGAAAAATCGCCAACTTCTTGCAAATCTCGTCTTATTGCTTTACAAGCACCTTTAAAGATGTTTTGAACATAACTATTACAAACAATAGGTAAAGCAAGGAGAAATTCTCCTTGAATTTCACAATTTACCAACAAAAATATTGTCACATGATCAGAATGGGTCAATCATGAACTAGAGTGACAGGATACACTCACTCTGATTGGGGTGACTGCATACTGCCTTTAACATTTTCAACTAGTTCGTTAGAGATGAGGTTTAACGTCCCAGTTTCTAACCAATTAGTTCACGGGAATAGGTGGCTGTTTAAGTCCTGCTTGGGGTCGCCTGACGCGTACCCATTCCATCTCTTCCCGGAGATAGGCCTTCCCCATAGACCCATTTTCGATGGGACTGTTCCCGAAGTGGCTAGATGAGGCCTCTAAGCGGGGGCCAACTTGTCCCTGCCCGGGTGAGTCGAAGGGATGCCTTCCCGAGAGCCACTCCCCCCCCCCCCCGCACACACTGGTCCCGACGTGGCTGGTTTGGGCTCCTTGTGCGTTTCCCACTCCGTTCCAACTTAACTGGTCTCTTCTAAATACAAAACATTAACACCGGTTACCAGAACTTAAATAGCCCTACCCAACTCACCATGCCAGACTTGAGATCCCCTCGTTTGGCCTAGTAAATACTCAGTGTCATATCTGCTGCGGAAGGGGGGGGGGACTTTCAGTCAGCCTTCGGACGGGTTGGGATGGTCTGATGACCTGCAGCTACAAGAGAAATAAAAAACAGTTCAAGAAAGGGCTCACCTCTTCCTTTCTTAAAGGCAATGGGCAGTCGCCCCAAAATTTTCTTTGAAAAATCGCCAACTTCTTGCAAATCTCGTCTTATTGCTTTACAAGCACCTTTAAAGATGTTTTGAACATAACTATTACAAACAATAGGTAAAGCAAGGAGAAATTCTCCTTGAATTTCACAATTTACCAACAAAAATATTGTCACATGATCAGAATGGGTCAATCATGAACTAGAGTGACAGGATACACTCACTCTGATTGGGGTGACTGCATACTGCCTTTAACATTTTCAACTAGTTCGTTAGAGATGAGGTTTAACGTCCCAGTTTCTAACCAATTAGTTCACGGGAATAGGTGGCTGTTTAAGTCCTGCTTGGGGTCGCCTGACGCGTACCCATTCCATCTCTTCCCGGAGATAGGCCTTCCCCATAGACCCATTTTCGATGGGACTGTTCCCGAAGTGGCTAGATGAGGCCTCTAAGCGGGGGCCAACTTGTCCCTGCCCGGGTGAGTCGAAGGGATGCCTTCCCGAGAGCCACTCCCCCCCCCCCCCGCACACACTGGTCCCGACGTGGCTGGTTTGGGCTCCTTGTGCGTTTCCCACTCCGTTCCAACTTAACTGGTCTCTTCTAAATACAAAACATTAACACCGGTTACCAGAACTTAAATAGCCCTACCCAACTCACCATGCCAGACTTGAGATCCCCTCGTTTGGCCTAGTAAATACTCAGTGTCATATCTGCTGCGGAAGGGGGGGGGGGACTTTCAGTCAGCCTTCGGACGGGTTGGGATGGTCTGATGACCTGCAGCTACAAGAGAAATAAAAAAACAGTTCAAGAAAGGGCTCACCTCTTCCTTTCTTAAAGGCAATGGGCAGTCGCCCCAAAATTTTC
This sequence comes from Holothuria leucospilota, assembly GCA_029531755.1. NCBI lineage: Eukaryota > Metazoa > Echinodermata > Holothuroidea > Aspidochirotida > Holothuriidae > Holothuria > Holothuria leucospilota. The sequence goes on along the minus strand of CM055976.1, from coordinate 20,555,580 downwards.
TTTGAAAAATCGCCAACTTCTTGCAAATCTCGTCTTATTGCTTTACAAGCACCTTTAAAGATGTTTTGAACATAACTATTACAAACAATAGGTAAAGCAAGGAGAAATTCTCCTTGAATTTCACAATTTACCAACAAAAATATTGTCACATGATCAGAATGGGTCAATCATGAACTAGAGTGACAGGATACACTCACTCTGATTGGGGTGACTGCATACTGCCTTTAACATTTTCAACTAGTTCGTTAGAGATGAGGTTTAACGTCCCAGTTTCTAACCAATTAGTTCACGGGAATAGGTGGCTGTTTAAGTCCTGCTTGGGGTCGCCTGACGCGTACCCATTCCATCTCTTCCCGGAGATAGGCCTTCCCCATAGACCCATTTTCGATGGGACTGTTCCCGAAGTGGCTAGATGAGGCCTCTAAGCGGGGGCCAACTTGTCCCTGCCCGGGTGAGTCGAAGGGATGCCTTCCCGAGAGCCACTCCCCCCCCCCCCCCGCACACACTGGTCCCGACGTGGCTGGTTTGGGCTCCTTGTGCGTTTCCCACTCCGTTCCAACTTAACTGGTCTCTTCTAAATACAAAACATTAACACCGGTTACCAGAACTTAAATAGCCCTACCCAACTCACCATGCCAGACTTGAGATCCCCTCGTTTGGCCTAGTAAATACTCAGTGTCATATCTGCTGCGGAAGGGGGGGGGGACTTTCAGTCAGCCTTCGGACGGGTTGGGATGGTCTGATGACCTGCAGCTACAAGAGAAATAAAAAAACAGTTCAAGAAAGGGCTCACCTCTTCCTTTCTTAAAGGCAATGGGCAGTCGCCCCAAAATTTTCTTTGAAAAATCGCCAACTTCTTGCAAATCTCGTCTTATTGCTTTACAAGCACCTTTAAAGATGTTTTGAACATAACTATTACAAACAATAGGTAAAGCAAGGAGAAATTCTCCTTGAATTTCACAATTTACCAACAAAAATATTGTCACATGATCAGAATGGGTCAATCATGAACTAGAGTGACAGGATACACTCACTCTGATTGGGGTGACTGCATACTGCCTTTAACATTTTCAACTAGTTCGTTAGAGATGAGGTTTAACGTCCCAGTTTCTAACCAATTAGTTCACGGGAATAGGTGGCTGTTTAAGTCCTGCTTGGGGTCGCCTGACGCGTACCCATTCCATCTCTTCCCGGAGATAGGCCTTCCCCATAGACCCATTTTCGATGGGACTGTTCCCGAAGTGGCTAGATGAGGCCTCTAAGCGGGGGCCAACTTGTCCCTGCCCGGGTGAGTCGAAGGGATGCCTTCCCAAGAGCCACTCCCCCCCCCCCCGCACACACTGGTCCCGACGTGGCTGGTTTGGGCTCCTTATGCGTTTCCCACTCCGTTCCAACTTAACTGGTCTCTTCTAAATACAAAACATTAACACCGGTTACCAGAACTTAAATAGCCCTACCCAACTCACCATGCCAGACTTGAGATCCCCTCGTTTGGCCTAGTAAATACTCAGTGTCATATCTGCTGCGGAAGGGGGGGGGGACTTTCAGTCAGCCTTCGGACGGGTTGGGATGGTCTGATGACCTGCAGCTACAAGAGAAATAAAAAAACAGTTCAAGAAATTATTGTTTTTATTACGTGCGTATGGCTCACCTCTTCCTTCCTTAACATTTTCAACCAATTGCTACAATTACATGAATTATTACGTAAAAGCAGTAAGAAGAAAAATGGATTAATTCACAATATTTTGGGAATAAATTAATTTTCAGGGGTAGGGCCAAGGATTTCCCCGAAAATGCGAAGAAACGCATTTCAATGTGTTAGAAACTACTTGAATTTACATTAAAATTAACAGCATACATATTTCATATTTTTAAACATAAAGTATTAAAAAGAAAGAAAACTATTAGGGTGTGAAGATTCCGAATATGTTATCAGGGTCCTAACCTGGACAAAGGCAATGTTCCTAAACCATATGAAAAACAGGCAGTCCTCTAGTTCGTTAGAGATGAGGTTTAACGTCCCAGTTTCTAACCAATTAGTTCACGGGAATAGGTGGCTGTTTAAGTCCTGTTTGGGGTCGCCTGACGCGTACCCATTCCATCTCTTCCCGGAGATAGGCCTTCCCCATAGACCCATTTTCGATGGGACTGTTCCCGAAGTGGCTAGATGAGGCCGCTAAGCGGGGGCCAACTTGTCCCTGCCCGGGTGAGTCGAAGGGATGCCTTCCCAAGAGCCACTCCCCCCCCCCCCCGCACACACTGGTCCCGACGTGGCTGGTTTGGGCTCCTTATGCGTTTCCCACTCCGTTCCAACTTAACTGGTCTCTTCTAAATACAAAACATTAACACCGGTTACCAGAACTTAAATAGCCCTACCCAACTCACCATGCCAGACTTGAGATCCCCTCGTTTGGCCTAGTAAATACTCAGTGTCATATCTGCTGCGGAAGGGGGGGGGGACTTTCAGTCAGCCTTCGGACGGGTTGGGATGGTCTGATGACCTGCAGCTACAAGAGAAATAAAAAAACAGTTCAAGAAATTATTGTTTTTATTACGTGCGTATGGCTCACCTCTTCCTTTCTTAAAGGCAATGGGCAGTCGCCCCAAAATTTTCTTTGAAAAATCGCCAACTTCTTGCAAATCTCGTCTTATTGCTTTACAAGCACCTTTAAAGATGTTTTGAACATAACTATTACAAACAATAGGTAAAGCAAGGAGAAATTCTCCTTGAATTTCACAATTTACCAACAAAAATATTGTCACATGATCAGAATGGGCCAATCATGAACTAGAGTGACAGGATACACTCACTCTGATTGGGGTGACTGCATACTGCCTTTAACATTTTCAACCAATTGCTACAATTACATGAATTATTACGTAAAAGCAGTAAGAAGAAAAATGGATTAATTCACAATATTTTGGGAATAAATTAATTTTCAGGGGTAGGGCCAAGGATTTCCCCGAAAATGCGAAGAAACGCATTTCAATGTGTTAGAAACTACTTGAATTTACAGCATACATATTTCATATTTTTAAACATAAAGTATTAAAAAGAAAGAAAACTATTAGGGTGTGAAGATTCCGAATATGTTATCAGGGTCCTAACCTGGACAAAGGCAATGTTCCTGTAGGGTACCTAAACCATATGAAAAACAGGCAGTCCTCTAGTTCGTTAGAGATGAGGTTTAACGTCCCAGTTTCTAACCAATTAGTTCACGGGAATAGGTGGCTGTTAAGTCCTGTTTGGGGTCGCCTGACGCGTACCCATTCCATCTCTTCCCGGAGATAGGCCTTCCCCATAGACCCATTTTCGATGGGACTGTTCCCGAAGTGGCTAGATGAGGCCGCTAAGCGGGGGCCAACTTGTCCCTGCCCGGGTGAGTCGAAGGGATGCCTTCCCAAGAGCCACTTCCCCCCCCCCCGCACACACTGGTCCCGACGTGGCTGGTTTGGGCTCCTTATGCGTTTCCCACTCCGTTCCAACTTAACTGGTCTCTTCTAAATACAAAACATTAACACCGGTTACCAGAACTTAAATAGCCCTACCCAACTCACCATGCCAGACTTGAGATCCCCTCGTTTGGCCTAGTAAATACTCAGTGTCATATCTGCTGCGGAAGGGGGGGGGACTTATGGAAAGGTCACCACAATGTGATGGGTGTGAAGAGGCACATAAGGTAAACCGGGAATTATATCCAATGGATAACTTTGACATTGCAAGATGAAGTAAAAATTTTTATGTTAAAAAATGAAAACTGACGCTCTTCACAGACATCCATCTCAAAAGTTGTCGTATCAATTCTTTACTTGGGCCAGCATGACCTTTATCACACATCACACATCACTCTCTGCGCCATCAGATCAGTCAGCCTTCGGACGGGCTTCGATGGTCTGATGACCTGCAGCTACAAGAGAAATATAAAAACAGTTCAAGAAATTATTGTTTTTATTACGTGCGTATGGCTCACCTCTTCCTTAACAAACGAAACGGATTTAACGGATTTAATCAAAATTTTCCAAAATCAACAAAAAAAGTTTGTTTTCTTAACATTTTTAACCAATTGCTACAATTACATGAATTATTACGTGAAAGCAGTAAGAAAAAAAAGGGAACTTAATTTCACAATATTTTGGGAATAAATTAATTTTCAGGGGTAGGGCCCAGGATTTCCTCGAAAATACGAAAAAACGCATTTCAATGTGTTAGAAACTATTTGAATTTACATGAAAATTTACAGGACAGGTTACATTTCATATTTTTAAAAATATAGTATTAAAAAGAAAGAAAACTTAGGGTGTGAAGATTCCGAATATGTTATCAGGGTCCTAACCTAGGCAAAGGCAATGTTCCTGTAGGGTACCTAAACCCAGGCGCGGCGCCACGGGGGGGGGCAGGGTAGGCATTTACCCCCGGGGCCCCATGGTTTTTCATAAAATAAAATCGTCTAAAAAAACGTTTTAAGACACATAATTTTGTAGGAGGTGGGGTGAGGTGTTACAGTATGTCACCCATCTATCACAATATTAGTTAAATTGTTCGTTACAAAATACCTGAAACTTGCAATCCCCGCACGGATAACGTTTTCTGTTTAATCCATCGTTTACGTGAATGCAGGTTAAGTATTACATAAACACTAAGGCCATTGTACATAACGTGCAAACAAAAAGGGCATAAGAACCGAGAGTAAAACTAAAACAATACAGTAGTATACCCTAACGCCAAGTTATTGTGAGACCTTACACATATGGTGTCACAGAGCAAAAATGTGTTCCTTCTCTTGGAGAAAAGGTGTGTATCATTGCAAGTTACACCAAAAAATACAGACAGCTAATTTGTACAGCAGGGGATACGCCTGATCCATGAATCTCTGTCTAACCAAAACCCCAACCCTACCCGTAACTCGGAATATATTTTCGTCCGGGAGAATCTTCGGTCTTTAGTGAACCTTCGACCAAGTGAACCTTTCGTCTATGGGTATTCCCCCCTGTCCGGATTATGTAATGTTTGGCAATCTCAAACATTTACTGTCTCTTCATTCCCAGCATGTGACCATTTAAAATTTAAAACGTGACAATATATAATGGGGGTATCATGAGTCAATCACTTAACCAACATTTTGACAATAAAAATATAAAAAACATTTAATAAAATGAATTAAACTTTGAAGTAATATGATATGTCTCCCTTATTGCATACGCGTAGGAAGCGGGGGGGGGGGGCTGGGGGCTAAAGCCCCAGTCAAAAATCTAGAGGGCAGAAGCATACTTCTGCACAAAATGCAAGGTCAAAAACACCTTATTTGTCTCTTCAGTAAAAACTGTAAAAAATTTGCAGTAATTTTCCTTAAAATTTGCCCAAAATGTTGCACCAAATTACATCTGAGGACCCTAAAATACCCCCTCAGACCCCTCCCCAGGACAGCGATCCAAAACAAGATTCAGCCCACAGTCTCAAAAGCTACCTACGCCTATGCCTTATTGTGCTTTATTTTGGTGTTGTCTCGACTGAGTAATCCATAGAAAACGAATTTTGAATAGTAGGTGCATGGCCGCACACAACACAATCTTTACTGTATGAAGAAATCTTTAGTCAATCAGAAAAAGAGCAAAGAAAAACAGGGCGATGTCACATGGGGCAGGGGGCAACCGCCTCCTATCATTTGCAAGAACAGGGGAAAGAGAGAAGGAAAAGAACAGGAAAAAAGAAAAGGAGAAAACGAAAGAGAAGAAGGGGAAGCGAAGGAGAAAAAAGAAAGGAGGAGGGTGCGGTAGGCATATATTTGATCCATATAATTAGTCCAGAGCTTCCAGGAGGCCCTATTCCGGTGTCTGCCAGCCTTTAGACACCTTGTATAATGCATATATGAAGCAACGAAAATATTCGTAATAGTTCGTGTTTCTGTCGACTCAACACACGTATTTTTGAGTGAAAACATACCCATACATAATAGGGGGTGGCTTCAGGAGGTTTGTTTACTACATAACCTTCTCTTAGACAACAAAGGCTACTCTCATCTTTCACTAAACCAAAACTTAAAATTCAATAAAATTATTAACACTTTTCAGCCATATATGATAGCTCAAAAAATACCATAGACATCACCATTTTGCATCTAAGCAATCTTAAATTGATAAAAGTTTCTCAAAGGGGAGGGGACACCCCTCCCCTTAGACCCCTCCCCAGAAAAGCATCTTTCCCCCCAAGCAAAAATTAAAAAACAATAAATTATGAACACTTTCTTACATATATGATCAGTTCAAAAATATACCAAAGATATCACCATTTTGCATCTAAGCAATCTTAAATGCATAAAAAATTTCTCAAAGGGGAGGGGACACCACTTCCCAGAAAAGCATCTTTCCCAAAACAAATATTAAAATTACTAAATTATAAACTTTCCAGCCATATATGATAAAATCAAAATATGTACCAAAGACATTATCATTTTGCATCTGAGCAACCTTAAATTAACACAAATTTCCCAATGGGGAGTGGGACACCCCCTCCCCTTAAACCCCGCACCTGCCTAAACCATATGAAAAACAGGCAGTCCTCTCTTTGTTACTGTAGGCAGAGGTACCTTCCCGAGATATGAATCCAAGAAATAATGAAACATTAATGTAAGGTGACTTAGGTGTAACATGGTGTTAGTTTGGCAAAGCTTTGCACGTTCTAAATGTCTCATTTCTTAGCCTTTTTCCTTCGTCAGGAGGGGAGGGGGCTGAGTGTACGGTGAGGGGTGTTTTCCAAGGACATGAATTACACCAGTGCTCTTTAAGATTGTTTTTGTTTACATAATTTTTGGCTGACAAGGTAAAAGGTGCAATCTTTGTTAAAGAAAAAACCAGGCTATTATTACGTGAAACGAAATGGATTGAAAAGCTACCGTACCACAATGAAGTTTCTTCTCAGCTCTCTATTCAAATTTTGCCAATATTAACCAAGAAAACGTTGATTTCTTGATATTTTGAAGGAAATCAGTTGCTAAGATTTCATGAATTATTACGTTAAAACAGAAGATAGAAGAAAAAGGGAAATTGATTTCAAAATTTTTTGGGAGTAAATTAATTTTCAGGGGAGGGATTTCCCCGGGAATTCAAATAAATACAGGTCAATTCGTTAGCATCTACTTGAAATTACATTCAAAATTGCAGATTGAAAAGGAAACCTTTATCTCCTCACATAAAAAATAAAGATCAAACGCAATGGCCTTCGGTGCAGTATGAAGAAAATCTGTTAATTCGTGGAAAATATCCAACTATTTTCTGAAGCGATAGTGCGCGGAATGCTAAATATTTTTGAAAGGGCTGGTGATTTGGGGACTATGCATCTTATTACTAAATTTAGTACCTTAATATTTCTTAATATTTCTTAATACCTTAATATTTCTTCCCTTTGATAACGAAAATACTTGGAGTCAAAGCGAGAAAACTTGGTGTATAATATAGAATAGAAAGATGAAGTGAAATATAATGAAACGAGTTTGAAGAGTGAAATAAGGGGCATTTTTGAAAATCTACGGAGCCTTGTACGGGACTTACTCACATAGTGGTAGAAAGCGGGAATCTGAGGAGGTGGGCTGAAGTCCTCCTAGTCAAAAATGTCATGGGTCGGAAGTATGCTTTCGACACACCCCACCCCCACCCCCACCCACGCCTTCTGAATTCAAGAACGAATATCACTTACTTGTTACCTCAGTCTACAAAAAATGTCAAAAATTTTCTTCACTTATTTTCCAAAAGGCACCAAAAATGGCACCAAAAATGTCATGGGTCGAAGTATGCTTTCTTAACACCCCACCACCACCTCACCCTCATCCCCGCCTTCTGAAATTCAAGAACGAATATCTTTCACTTGTTACCTTTACAAAAAATGTCAAAAAATTTCTTCACTTATTTTCCTTAAAAATTTGACCAATATGTTGATCCAAATACCATCTAATGACCCTTAAATATTCAAAAACATTCCAAACCTGAGTTGGACACCCTCTCCATTTAGGCCCCTTACCTAAGGTGGCGGCCTGAAACAAAGTTCAGTCCCCCTTCCCCAGTCGAGAACATCTTCCTACGCCTATGGTCTTGCTGATCAAAAATCATGGCTTTAGAGTTGTAAGAACGTTGGAAGGCACTCATATGAAAAGTTCTTATTAAATAAAGAGTAATAAAGCATAGGTTACGGTACATTTCATATTTTTAAAAATAAAGTATTAACAAGGAGTCAAACTTCGCCTGTAAAGTATCCGAATATATTATCAGGCCGGTCGTAACCTGGGCAAAAGTGGAGAGGCAATGTTTCTGTGGGGTATCTAGGGCCCTGTGAAACAGGCGGATCCTTTCTTTCTTACTCCAGGCAGAGGTGCAATCCCGGGATAGGGATCCAAGAAATAATGAAACATTAATGTAAGGTGACTTAGGTGTAACATGGTGTTAGTTTGGCAAAGCTTTGCACGTTCTAAATGTCTCATTTCTTAGCCTTTTCCCTTTCTAAGGAGGGGAGGGGGCTGAATGTAAGGAGAGGGATGTTTTCCAAGGACATGGGTTACACCAGTGCTCTTTAAAATTGTTTTTGTTTACATAATTTTTGGCTCAGAAGGTAAAAGGTGCTATCTTTGTTAAAGAAAAAACCGGGCGATTATTACTTGAAACGAAATGGATTTGAGAGCTACCGTACCACAATGAAGTTTCTTGTTAGGTCTCTATTCAAATTTTGCCAAAATCAACCAAGAAAACAACCAGTTGCTAAGATGTCATGAATTATTACATGAAAACAGAAGTTAGAAGAAAAAGGGAAATTGATTTCAAATTTTTCGGGTAGTAAACTAATTTTCAGGGGTAGGCCAGGGATTTCCCCGGGAATTCAAGGAAATACAGGTCAATGCGTCAGAAACTACTTGAAATTACTTTAAAAAATTGCAGTTTGAAAAGAAAATCTGAAAATTTTGTCTGCTCACATGAAAAATAAAGATCAAACGCAATTGCTTTCGGTGCAATATGAAGAAAATCTGTGTATTCGTGGAAAATATCCAACTATTTCCTGAAGTCGAAGGAACGGGGAAAGCTTGATATTTTTGAAAGGGCTGAGTGGTGATTTGGGGACTTAGTGGACCTAATGTTATGTTTTCTAATACCCATTGAACAGGTAGACCTAACATGCAAAAAATTGCTAAATTTAGTACCTTAATATTTCTTCCCTACGATACCGAAAATACCCCCACTCCCGAGTCAAAGCGAGAAAAGTTGGTGTATAATATGCAATAGAAAGATGAAGTGAAATAAAATGCAACGAGTTTGAAGAGTGAAATATGGGGCATTTTTGAAAAACTACGGAGACTTGTACGGGTCTTTCTCATATTGTGGTAGAAAGAGTGAATCTAATGAGGGGGCTAAAGTCCTCCTAGTAAAAAATGTGAGGGTCGGAAGTATGCTTTCGCCATACCCATACCCCCAACTCCACACCCGCCTTCTGAATTCGAGAACGAATATCACTTACTTGTCACCTCTACAAAAAATGTCAAAATTTTTCTTCACTTATTTTCCTCAAAAATATTGACCAATATGTTGATCCAAATGCCATGTTATGGACCCTCAAATATTCAAAAACATTCCAAACATGAGTTGGTACCCTCTGCATTTACCCCCTTACCTAAGGTGGCGGTCTGAAACAAAGTTCAGTCCCCCTTCCCCAGTCGAGAACATCTTTCTACGCCTTTGGTTGACTGATCAAAAAATCATGGCTTTACACTTCTAAGTACACTGGAAGTCACTCTTATAAACAGTTCTTACTAAATAAAGAGTAATAAAGCATAGGTTACATTCATATTTTTTTTAAAAAATAAAGTAATTAAAATAGGAGTCAAACTTCGCCTGTAAAGTATCCGAATATATTATCAGGCCGGTCGTAACCTGGGCAAAATTGGAGAGGCAATGGTGTGGTATCAAGGGCCCTGAAAAACAGGCGGATCCTTTCTTTGTTACTCCAGGTAGAGGTGCCACCCCGGGATATGGATCCAAGAAATAATGAAACATTAATGTAAGGTGACTTAGGTGTAACATATAGTGTTAATTTGGCAAAGCTTTGCACGTTCTAAATGTCTCATTTTTGTATCCTTTTCCCTTCCTCAGGAGGGGAGGGGCTTGAATTGTAAGGAGAGGGATGTTTTCCAAGGACATGGGTTACACCAGAGCTCTTTAAGATTGTTTTTGTTTACATGATTTTTGGCTCAGAAGGTAAAAGGTGCTATCTTTGTTAAAGAAAAAACCCGGGCGATTATTACTTGAAACGAAATGGATTCAAAAGCTACCGTACCACAATGAAATTTTCTTGTTTAGGTCTCTATTCAAATTTTGCCAAAATCAACCAAGAAAAACGTTGAATTCTTGATATTTTGAAAGAAACCAAAGGCTAAGATGTCATGAATTATTACATGAAAACAGAAGTTAGAAGAAAAGGGGAAATTGATTTCAAAATATTTTGGGAGTAAATTTTCAGAGATAGGCCAGGGATTTCCCCGGGAATTCAGAAAACACAGGTCAATTCGTTAGAAACTACTTGAAATTACATTAAAAATTGCAGTTTGAAAAGAAAATCTGAAAATTTTGTCTGCTCACATGAAAAATAAAGATCAAACGCAATTGCTTTCGGTGCAATATGAAGAAAATCTGTGTATTCGTGGAAAATATCCAACTATTTTCCTGAAGTCGATAATACCGGGAAAGCTTAATATTTTTGAAAGGGCTGGTGATTTGGGGACTTAGTGGACCTAATGTTACGTTTTCTAATACCCACTGAAGTCAAAGCGAGAAAACTTGGTGTATAATATAGAATAGAAAGATGAAGTGAAATAAAATGAAACGAGTTTGAAGAGTGAAATATGGGGCATTTTTGAAAAACTGCGGAGCCTTGTACGGGTCTTACTCATACAGTGGTAGAAAGCAGGAATCTGATGAGGTGGGCTAATGCCCTCCTAGTCAAAATATGATGGGTCGGAAGTATGCTTTCGCCATACCCCACCACCACCCCCACCCCCACACCCGCCTTCTGAATTCAAGAACGAGTATCACTTACTTGTCACCTCTACAAAAATGTCAAAAATTATCAGTTATTATCCTTAAAAATTTGACCAATATGTTGATCCAAATACCATCTTATGACCCTCAAATATTCAAAAACATTCCAAACATGAGTTGGACACCCTCTCCATTTAAGCCCCTTACCTAAGTGGCGGTCTGAAACAAAGTTCAGGCCCCCTTTCCCAGTCGAGAACACATTTCTTTCACTACTGCCTGATGGTCTGGACTGATCAAAAAAATCTATGGCTTTTTAGAATTGGAAGGCATTCTTACTGCAAAAAGTAAAAAATAAATCTTTATTAAAAGTAAACATGCATTATAATCGCTACCAATTTTAGTACCTTAATATAATCTGCAGGAGGTGGGCTAAAGTCCTCTTAGTCAAAAATATGATGGGTCAGAAGTAATGCTTTCGCCCCCTCCCGCCCTACATTGCAATTGAAGAACGAATAATTCCCTTACTTGTTAAGAAAAATGTCACAAAAATTATCAGTTATTTTCCTTACAAATTTTGACGAATAGGTTGTTTTCGCATCCCAAATATCCCATCCCACAATCTAATCACCCTCAAATACCTCAAAATCTTACCAAACGGGAGTTGGACACCCTCTCCCTTTATAGCCACTTACCAAAGGTTGCGCTACACTTCCCCGAAAATCTTAAGTGGTTAAAACCGCGTGCACCCCTTCTCCAGTCGATTTAGTTCAGATGGCGATTTCCTTACGAACAACCACCAAAACGATTCGTGTTATATAGTTGTCACCTAGAAAAAGAAACGCGAGTGACACCAATGCTGGCGGGATCAAGGACAGACTTCTACGTTCTAGAAGACTCTTTTCCCCAAAAGGAATTACAAAGGGATTGTGGATGAATTTTTGGGGGCATCATTTTTTGCCACAGCAATGCCCATTGACAACAACCATGCCTACCAGAACCTTATCCCACAATCCATTGCAATCGCTATTTGAAAAGGGTCGATCTGTCGACCAATAAGAAAAATTATGACTCACAGTTGCAAGTGTGTTGAAAGGACTTAATTATTTAAAAGTTCTTATTAAAAGGAGTATAAAGAGGCTGAAGGAAAGTTCATTTCCATGTTTTACAAATTAAGTATTACGTAAAAGAAAGAAAAACTTCCACTGGAAAGTTTCTGAATATGGTAACATCGTCGTAAGGCCTGGGCAAAATTCGAGGACTTGTTCCTGTGGGGGTATTTAGGGCAGTTGCAAAAGCAGACCGGAGCAATTTCTTGTCAGTTCAGTCAAAGGTACTCCCGGGGTATGGATCCAAGAATAAGTGAACCATATACGTAAGGTGACTGAATGCAAAGTAGTTGACAAACGCTTTGCACTTTAAAAGGTCTCATCCACTACTTAAAACCTTTTCCCTTCTTGTGGGGTGGAACGTGCTGAGGGTAGGAGAGGGGTGTTTTCAAGCATTGGCTTATACGAGTACTCTGTAAGAAATTTTTGTTTGCTATAAATTTTTGCAGCTAAATTTTTCTGGGGTCAGTAATGTGAGGGGCAATGTTACACTAATCAGACCTTCTTACGGTGTATATAGTGGAATAATGTTTCAACCGGTATAGCATATTTACAAGTTGTAGTACCAAATGCAGATTTTAACTGCTTAATTTACAAGAATTACGAAATCCCTCCGTAAACAGTTGTTGCTCTCTAATAGGCTAGTGGTGATCTGCTGACTAAAATCTGTTAATACCATGCTACGCATTTGAAGATGCTTAATGTCTTTCTGTTAATGTCACAGTTTTTTCTTTTTTCCAACCCAAAGTACGAAAGCCTTCCCGCTGGGTCACCCACGGGGCGGGATTCTTTATCCCTACCAGATCCTCCCTTGAACCACAAAGTCTCAGCGATAACCTCCACTCCCACTGGGGCCGAAGAGGTCATGTCGGCTGTAACCTTTTGCATGACAGAATTTTGCCTAACAAGAGTATGGGTAATTAGTAAGGAGGGACAACGTATATAAGACATCGTCACCTTTTAAAAAAAAACGAGTACAAACAAAAAACGAGTACAAAAATTTGGTTGTCAGTATATTATGCGTATTAATTAAGAGCCAAAATCCAAAAACCAAAATGCCAACAACAGAGAGAGTGTTGGTGTTTATACCTTTAACACCGCTTCAAACTTTGAGAGTCTTAGATGTTTTTTCGAATAACTTGTTTTACGTGGAAGGAAAGTTGTCTGAAATCTCAGTGATCTGAATGAAAAACGAAAATTAAAGCTTTATGGGTATAGTAAAGCAGCCCCGAATTTGACCCGACCGCCGAACCGAATTTGAAAAGAAAAAGGCTTCCCATGGAAATCTTACCCGGTTTGCGGGAAAAAAAGCCTTTGATATTGCTGCGGAAAAAAGCAGAGAAGAGGTGCCATGCATGGTCCTTGTAGGAAACAGTGTTGTTAAAAGCTTCCCATGCTTGCTACGCACCTAATGCCATTAAATTGTATTAAGCATGCCTGGTTGGAAAGTCAAGGTAAAACGAGCAGGGCCAATAAAATAAAAATTATTCAAGTCGTAATTTGAAGCCTTCTAGCCTTTGATTTTCAGCAAAGCAAATGTAATATGATTTTTTTTTCAGATTTGATTAAAGAAATGGTATGACTTGTGCATCTTGATGTTATACACAGGAGCTCAGGCTAATTTTTAGTAATGACCAAAGTTCCTGCAGCTTGCATCTTGGATGTGGGCAGGGTGCATGCTTGTGTAACACCTCTCAATAATTATGGGCTTTCAAATCTGCAAGCTATGTGAACGAAGAAATCTTTAACATGAAACTAACCATTTTGTTACAACTGACATGATCGATCTGTGTATGTTTAACTCTCTTCCGAGTCAGTTTATCTCGAACATTATCCAGCCATCGTTGCGTCGTTCTTTGTTAAAGGAAAACTGTAAGTCATGACGTCACCAGCTTATTCGGACATCAATTTTTGAAAGAAATGCTCTCAAGGGCTCATAGCCATAATTCTTCTGCCAGACTTCAAAAAATCTGCGAGAAGAAATGGACGTGTTACAGTTAAAAAGTTCTGTCGTCTTTTAAACAAGTATTGAACTCATGGGCGTCCGCAGAAAAAAATTCAGGGGGGCAAAATTTTTTAGGAGGGCCCAACTTTTTCATGGGAAATATATTTTACTCCCAGAAAAGAGTTTAGATGCTACTTTACACAGTGTTGACAAAGACGTAGCCAGGAACTTGTCAAGCCCATAGACAGACTCTTAGCGCTCCGCGCCACCATGAGTTGGCGCGGAACTCAAGAAAATTTTGGCCCAAAATGCTTCCCAGATCGCTGGAAATGGCACTTCCAAGGCCTATTACCGCATATAAGAAGGGAAAACACTCTATCGTAAATATAAACTTTAAAAATACAAAATATGCTCGGGGGGGGAGCTGCTGGGGCCTAAGTGTTGATATTTTTATTCATTTCAGTTTTGAGAGTGGGGGGGGGGGGGGGTGGGGGGGGGGGGGGGTGGTGGGGGGGGGGGGGTGGGGGGGCGGGGGGGGGTGGGGGGGGGGGGGGGTGGGGGGGGGGGTGGGGGGTGGGGGGGGGGGGGGGTGGGTTGGGGTGGGGTGCGGTGTGGGGGGGTGCTGGTTGGGGTGGGGGGGGTCGGGGGGGGGGGGGGGGGGGGGGGTGGGGGGGGGGGGGGGGGGGGGGGGGGGGGGGTGGGGCGGGGGGGGGGTGGGGGTGCGGGGGGGGGGGGGGGGGGGGGGGGTGGGGGGGAGGGGGGGAGGGGGGGGGGGGGGGAATTGTTTCAGACCGCCGTTCTGGGAAAGGGTCTAAAGAGAGAAGGTTGTGCCCTTCCCCTTTGGGAATTTTTTAAATATTGAAGGGTCCTTTGATGCAATTTGGTGTGACATATGGACGGTGCAAATTTTGAAGAAAATGACTGCAGATTTTGACGTTTTTTTACACTGGTAACATATAAGAGGATTTCCTACCTGAATTGTGGGAGAGGGTTAGCTCCCCCAGCCCCACGTTCCCTACGCCAATGCATGAAAAGATTACTTTTCTTTGTCCTACCGCTTTAACTACACATGCAGAGCGCGTGATATTTGCAACCATGAGCTAGAGAATTCAAAATTACCATTGCCTCAATACATATTACTATATATCGCCCCAAACATATTTTGTCCCCTTGGAAGCTATCTCCCCCCCCCCCCCTACAGTACCCTTCCAGCCTATACGGGCCAGGACACGGCCCTACTCACGTGTATTTCTTGAGAGAAAAGTCTTAGAAAAGCTACGGAAACTTACTAGGTCTTATCAAAAGTACCTCTTCCATACGAGGTTTCATGTAAGAACGAAACAAATGACAATGTGAAAGGATAAAGTGACTCTGGTGTATAATGTTTGTTGAATTAAGGAACATGAAACCACTTACGCTAGTCAGTAATCTTAGTCAGGGTAATCCTTCCTTCAGGGAAACCAGGGACGTGCTTTCTTTCTTTCTTTCTTTCTTTCTTTCTTTGGTATTTAACTTACTACCTCGACGTCAGGGAATAAAAGACGCCCCGCGGCAGTGTGATCATGTCTATACAATGACCCTACACTATGTTGATCGTGAATGAACACGGACAAAAGTTGTCTTCTCTTTTGACCAGCCTAAATGATCAGAATACGTGACAGGAGTGTACTACCCAACCCTTTTTCTCGAACCATGCGTCTAAAGGACGAGGGTATATCCCCATCCCATTGATCTCTCCCATCGCTCTACAGCTGGACCGAGCAAATATCTGACGTAAAACCTCTCAGAACCTCTGCGATCAGGTTCGCCGAACAGTGATTAGACCGGGATTTTAACGGTACCTGAGAACCTTTTGAGTTCAAAGCGTACACTTTAACCATCTAGCCAGTCCAGTGCCCCTGGTCCAAGCACAACATTAAAGGGTTCTAGAGATGAAGCCCCGGAACCATTTGAGAGCCTGTTTACCTTCATGATAATATTTGACCCATATGTTTCCAACAAAAAATTTGGCGATCACTGTGATCGTTTAGAAAATAGTACACCAGTGACTGATCGCTTCGACAAAGTCGGTTGAACTTTTAAAAGATTGTACGTTGGACCGACTTCCTTCTGTACTTTTGAATATGCTTAAGGATGTTCCTTCCTAGTATACTCCGGGGTGTTTTCGGGCAAAATCAAGGGTGAATGGACACATCTTACATTCAGTGTGGTTGCTTTTATTTTTCAAATGGAAGATTTACATGTAACATCACAAATTCCCCGTTTTAGTTTCCTTGACGAATAAGTAGACCAAATCAAAAAAAAAAATGAATAAACACTGCAGGCTGGCCAGAACTCCCCCTCCCACTTAGACATCACGGCCAAGTTGATTAAGGTTTCCCGAAAGTTTTAAACGCCAATTTGGCCTATCATTTAGTTTACCAAAAAGCATCGTCAGGATCGAAAAAATGTAAAAAATTTTTCTAAAGGATTATTTGGAAATGTTACAATAATACTTGGACAACATGAACTTTACTTGTAAATCGCTTGTAGACTTTTGTTTCTGCTTCATGCCAGCATGCATGCAGTTAATTGAAGTCTAGTATTTTAACAGGGGTGACGCCAGGTGGGGGAAGGGGCCATGTCCCGTCGGGGAAGGCTGACCCCACACACCGTCGGGAAATTTTTACAATTCCGTCAGAGAGCCCTAGTCGGTACGATGAAGTACGTAGTCTTCGGCTGCGACCAGTCACCCAGACCTGTTTTTGTTCTCAATAAGGAAGTTTCTTCAATAGGAAGTTAGGAACCCCAAATTTCGGCGCTCTTCTTCACGCCGTTGGGTTTTGCTTATTTCAGTTTTATCCACAATTCCGTTCCATATAGCTTAATAGTAGGGGCCCTTCCCTTTTACCAAGTAAGCATAGACAGACTACACAGTTTCATGTAAAAGTTGGGAATTTCACCCCACAGTCTCAATCGCATAGCTATGTGTTCTTTTGTCTTTGTCGCACGGAAAGGTTAGCGACTCGCGGAGGGAAGTTTGACTATTTCATTGGGCAGACGAGGTAGACAGGCCTACAATACAAGGTATGTTATCCCTGATGGGGTCAACCGCCCGACAGTTGGTCTGTTTTTTCTTTAATTGAGTATAGTGGTCTTTTATGTGTAACCCCAAATTTTTCGTGCGATGCTACTCCAAAACTCGGATTTCCCGAAAAACACTAAATCAGCACACAACTCGGCACTTCAAAATATGTACGATATTATGCAAAATATGCCTTGCAATGTATAGTACAAAGATTTTCTTCCAATTTTCTCCTCTCTTCCTCGTCGAACACCCCCTGAGGCTTGCGGGGCTTCAGGTAGCTGCCCCATTTGAGGAGCCTGCCCCCCTGTCGAGCAAAATAATTTAGTCTGGTGAAAGGCAAAAAAGAACTTTACCCCACTGTGGTAGCCAGGGTAAATTGGAAGGGCTAAATTACGGCATGTCGTATCTCAACGAAAAGGAAACAATGAACACACTTATTATCTCTGCGTCACAAACAGCAACTTTACATGGCTGCCGAGATTTCACCCATTTCTCCTTTTGACTTGGGAAGTGGCATTTTGCAAAACGTTAAAAAATTCCAACTTCTACACTTCATAATATTGTTTTATTGCAATATTATACTTATAATATTGGCATCGTCCCTTAGGTGTTCACCTCGATTCACTAGTAAGTTGGAAGGGTGATCATATGAATGTCATAATTTGTGGAGATGTTAGTTATCTACAGATGGAAATGGCACTGATACTGCAGTGTCCGCGGAGAACGGGGGGGGGGGGGCTACGGGGGCTTTAGCCCCCGCACCTTTTCTGCAGTGGGCATTTTGGGCCGTCTTAAAATGGGATGATAGGCTTTTATTTTCTTGAACATATTGGACCGCTTCGATGATAAGCCTCCCCCCCCCCCACTTTAAAATTGTCTCCGCGGTCCCTGTACTGTGACAATCCTTATTACGTTTAGTCTGTTTTGATTCATCCTACACTCTCTTATCGTAATATTGACAAGATGGTATATTAGTCAGAATGAAACAATCATTTTATGGGATGGTTGTCATTCTAATTTCCTTTCGCCGTAGGCGTATGTAAACAAGGTCACATGGGCTGAAAGTGTATTTCCTTAAAGTTTTCAGATTGGCAAACAATCCTGACATAAATTTAACCCTAAATATAAACTGCCCCGAAATGAACATTTTGGTTGTAGGGGATAGATACTGACGCCCAATGGGGAAGTTTCAACGCGCTTTGGTGAGAGGAACCCTTGGGAACTCGAGCTAAAGGGCATTAGACCTGGATACCCTTTCGACAAGATAATACTTTGTTTACACGGTTATAAGGGCTCAGTTAGGGAAAAAAGTGAAACTTATACCTACCTGTGTATAAATCACAATCTTGACAAAAACCTGCCAGACTGCCTAACCATACCCCCTGATATTAGTATGAAAATGACCACCTTAGACGGACTTTTCAAATTAATCTGCTCTGCTACAGTCGTTGCCTTGCGCAGGGAGTGGGGCAGTTGGCAAGAGCTGTTGCACCTAAAATTTTCGATTGCAAAGTTAAATCACATCGATCTGTGTAAAATTTCCCCGATTTAAAGTAAAGATCGTTTAGATGCAACTTATATGTCACCAAAGTACCATTTTTGACAGTATGGGGCAAACACGTGCCAAAAAGGGGGCGGTGAAGGGTAAAACTACCCCTATGGGATATCTGTGTTATTTGTTCTATTACTCGTATATCTCTAAAAACGTCTTAAAACTGCATACTTCCTTCGCGCTTTTCACGCACCCATCCCTAGTGCTAGTTTTCTCATTGCTATTTCCTGCAGGACATTTTGGGGTGAAATTATTGTTCCAAAGGGTAAAGGAACCCTCACATCATCCATCATTTCCTCCACCCTTAAGTCCTCTGCACCATCAGTCCCTCCCGACTTTTGTCAGAATGAGTAAATATATAATTAATATACGTCAAATTGTGAATTTTTTTGGTCCGTTTGGTGCTCATCTAATGCCACTTGAATCAGCTTAAATGCATTATTCTAATGCCCACTATTTCGCAAATATTCCAGAGTTTCCGGGGCTTCGCCCCCGGTCCCCCGCAGGAGCATTGCCCCTGGACCCCACTAGCGGCCCTAAGAAGGGCTCTGAACACACGCCTTAAGGAAGCATTTTGCGTTTCCGCTGCGCCTTAGGCGCCGTTTCGGTATTTCAACCTGAACTCACCCCTTTGACAATGCCCTGGATAAATGGGCCTGATATATGAAGTATTTTAAAGTTCTGTGGACGGTAACCAAAACAGCTGTTTTACTCAGCAATGATAGATTAAGATAATAAAAAATCCATCGGAATTATTTGAATATCTCTTACCGTTTTCAAAATATACCTCTTCAAAGTTTGACCATTTCCGGCATTTCTCATTTGCTATGCAAAAAATGTGATGTGGAGTGTTGCACAGGGTGTGAATTTCTTTGTTAATTCTTTATAAATTATCTATTAATTACTTGGAATGAAGGCATATTATGTGCTATTTATATAGGCCTATTGAAAACTGTGTATAATATCATTCTACCAAAGCATTGCTTTGTTTTGGGGTTTGTGTACGTCATATTACGTATACTGTGTATACAATCTATTTCTTTTTGTTGTAATGGGGGTCATATATATATAGGCCCTATTATGTGTCATATGTCTAAATGGAAATTGGTTTTTTTTAGCATTTAACGTGAACACTGCATCTATGTAATCGAAGTATTGTAACTTACGTACTGCATAAATAGATTATAAATAAATGAGGTCAAAAAAATAAAAAATACTTGGAATGAAGGTTACACAAACAAAGGATAATATAGCACACCTCATGGGTCCCTCTTTCCACGTCACAAATTTGCATATTTAGCTTATGTTTATTCATGATATACTAAATGCAAAATTAGAAATTGTCTGAATGGTCAATATTCGATGGATTTTGATTGAAAATTGTGGCTATTTTAAAGGTTTTTGATGCCTTTTACATGCATCAAGTAGGCGGGTGTGACATTTAGTACATGTCTACAGATAGTAGCGTACCTAGGGTGGGGGGGCAAGTTGCCCCGGGGGCCACCTCTAGGGGGTGCCAAATCGAGATCACTTAAAAGATTTTGGAACTACCATTTTCCTTGAGCATGATATTGATATAGCAATTCCATCTTTCAATAAAATAATATTTACGATATTTCTAGTGTTTCCCCTTTTTATATGCGGTAAATAGGCCTTGGAAGTGTCATTTCCAGCGATCTGGGAAGCATTTGTTAAAATTTTCTTGCGCTCCGCGCCCTCCGCTGAGAGTCTGTCTATGGGCTTCGTCCCCCCCCCCCTTGACAAACTCCTGGCTACGCCTTTGTCAACACTGTGTGAAAAGTAGCATCTAAACTCTTTTCTGGGTGTAAAATATTTCCCATGAAAAAAGTTTGGCCCCCTAAAAAAATTTTGCCCCCCGATTTTTTCTGCGGACGCCCATGGACATTTGTTCTATTTAAGATATTGAATTGTGTAAGTATTCATAAGATTACCCCCCCAAGATGGGGGTAGGGGCACCAATTTCGTTTCTTGCCCCGGGCGCCACAATAGTCGGGTAGACTTGTGACAAAATATACCTTAACCCCAAAAAAATTCCTACAAGTGAGATTTCAGTGGTTTTTGGTAGATTTGGATGTGGGGAACAACACATCAAAAATCCACCAAAATCGGTTCACGAGATCTTTATTTAAATGGGTCATTTCCAAAATGGCCGTTTTTACGTCATTGTAACGGTAAATGCACCTAAATTAGCACTTTTTTGATGATTACAGGAAGTTTTGCTGTACTCAAATTTTGTTTGGCATGATGGTTCTACGATTAAATTGACCAACAGTACTACTGTAGACCTGAAGCTTTCATAATTCATCCATGATCTTACACTTCAGTCACAAAAACCACCCAAAACGACTGTTCTATGCCTACTACTAGAATTCATGCAAAATACAAAAAAGTCTTCTTGATTTCTTGCATTTAGGTTTCCAGGAGTAGTATTTTTACTTAAGCATTTTTACAATGTAGTAAGCTAGCAAGTGGCAGAGCGCACTGCAGAGAGAAATAAATTGTGGTTTGGTCCTTCAACAGGTTTGTCCAGGGGTGCATGGCCCCAGGATTTGCTGTACAGGGGCCTAAACTCTTTGGCGGGAGGGGTGGTCTGAAGACTTGAAAAGGGCAATGGGTTGCCGGGAGGATACTGAAAGCAAAATTTTTGGCTCCCGAAGCAAGCCGAAAATATTTGGTTTCTTTTGAAAGAATTTGAAAGTTTGGGGTTTCAGGAAAGAAAATCTGAAAAATTGGGGTGTGTGTGTGTGTGTGTGTGGGGGGGGACTATCGTACAACCTGCTGCACATGAGAGGAAATTCAAGTAAGTTGTCGGGGGGGGGGGGCTGGACGTCTTCGGGATTACATATTTTATCGTACCTTTAAAGGCTCCCTGACAAAACTGGGAAAGTTCCTCGAAGTCAGCCTTCCCCGATGGGACCATGCCCCCTACTCCATCTGGTACCACCCCTTGTTTGTCCGTGTCTGTTTTCAAGAACGTTACAACCAGAAGTATGTAATGTTCAATCCAACACGGCAGTGACTGCTTAGTAACCTGATTTATAGGGTTGTTAATTGTTGGATATTCGGATGTTCCCATTTTCACACAATTGATTGTCATGAAGCTGTGCTTTTCCATTGAAATAAGTCTCTAGTCAGTTCAAGTGGTAGCATCGCTGTTTGTGGTGTATAAGTTATCAGCCTATCCCCGTAGAGTTTACCCTAGGCTCTAACAATAGGCTATCACATGTGCAATTAATGGGCAAAGCAGTCATTTTAAGTGCAGTAAAGCTTTATTAGAAGATACTCTTTAGCCTACAGGTTAAGCTGCTCATCGGTTTGGTCGCACCCTTTTATAATCAAATTAGCAGTGTATAACCTACACAATGCAGTCACATTAAATAGTTAAGCTCTACAATTGCAGTACCTGCCATCAAGAGTTTCTAAGATTGGTGGCTGGACAATTCACTCCTGAATTTTGACATTTTTAAGGGTAGGCTGCTATTTTGGACTTTTTCAGAGAAAACATCTTCAAACTGAAAATTATGTGGGGCTTCAGTCCCCCTCCCGAGCGGCCCTGAATTAAGCTGGTGAAGTACTACGGTATTTTCTTAGAGTAGTGAAATATTTGAGTGTGCCATCTCAACGCATACTCTATATGTGCAATTGCTATATCGCTCTTTGTTCCTTTCACACTGTACGTTACTGAGGTAGCCTTGTACCTACTTGGGTGGATTTGAGACAAAATGTACCCACCCAGCCCACAACCTCCCAACTTATGTAGCAAGGATTTCAATCAGTTTTGGCAGGGTTGGACATGAGAGCAACACATTGACAGTCAAATAAACTTCTTGAGTCCCGAATAAATCAGTTTCATTGCTGACGAAACCTTGGCAAACTCTATGTCCTTAAGGGTTATTCATTGAAGCCCTTTCCAATTATATCAAAATTCTATCAAAATGTGTTCAAGAAAATTGATTATAATGAATCATTTGCAAAATTGCTGATGTCATGGTGGACATATTAATACGCAGATCTATTCAAGTTGCACAGTTTGCTGATCACAGGAAATTTGTTCTACTCATGTTCGATTGATAAAATGTTGTTACATGTGAATTTTTAAAGCAGTAGTACAGTTGACCTGTGGCCATTGCCTTCCTACAGAAAATATGTAAACTTGGTCTTCTTATGTTTTGTCATTTAGGTGGCAAGGTAAGTAGGATACAACTTTTAGCGGGTAACGCATGATAGCAACTGGTTTGGTAAACTGGACCTAAAAAGTACTGGGTTTTGCTTACGACTTATTTGTTTAACACAAGAAAAGCAGCATTTCAGGACGAACTTAGTACAGTCATATTTACGTGGTATGCCACAACTAACAGCGTCTCTGCTAGGATTTCAAAAGTGTGGGAAAGAGACAGGACACATTACGTGTACGTCCCGGCGTTACAGCTTACTGTAGACAGACACCTATTGGTGATCCGGTCACGTGACACCCGAGTAAAGCTGCTTTTAGTCAGGGATAGTCATCAACACATTTAATGGGATTGTACACTAATGGTCGTGGTCGGCAAGCAGAAATGGGGGAAGTATTTTGGCACATTGCTCCTGTAAACTGTATTTCTTAAGCAGGAACGGACCGGGGGCAAGAAAGTAGCATACCCCTCCCCATCCTTGGTGGGCCCCTGCAAGCAAGTGACCAAACGATGGCTCATTTATTTCGGTGAAACTTGCCAAGGTTAAATCAGAAACGTGAAGTAGGGTATCAACTAGTGCAAACGTTTTAATGAAAATGACACATATAGATGTCAAGTTTCAGAATATGCTGGATGCTCTGTAGTTTGGAAATTTTGGATTTTTAACCACGAGATAACTCACAGATAAGATTTTAAGTATAAGCTAGAGTGTTTGCCATCGAACTGGAGCTATTATCATGTAGAATCAGATTGGATAAAAAGGGGGCACATCAGTTGCAGGTCCCTAAAATATGATTATCAGGCCATTTACTGTCAAATGAGGTCCAAATTCTATAACACGCTCTTGACGTAGAAGGCCAGCATCACACATGAATACACTACAGCCACAGTCTTTGATATAAACACAGGTCCACAATGTTTATACAACTGGATGATAGTAGTGACATACTTTTTCAAGCCTAGGTCTTTCAAGAAGTATAGTCCTCAGAAAAGTATGGCGCATTCACTTTCATTATGAAAGCTGTCTGCGAATTATTTAGTAATTTGCAGGATGATATCATTTTACAGGAATAAGATACATAACTGAAAATTCAATGTGAAGAGAATTTACTACTATATTAGCAGAATTTTGAGTCAAACCTGCAATAATTCACTCAAGTGTGAATATACGGGTCTTTGAAGTTGTAATTTTTCACTCCTAAAATATGTTTTTCTAAATTTCCAATCCGTTCCATGGCCCTAGACCAAATGTCAGAGGGCCTTCGTAATATAGCCACCTATTGCTACTGTAGGTTTATATAGGCCTGTAAGCGTGGGGAAGATCATTCACCTTACAACATTTCCAGTGATTATTAAGTAGCTGGAGTTCAACATAGGTATCAATATAGGTAGCAAAGGTATATGGGAAGGAACAAAAAAATCAAACTATCGTAAAATTGATTTTTAGTGGTCACGTAATGCCTTTAAAAACATTTTCAACTTCTTATTTAATAACTTTGCCTATAATGTTCACAAGTTTGACTTACAACCTCACTATCTTGACAGTTATCTTACAATTGTTACTTTCAAATTCCAACTTGTAACCTGATTGTCATTATTTTAATCTAAAATCTCATAAAGTTGACCAATAATGTCATACTTTTACTTTTGGAGTACAGAATCTGACCTAAAATCTCACCCTTACTGTTATCAATTTGACTTGAAAAAGTCAAACTTTTGTCCTAAATCATATTGTCTTGACTTTAATTTCATTATTTTGACTGTTAGGGTCACATGTATTTGCCTCTTTTATTCCATTATAAGGACTTCTGACCTCATAATGTGACTTTAAATGAAATATTAAGTTTCAGTTACATAATTTTGACTTTTCATTACCATTTTTATTTTATTAGTTTGACTCACCTTTTGTTTGGAAATGTAAAGCGGAAGTTTTAGCTTTAAATGGTAGAAAGTGCCTTGACAAGTCAATAATTGTGATTTTTAAGTGAAATTTTGCTGATAAAAATGTCACTTTAATCGAATGAAAAGTCTAAATAAGACTCTAAAAATTATCAGTCAAATAGTCATGAAAATGAGATTTAAGAAACAGTTATGGCCTAAAAAAATAATAAACACTAGGAGTGGACTTTAAGGGATTAAAAGTTAATATTTAGACTGAAACAGTTAAAAATATGAAAACTTATACTCTTTTATATTGCATTTCAAGTTGGAATACTAAGATCTGAACAAATAGTTTGGTATCTGAACGTCATAAGAGGATTTCAGATCCGAAAAAAACTACTAAAATTTTTACTTTAATAATGAAAATACTTGGGTTCCATGAGGAATAGGTAACTTTAAAGGTCACGTTCAGGACAGTTTTAGTCGTTTTTTGCCCTTCCCATGTCCCTTTGCTGAAACATTTTAAGGCAACCAGTTTTGGACCTCAGCATTTAATAATTAAAGGCATTGAATGGATTATACGTTCTCTCGCTGATAGACCTGGAATAATGTTAAAGTTATATAAATTATGAGGGCCATCTAACAATTAATAAAAGGCCTGCAAATTCATAAAATTTAAAAAAATTGCATTTATAAGTAAAACAATTAACATTTTCAAGTGCCCAGATTTTCAAAAATGACATAAGTAATGCAGCTTTGACATCAAATTCTTTTTATATATCTATACATCATACCACATACGAATTTTCAGCCATTGATCTAATTCCTGTGAAAAGATATCAGCTTTCAAAATATGACGAAATGGCGCTTGCACCTTTCTTCCTGAGAACATGGTATTGCGCAATAATTTTCTGAGGGCTTTAACTTCTGAACACTCTAAGCTTCAGCACTAAAAATTTCACAAGGTTCATTCAATTTTACATAAACCCTTTAAAGTACGCAAGTTACACGTCTCTTTTCTGCAGTTTTTAAAATAAAATCATTATACGAAGACATCCAGACCTTCAATGGAAAGTTTTTATCGACGTCATTGTGACGTCATCATTGTGTTTTTGCAAAGGAACTTGAGACACTTAGTCGGAGATAGTCATAGAAACGTTTATACGCATAAAATTGCCAATAAAACCCACATTACATACACCTTTTTGACATTAAGTAGGAAAAAAGGGTTTAAAAAGCCGCCATTTTGGATTTGACCTAATTTCGGCCCTTTCCATGGGTGGATTTTGGTGGATTTTTTCCTGGGTAAATTATACACCTCAACTAATACCAAACTCCATAAAACTCACTTGTAGGAATTTTTTTAGGTTCAAACCTTATATCTACCCGACTACAAACCTTAGCCACGCCACTGTCTACAGACCTTTAACAAACGTTTTCGTCGGTACACTACGCCCCGACTCATGGTGCGCGTCTCCTAAGATTTTGCCTCCCAAGAAATCCTGCTCACGGCCATGGCTGCAGTTCTGCAACATGTTGCCCTTAGTCAGAGGTATCCCAATCAACTTTCGCCTTCGGCACCCTGAGCCAAGGTTACACCACTGCTGGTGCCCCACCCAAACCTCCTCAAACACCAATGCTTTGACTTGAAGATGAAGCTACTTAACCAGCTGAGCAGAGCTTCATGTAAAAGTATCAACCACTTTTCTTGATTCAAATGATCACCCGTACTAACTATACTGATCTACTAGAAATCAACTTCTTAAACCAAACATCTTCGTTAACGAAAGTTCTTGTTTTAGTTTTGAGTTCTTTGGTATAGCATACATGACACTTTGAGAAGTTCTTTATCGATCCGTTATGAATCAACGCGAGGGCAATCTGCACTTCTGTAATATAAAACTATTGATGTACGCTAGTAGGAGGTCTTATCCTAAAAGCATGTATTTTCCGCCATATTTCCTTTTCTTTGTGTTCGCGGCTTCCTTTTGTTGTTATAAGCTAATCTTTCATATTTGCTGATTTTTACGTCTTCTGTAAGTTTGAAATTTGTTCAGCATCATTATAAAATAAAAATGGGTCATGCATTTACAATCGGCTTTTCAGACTTAGATTCCTACATCATATCCATTCATATTTAGTAGTTTAGATGATTTATGGTAAGTCCTGTACTGTAGGCTATCTCCAGTTGTAGGTGAAAACCTGAAACCGCTCCCAAATGGAGGTACAGAGACATAGGCCTATCTTATCGAGAAGCTATCATCCGGACTTGCATAGTCTAAGCAAGAGCTATAGGCTTTTTATAGCACAAGAAAGACCTGTCTTGACTGGCTATAACAAAGTCTTGTAAAGTGTTCCACTGTCATAGTTTATAATGGTTTATAGGCATAGGAAGCTGCTCTCGACTGTAGTGGGGGGCTGAACGTTGTATCGGACCGACGTCCTGGGGAGGGGTCAAAGGGCGGGCGTGTGCGGAAATTGTTTGAATATTTGAGGGGCCTTAGATGCAGTTTGGTACAATATTTGAGAAAATTTTGAAGTAAATTACTGTAAATTTTTGATATTTTTTTACAGAGGGAACAAGTAAGATGCTTTTGTCCTTTAAGTGAGAGGGTCGGAAGTATGATAACTCACTACATTTTTAGTGGGGGATCCCCCCCCCCCCCGCTTCCTATGCTCTTGGATTAGATTCATTAAATTCAGGACGAGAAGTTAGCTCAGGCTAATCAAGGATAATATAGTTGTATATAGGAAATAAAATACATCACGAAATACAAAAAACAAAATGTTTTTTTTTATTAAGTTTACATATTTGTAGCAGATTTCCATGCATTTCAACACAGAAATAAGCCGTACTGTTTCAAGATTCTGCCAGAAATGATAATAGGCTACCGCCATTTTGTAATCCTTTATTTTTTTGACAAAAGATACAATCCTTGATGTGGTTTACATACAAACTACTGAACTATAACATGTTGCGTCCTTAATTTTTATTTAAGGTCGTACTAAGTCAAGTCTGAATTGGCCTTTCACGGCTACCACGGAATTGATTTCAATAAACAAAAGGGCGCGGTCTTTCTTTAGAATCAGTCAAGTGTATCATTCCCAATAGCATAGACTATTCAAACCGAAGAAGACATCGTTACTCACCGTGTCTGATTGTTTGCGGAGTTTTTCACGGCGCAGTTCTAATAAGTCTGTACGCGAGAGTCAGTGTCAGAAGTAGGCACACAGTCGTACTGTAGGCCTACTGTAGTTTAATGGAGAAAGGAAATCGAATTGAGCTTATTTCATGGTTATTGGTAGGCATCGTTTGTTTTATAAGAGAAACGGACGACTACGTGGAACATTGAAATATTTCAGTAATTGAATTAAAAATTGGTAAGGCTGTAATCGAATGGTGTGTGTAACCAGTGCGCTTTTTCGGAAAACATGGCGAGGGTGATCACACATACTAGTACATGGCTGTGTTTGACGATACTATGCTCGTCATCTTTTGCAATTCGTTACGAAAACAAAGAACCATCAAAGGAAGTTCTAGAGGGTTTCGATGTGACAATAACTTGCGTGATACAAGACATTCAAGGTTCTAGTGACGTTACATTTCACTGGAGTGTGCCCGCTATTAAAGGAAAGACTTTGTCATCAACTTCTTTAGATCAAGGTGATCGATTCGTTGTTACGGAAGAAATAGCCGAACCAAGAGGCGATAGCGCTACGGTTTCGGGCTCGTCTACTCTCACAATCTCAAATGCTACAATATCTGACGATGGAGTTTACAGTTGCCAACTTCTTCCAACGAATGGTGGGGATATTCTCGCAACCATAGAAACAGATCTTTCTGTTATACAGTTTGATCCACAGACCAATGCTGCATGCTGGGTAGAACCAACCAGTATGCCTGTACTTAAAGATACCACTGTTCTTCGATGCGCCACCAGGCAATCGACATCAATTCAATTGACATGGGAGGCCGAAGGCGTTGAATTAGAGGGAGAGCAATCAGAATCCGCTGGTGTTACTTTTCTATTGCAAGAACTTGCCGTTCCATTGGATTGGGATGAGATACCACTTTTATGTTTAGAAAAGGATACTAGAAAAGTCTTATGTAGGACATCTGTGACCCTTCTGTACCCACCAGTTGTTTCCGTCATTCCCGATGGTGAGATACTGTACGGTTCTGAGGCTCGGTTCAACTGTTCTACCATGGCAAGACCCGAGGAGGTAACTGGCTACCGCTGGTGGTACGATGAAATTCCTGTTCGCCCAAACACTCATCATCGCTTCAACAGAGTGAGATTGGAAAATGATAACAAAACAATGGTGCTGCCAGATTTATCAGCAGCGGTAAGTGACATTACATGCGGAATAATCGAATCAGGTTAGGCCCGTAATGTTTGCAACTTTCAAAGCAGCTAACAAAAACGTTTAACAAAAAGTTACGTTAAAAAAAGACCAAGAATGAAAAATAGGAAACCGTCTTTAAACCTTAACAGTCCACTAGCGCACCAAGTCGCAGCACTTTAGAGGGAAATTCACAGCTCCTGGTGCCCTTGAAAAATGCATCAAAAGCATTCTTGAATCTCTCTGTTACTCTACCCAGAAACAGCAGATAGGGGCAGACCATGCCACTCTTTGGACAATCCTTTAGGAGAAAAGATTTCTTATGAGTTTTGACCTTTAGATTGTCTTAACTCTGATTTTGTGAGTGTGTTAGAAACCTGAGAAAATCTGAAGAAATTATCAAATTGCAACCTATCAAATGCTTTACAAATTTTAAAAACTTGGTTCAAGTCACCACCTTTAAGTTTGATCGAGAGACATAGGACGAAGCTAACTCACTAAAGGGAGAAAAATGTCGCCCCAATTTTATCAAGTTTCAAAAATCTGCTAAATCT
Organism: Holothuria leucospilota; assembly: GCA_029531755.1. Taxonomy (NCBI): domain Eukaryota; kingdom Metazoa; phylum Echinodermata; class Holothuroidea; order Aspidochirotida; family Holothuriidae; genus Holothuria; species Holothuria leucospilota. The sequence continues at coordinate 20,525,928 of CM055976.1, read as the reverse complement.
TACAAACATCTCCTCATATTTCTCTCACAAGTATCTTTCATTTTGTTTCTGCATAAAAACATTGAATACTGAAGGTAAACCAAGGAGTTATTCTGCATAAGTTAAAAAAAAGGAACAAAAATATTGTCATATGATTGATAGGAGCCATTCCTTAATTAGGATGACGGGGTACACTAATTTAAGTTGGTTAACTGCACTTTCCCTTTAAGTTGTCCTGGAAAAGAACTCGGGTAAAATCAACCTAACCTTCTGCAGTATTTCCTTGTCCTTTGAATTGAATTGTAAAAAATTCAGAACAATACGACTGGAGGAGTGACCCATTCATAGTTGACCTTGTCATAATTACCTTTTGCAATCAAATTGATATCATGGTATATGGTAATTTAGTTCCCCTTATAATATGGATCAGGGAAGACCCTGTAAACGAGACAGTTACTCCCTAAACGTTACAGTTCATCTAACGAAGAACCTTCCACGACATTTTTTGAAGAAACGCTACAGAAAGGAGTTCAAGGGGAAAATGCAGTCACCCCAAATTGAAAAGTGTACAGGGGTTATCGGATATCCTACAGTAAACCATGAATGACTCTCTTAAATCATGTGACAACAATTTTGTAACTGGATTTTTAAATTAATGCAATATAAACCTCTTTGTTTACCTTAAGAATGCCACCTTTATGTTCTGAAACATTATGAAAGATAATTGCAATTTAGATCTAAGAGGATGTTAATAAAAAGGATAAGCAGTCTCCCCAAACATTTTCCAAAACATCGGTCAACTGTAGCAAATTACCTCTTAGTTCCCTTTTAAGTTAGCTTTCATGACTTTTCAGAAAAAAATGTCACATTGAAGGTTAATCAAGAGGTTATTCTGTGTTAATCAAACAATTAAGTAACAAAGATAATGTCACATGATTAAAAAGAGCCATTCATAAATTAAGATACGGAGTATATTAATTCAAATTGCGTTGACTGCACTTTAATTCCCTTTAAACGATTTACGGAAGATGCGAAAAATTGTTATTTTCGTTCAGCAAAGTTAATCTTCATTCATATCGTCTTTGGCTGTAATGATATCTCCCAAGCAATTCCCACTCCAAACAATTCCTAACCCGGATAATCCGCCCCCATAACTTTGCATACTTATTTTTAATATAAGTGAAAAACAGTACTTGTATTGTAAAATGGTCAATGCTTGATTTAGTTTGATGGGAATTGAGACTACTATTAACAGTTTTATTTTTTTTACATGCTATAAGCAGGTGTGACATTAACATGTCCACATATCTTTAAGACTTGTTACAAGTCCCCTAGTTTCAGATATACACTCCTCTCACCAGCGTGATTTTGTACATAGCACAATGAAGCTTCCGATTATTTTTTCCTTTGGAATAACATCCCCACCGCATTGTCTTCCCTTTCAACCCATTGTTGCTTTGGACAAAGCAGGGGCGGATCTAGGGTCTTTTCTGAGGGGGGTCCAACATAAAAAGGGCACATTCATTTTTTTTTTAAATTTTGGTTCCTGTAAACGTCAGCGATTACACAACTTACCGCATATTGACAAAGAAAGGATAAACCAAGAGACATGCAAAAACTGGAATCAAAACCTGGAATCTAGACGGTGAAATTGCAAAGCGCGCGAAGCGCGCGAAAATTTTTTGGGTAAGCCTACACTTATAAGAATTTGTACTAATTTAAAGCTTATATAGAACAATTGACCGGACACTTGGGCCCTATCGGGCATAACTTTATTGTACTTCCCTCCTCGAGTCACTAGTCGTACCGTACGACAGACACAAGTGAACGTTAACCAGGTTTAGCGAAATGCTATTCAATTCCCGAAATTTACATAAATCCATGTATTCTACTTATTAACTTGAAAAGGTGGAAAGGGTTTGTACTATATTTAGCTATAACTGAGCTGAGGAAGAGTGGACAAAGCGTACCGAAAATTTTGGGTTTTATCCCAGAAATTAGTTATGAAAGCCAAAATAAGTAAACTGACCATGGGTGGCGGCAGAATTTTTCCAACAGGGGGCCGGGCCATGTCAGTTACCCCAAGTTCCGACATTCCCTACTTCGTATGATGAGAAGGGCAAATGTGGGAACCTCATTATCCCATGCAATTGCAGGCATATTTTGCATTATATCACTTAATACTTCATGATCCGAGTTGCGCACTGTTAGTGTTCTTTGAATATGGGATCGTGAAATTGAAAAGCGCGCGAAGCGGGCGAAATTTTTTGATAGGCTTACACATAAAACATATGACGAAACGAAAAAAAGAACTGTAGCGTTTGTAGACCGTATCTGGTGTAACATACATTGTATCGAAACCACCTGGACTACACGATGAAATAGCCAAACTTTGCTCCGTAAGTCGCTCACCAACTGACTGTACCGCATGACACACACAAGAGAACACCAACTAGGCTTTGCTATATGGGATGAAAGTTACGACCTTTACTTAAACTATGTATTCTGCCCATATGTTACTTGGTAAGGTGGACAGGACTTGTGCTATCCTGCTATGTGGAACGGAACTATTGAAAAAATAGAGTGGCTCTACAGCGCGCGTAGCGCGCCGAAAATTTTGGGTTCTTATTACAGAAATTATCCTTTTGAGAGCAAAAAACAGGTAAAACGTCGATTAGTTGTCGTCAGGGACTGCGTGCTTTCGACTTAGACTCCCCTACGAAACTTTAAAACTTCTCCGATAGGGGGCCAGCCTTCCCCGACGGGGGCATGAACCCTTCCCCCATCTGGCGCTACCGCTATCTCGACTAGGGGGAGGGGGAAGGTTAAAATACTGTATGTTGTGTTCCCTATATAGTTGCGGCGCGATTGTCAAAAACACTCTGTCAGAACAGATGACTGAAGTCGAATGTTTGCTCTTCATTTGCGACAGCAGACCAGTCATCGGTCCAAAGACGTCAAAAAATTGAACCGACTGACCTTGCGTTATTTGACCTGGTGGTGATTTTATATAGTAATTTTAAAATGAAACAAACACCGATTTGTCTATTGTGACTTCTGGTCAACTCTTGGCTGTGGACTTTACCTAAGACTGGCTTTTTATTCCCATCACTAGGGCAACACTATAAAAGAAGAAAGTAATTCCAGACTATAAATATCACAGCGAAACGTATTTAGCCTACCTACTCTCTCTTGTTCACGAGAGGATGGATACTAGAAGGTGGAGGGAAGGTTTCATAGACGTAGCGTTTATGGAGTGTGAACAGATCATTATTTTGTAAGACCAAAAGAGTAGCAGTGACCTTTTGGAATCAATATTAAAACCCAATGGTAATACGTTGCATATAGCTAGTGAGTATGACGTAATATCTGCGTGTTTTGTATTACTCTGAATGCCCAAGCACGCCACACATGGTTCCAAACGAAAAGTGATTTGAATGCCTGATTGTCACGCAGACATACTGTAGTCACATTCTCTGTAAAACGATTGCACTGTTCGGGTTTCGGGGCGGCCAATATAGGCTACCGTAGTCATATATATTGCCGAAAGTTTCTTGGCGATAGCATGGGCATAGACTTTTACGAGTGGATTGATGGATACTGGATGGGGGTAACCAAAATCTCCTCGGAATTGGACAACACTATCATTACTTGTGAAACTGTCTCGTTTTTTTTTTTTTTTTTTGCTAGTGTGAAAAAAAATTTTGAAAAAGGGCACATTGGAAAATTTGAGGGGGGGTCCGGACGCCGGCGACCCCCCTGGATCCGCCACTGCAAAGCAATAGATTTATGGGGTAATTTTATACAAGAAAAAAATTTTTTTATTTTTTTGTTTTTTAAAACAACCTCCCTAGGCGAGAAATTCTACTCTAAGGTTTTCTCATCAACACAAGTGAAAATTGCAATAAAAGACACAGTAAGTTGACCAAAAAGTCATGAAATGCTTTACTGAGCAGAATCCCCCTCTTGCAGCAGGGAATTTTCACTTATCAGCACTTTTTATTTTTTTTCATTTCAGGATGACGAGAGGCTTTCAACATTACCTGTGAGGCCACCAATGATGTAGGGACAGGTGAAAGTCAACCCTATAAAATCGTATTGGTACAATTACCCGACGCCAGTCTCAAAATATAGTTGGACCAATTTTGCTTGCTGTCATCCTAATTATCCTGTTAGCGGGTAGTTTTTGGCCTCTTTCCTTGGTGGAGGGGTCAAAGAAGGACGGTCCGTTCAAATAAGTACCAAACGAAAAAGAGCAATAATGCGAGGCAAAAATCCCGAGTATTCCAACATCTCTTAACGTTAATTCAGGGTCTGCTTCCTTTGTGGCAGTGTCTCCAATGGATCTTGAGGCTATTGGAATATGGACCTGATGTCAGCAGTAAGCCCAGCCAGGTTAAATATATATTTTGTGGTGTGCTTATATACCGAACGGTCACTCGCCTCTTTCTTTTTCTTATTTTTGCAATCTACTATGTGATGCGAAATGATAAAAATGGACACTTGCTCATAACTGCCGTTATTTTTATTACTCTCCGGAGTTGTTAATTTAGGAGAATTAAAACGGTAGCTCTCCCCCTTGTACCATCTAGTTGCCGCCAAGGTTACTTAGCTTTGTATAGCGCTTGAAGAAAATGAGCCTTAAAGCTATTGTTAGGTTATATAACAAAAAGGTTCATTGGTCTTGTCGACCTACGTTGGAAAAAAGAAATGTCAACAAGATTTTCGTTTATATGCTTATAGCATTGCAGTCGCTTTTCTGAAAAACCAAATTTGCAGGCCCCAAACGCGAGGCAACCTTATCAACAAATAGGCTAGTTAAATTTTAGTAAAACATGTTGATCATGCACTTACCATGTGGAAATTGCGAAGTTTTGCGAAAAAATTAATAGAAATATAAAACAAAAATTATAGTCTTATACCCTCTCTTTAGTCCTTTAGGCATTGTGCTTAGTGTAAGACCTTCGTTGTTATAAGTTAGTACTTTTTAGACTCCTCAGGAAATTAGCAAGTCGTTTTGATTTTTCCTCTCCATTTAGGCCCCATTACCTAAGGTGGCGTGCCTGAAACAAAAGTTCAGTCCCCCTTCCCCAGATCGAGAAACATCTTCCTACGCCTATGGTCCTTGCTGATCAAAAATCAGGGCTGTAGAGTTGTAAGAACGTTGGAAGGCACTCATATGAAAGTTCTTATTAAATAAAGAGTAATAAAGGCCATAGGTTACGGTACATTTCATATTTTTAAAAAATAAAGTATTAACAAGGAGTCAAACTTCGCCTGTAAAGTATCCGAATATATTATCAGGCCGGTCGTAACCTGGGCAAAAGTGGAGAGGCAATGTTTCTGTGGGGTATCTAGGGCCCTGAGAAACAGGCGGATCCTTTCTTTCTTACTCCAGGCAGAGGTGCCATCCCGGGATATGGATCCAAGAAATAATGAAACATTAATGTAAGGTGACTTAGGTGCAACATGGTGTTAGTTTGGCAAAGCTTTGCACGTTCTAAATGTCTCATTTCTTAGCCTTTTCCCTTTCTCAGGAGGGGAGGGGGCTGAATGTAAGGAGAGGGATGTTTTCCAAGGACATGGGTTACACCAGTGCTCTTTAAAATTGTTTTTGTTTACATAATTTTTGGCTCAGAAGGTACAAGGTGCTATCTTTGTTAAAGAAAAAACCGGGCGATTATTACTTGAAACGAAATGGATTTGAGAGCTACCGTACCACAATGAATTTTCTTCTTAGGTCTCTATTCAAATTTTGCCAAAATCAACCAAGAAAACAACCAATTGCTAAGATGTCATGAATTATTACATGAAAACAGAAGTCAGAAGAAAAGGGGAAATTGATTTCAAATTTTTCGGGTAGTAAACTTATTTTCAGGGGTAGGCCAGGGATATCCCCGGGAATTCAAGGAAATACAGGTCAATGCGTTAGAAACTACTTGAAATTACATTAAAAATTGCAGTTTGAAAAGAAAATCTGAAAATTTTGTCTGCTCACGTGAAAAATAAAGATCAAGCGAAATGACTTCCGGTGCAATATGAAAAAAAATCTGTTGATTCGTGGAAAATATCCAACTATTTCCTGAAGTCGAAGGAACGGGGAAAGCTTGATATTTTTGAAAGGGCTGAGTGGTGATTTGGGGACTTAGTGGACCTAATGTTATGTTTTCTAATACCCATTGAACAGGTAGACCTAACATGCAAAAAATTGCTAAATTTAGTACCTTAATATTTCTTCCCTACGATACCGAAAATACCCCCACTCCCGAGTCAAAGCGAGAAAAGTTGGTGTATAATATGCAATAGAAAGATGAAGTGAAATAAAATGCAACGAGTTTGAAGAGTGAAATATGGGGCATTTTTGAAAAACTACGGAGACTTGTACGGGTCTTTCTCATATTGTGGTAGAAAGAGTGAATCTAATGAGGTGGGCTAAAGTCCTCCTAGTAAAAAATGTGATGGGTCGGAAGTATGCTTTCGCCATACCCTACCCCCAACTCCACACCCGCCTTCTGAATTCGAGAACGAATATCACTTACTTGTCACCTCTACAAAAAATGTCAAAAATTTTCTTCACTTATTTTCCTCAAAAATTTGACCAATATGTTGATCCAAATGCCATGTTATGACCCTCAAATATTCAAAAACATTCCAAACATGAGTTGGATACCCTCTGCATTTATCCCCCTTACCTAAGGTGGCGGTCTGAAACAAAGTTCAGTCCCCCTTCCCCAGTCGAGAACATCTTTCTACGCCTATGGTTGACTGATCAAAAAATCATGGCTTTACACTTCTAAGTACACTGGAAGTCACTCTTATAAACAGTTCTTACTAAATAAAGAGTAATAAAGCATAGGTTACATTTCATATTTTTTTTAAAAATAAAGTATTAAAAAGGAGTCAAACTTCGCCTGTAAAGTATCCGAATATATTATCAGGCCGGTCGTAACCTGGGCAAAATTGGAGAGGCAATGGTGTGGTATCAAGGGCCCTGAAAAACAGGCGGATCCTTTCTTTGTTACTCCAGGTAGAGGTGCCACCCCGGGATATGGATCCAAGAAATAATGAAACATTAATGTAAGGTGACTTAGGTGTAACATATAGTGTTAATTTGGCAAAGCTTTGCACGTTCTAAATGTCTCATTTTTGTATCCTTTTCCCTTCCTCAGGAGGGGAGGGGGCTGAATGTAAGGAGAGGGATGTTTTCCAAGGACATGGGTTACACCAGAGCTCTTTAAGATTGTTTTTGTTTACATGATTTTTGGCTCAGAAGGTAAAAGGTGCTATCTTTGTTAAAGAAAAAACCGGGCGATTATTACTTGAAACGAAATGGATTTAAAAGCTACCGTACCACAATGAATTTTCTTGTTAGGTCTCTATTCAAATTTTGCCAAAATCAACCAAGAAAACGTTGAATTCTTGATATTTTGAAAGAAACCAATTGCTAAGATGTCATGAATTATTACATGAAAACAGAAGTTAGAAGAAAAGGGGAAATTGATTTCAAAATATTTTGGGAGTAAATTTTCAGAGATAGGCCAGGGATTTCCCCGGGAATTCAGAAAACACAGGTCAATTCGTTAGAAACTACTTGAAATTACATTAAAAATTGCAGTTTGAAAAGAAAATCTGAAAATTTTGTCTGCTCACATGAAAAATAAAGATCAAACGCAATTGCTTTCGGTGCAATATGAAGAAAATCTGTGTATTCGTGGAAAATATCCAACTATTTTCCTGAAGTCGATAATACGGGGAAAGCTTGATATTTTTGGAAGGGCTGGTGATTTGGGGACTTAGTGGACCTAATATAACGTTTTCTAATACCCACTGAAGTCAAAGCGAGAAAACTTGGTGTATAATATAGAATAGAAAGATGAAGTGAAATAAAATGAAACGAGTTTGAAGAGTGAAATATGGGGCATTTTTGAAAAACTGCGGAGCCTTGTACGGGTCTTACTCACACAGTGGTAGAAAGCAGGAATCTGATGAGGTGGGCTAATGTCCTCCTAGTCAAAATATGATGGGTCGGAAGTATGCTTTCGCCATACCCCACCACCACCCCCACCCCCACACCCGCCTTCTGAATTCAAGAACGAGTATCACTTACTTGTCACCTCTACAAAAAATGTCAAAAATTATCAGTTATTATCCTTAAAAATTTGACCAATATGTTGATCCAAATACCATCTAATGACCCTCAAATATTCAAAAACATTCCAAACATGAGTTGGACACCCTCTCCATTTAAGCCCCTTACCTAAGTGGCGGTCTGAAACAAAGTTCAGTCCCCCTTTCCCAGTCGAGAACATCTTCCTACGCCTATGGTCTGACTGATCAAAAAATCATGGCTTTAGAATTGGAAGGCATTCTTATAAAAAGTTCTTATTAAAAGTAACATGCATTATATTGCTACATTTAGTACCTTAATATAATCTGAGGAGGTGGGCTAAAGTCCTCTTAGTCAAAAATATGATGGGTCAGAAGTATGCTTTTGCCCCCTCCCGCCCTAATTGTCAATTGAAGAACGAATATCACTTACTTGTTAAAAAAATGTCAAAAATTATCAGTTATTTTCCTTACAAGTTTGACGAATATGTTGATCCAGATAGCATCTAATCACCCTCAAATACTCAAAATCTTACCAAACGGGAGTTGGACACCCTCTCCCTTTAAGCCACTTACCTAAGGTGGCGATCCGAAAAAAGTTTACCCCTCCCCTTTTCCAGTCGAGTTAGTTAGATGGGATTTTACGACACACCAAAACGATTGTGTTATATAGTGTCACCTAGAAAAGAAAAAGGTGCAATGTTGGGGTCAAGGACAGCTTCCTACGTCTATAGACTCTTTTCCCAAAAGGAATTACAAAGGATTGTGGGATAGAATTTTGGTGGGCATCATTTTTGCCACAGCAAAATGCCATTGACAACAACATTGCCTACCAGAACCCTATCCCACAATCCATTGCAATTGCTATTTGGAAAAGGGTCTATTGTCTGACCAATAAGAAAATTATGACTTCACAGTTGCAAGTGTGTTGAAAGACTTAATTATTAAAAGTTCTTATTAAAAGGGTATAAAGAGGGCTGAAGGAAAGGTTTCATTTCATGTTTTTACAAATTAAGTATACGTAAAAGAAAGAAAAACTTCCACTGTAAAGTTTCTGAATATGGTAACATCGTCGTAGCCTGGGCAAAATTACAGAGGCCTTGTTCCTGTGGGGGTATTTAGGGCAGTTGAAAAGCAGACCGGATCCTTTCTTTGTCATTCCAGTCAAAGGTACCTCCCGGGGTATGGATCCAAGAAATAAGTGAAACATATACGTAAGGTGACTGAATGCAAAGTAGTTTGACAAAGCTTTGCACATTTAAAAGGTCTCACTACTTAACCTTTTCCCTTCTTGTGGGGTGGAAAGCTGAGTGTAAGGAGAGGGGTGTTTTCCAAGGACATGGCTTATACGAGTACTCTTTAAGAAATTTTTTGTTTGCATAATTTTTGCAGCTAAATTTTTCTGGGGTCAGTAATGTGAGGGGGCATGTACACTACTCAGACCTCCTACGGTGTATATAGTGGCATAATGTTTTCAACGGTAGCATATTTACAAGTTGTTAGTACCAAATGCATTTAACTGCTTAATTTACAAGAATTACGAAATCCCTCCGTAACAGTTGTTGCTCTCTAATAGGCTAGTGGTGATCTGCTGACTAAAATCTGTTAAGTACCCATGATACGTCATTTGAAGATAGCTTAATGTCTTTCTGTAATGCTCACAGTTTTTTTTTTCCAACCCAAAGTAACCGAAGCCTTCCCGCTGGTCACCCACGGGGGGATTCTTTATCCCTACCAGATCCTCCCTTGAACCACAAAGTCTCAGCGATAACCTCACACTCCCACTGGGCCGAAGTAGGTCATGTCGGTGTAACCTTTTGCATGACAGAATTTTGCCTAACAAGAGTATGGGTAATTAGTAAGGAGGGCACGTATACTAAGACCTCGTCACTTTTAAAAAAAAACGAGTACAAAAAAAACCGAGTACAAAAATTGGTTGTCACGTATTAAGAGCCAAAATGCAAAATACTTAACACGCTTCAAACTTTGAGAGTAGAGGTTCTAATAACTTGTTTTACGTGGAAGGAAGTTGTCTGAAATCTTCAGTGATCTGAATGAAAATAAAGCTTTATGGGTATATTAAAGCCGCCGAATTTGAAAAGCTTCCAATGGATCTACCCGGTTTGGGAAGCCTTGATATTGTGCGAAAAGCAGAGAAGCATGTGCATGCATGGGTCCTTGTAGAAACAGTTAAACGCTCCATGCTTGCTACGCACCTAATGCCATTAAATATGTTATTAAGCATGCTCCCTTCGTGGAAAGTCAAGGACGAGCAGGGCCAATAAAATAAAAATTATTCAAGTCGTAATTTGAAGCCTTCTAGCCTTTGATTTTCAGCAAAGCAAATGTAATATGATTTTTTTTTCAGATTTGATTAAAGAAATGGTATGACTTGTGCATCTTGATGTTATACACAGGAGCTCAGGCTAATTTTTAAGTAATGACCAAAGTTCCTGCAGCTTGCATCTTGGATGTGGGCAGGGTGCATGCTTGTGTAACACCTCTCAATAATTATGGGCTTTCAAATCTGCAAGCTATGTGAACGAAGAAATCTTTAACATGAAACTAACCATTTTGTTACAACTGACATGATCGATCTGTGTATGTTTAACTCTCTTCCGAGTCAGTTTATCTCGAACATTATCCAGCCATCGTTGCGTCGTTCTTTGTTAAAGGAAAACTGTAAGTCATGACGTCACCAGCTTATTCGGACATCAATTTTTGAAAGAAATGCTCTCAAGGGCTCATAGCCATAATTCTTCTGCCAGACTTCAAAAAATCTGCGAGAAGAAATGGACGTGTTACAGTTAAAAAGTTCTGTCGTCTTTTAAACAAGTATTGAACTCATGGGCGTCCGCAGAAAAAAATTCAGGGGGGCAAAATTTTTTAGGGGGGCCCAACTTTTTTCATGGGAAATATTTTACTCCCAGAAAAAAAGTTCAGATGCTACTTTCACACAGTGTTGACAAAGGCGTAGCCAGGAATTTGTCAAGGGGGGGGGGGGCAAAGCCCATAGATAGACTCTCAGCGCTCCGCGCCACCCATGGATTGGCGCTGAGCGGAAGAAAATTTTGGTCCAAAATGCTACTCAGATCGCTGGAAATGGCACTTCCAAGGCCTATTTACCGCATATAAGAAGGGAAACACTAGCAATATCGTAAATATAAACTTTAAAAATACCAAAATATGCTCGGGGAGGGGAGCTGCTGGGGCCTAAGTGTTGATATTTTTATTCAATTTCAGTTTTGAGAGTAGAAATTCACACTGAGTGAACTGTTAAGAATTGTTGATGTTATATTTTCTTCGTTTTTTTCTTTATTTTTTCTTCGTTTTTTTTCAAGTTTTTGATTTTCGGGGGGGGGGGGGCAAGTGCCCCCCTTGTCCCCCTCCGGACGCCCATGGTTAAACTATCATTTCCTGCTCATCGTTAGGAAGGTGAGTACCATTACAGCAATGTTCGTCCAAGTGCGGGCATCCATTGATGTGGGGGCACAATTTTCAGAGCATTTCACTGGTTGTTTGTCTCAGAAGGAAGGCTATCGCCTGTGATTATGCCCAAGTTGCTTCGAAACTGCTTAGTTTTGCTATGGACATTTAAAAAATTTCCAACCATGGGATGGGTTTACCCTCCAAACCCCACCCTTAGATATTTTTTGCTCTTGATATTAAAGCTTCGTGCCCCTAAATCGCCCCTGCAAGTAAGTTGTGGATAAACTACTGTGCAAAACTTTAATAGAACCTCTGAATCAAGGAAACCCCGCTAAATTTTGCCCTAATTGTGTTGAAATTGCTTATTTTTTCAAGGACAATTTAAGAAAAAACTCCCATACAGTGGGAAGGGTACAACAAATGGCTGGTCTATGGAAACATGATCTGAACTTTTCCCCAAATCTTTTCCTTACCCCTCACCCTCACAACTGAATATGTTACCAATAAAGATGAAGGGCTGGAGTACCCGCTCAAGTTAGAAAAAGCTTCCAGGGAAATGCATGTGATTTTGGACTGTTAAAATGATAACAAAGAAACATTTTTGGCGCGCTTCGCGCGTAACCATGATATCTGCTTGTCCCGTAATTACAGTAGAACAACTCGAGTGATATTGTGCTATAGACCCATGCAACCCCATTTACATCTCCCTTTCACAATCCCCATGCATCATTAAGTTCGAGGTCTGTTAGTTCGATTTAAAGGGAATAAGCCGTCACCCCAAATTTCTTTGGAAACATCAGTTAAATCTTCCAAATCTTGTCTTCCCCTTACAAGTATATTTCATGATGTTTCTGAACATAAATACTGGATAAACCAAGGCTCATCATCATTTTCTGCATGGATCTTGCTGTTCGGTAACGTTTTTACACTGTTTCCTTTTCATACATTTCAAATTGCTCCCCTCTACTTATTGAGACTAAAGGTGTGCTTCGGTCTGGGTTTTGATGCCCAAACCGCCCGATCGTCTCTTTACACACAACCAGAACCACCCGAAACCGACGACGCATCGTGCTCAGCCCACCCGAGACCAAACCAGCATTGGTTTGGGGGTTAGGCAAAACGCCCAAACCCACGAAGATCTCAGACCACCAGAGACCAACCCGAAAATACCCGAAGCAAGCTTTCATGAACAGGCGCGTAGCCAGAAATTTGCCCGGGGGGGGGGGGGGAGGCGAAGCCTGTAGGCAACCTATCCAAAGATATTATAAGCATAGATTCCAAACTCCTATAACTACACTGTTACGCTCAGTGACTCCTCATGGAGACCCATATATCGGGGCGGAAGTGTGAATTTGACAGGCGCGCCGTTCTATACCGCGATCTGCGTACAAATATAAGAACGCGTTACAGAAAATTCCACTGTTCAAAGAGGTTAGCGCCGGTGCACTTTTACAAACGTTCTATACGCGCAGAATACATTTCTCTGTGTATTATCCGGAATACTTGACGCACAGTTCTGCGCGCTCTGGAAACAAACGCGCTAGTTACTTTCCCGTTGTGAGCGCGTAAGTAATTGAACGCGCATATAAAAGTGCGTCACTTGTAGATACCATAGAAACTGACCAATGAATGTCCATGAACTTGCAAAACCAGTCATTGTGCGTTCATGTTCAAGTGTAAATACGTGGAATGCCGTGTTGAAGAAATAAGTTATTCTTGTTCAAGGGGACTTTATTGAGGCGTAGTACCTCTTCAGTCAACAACATTCCGAAATAACAAGTATCAATACTTTTGTAAGACATTCATTTGCCTGTTTGTTTTCAAAACGACTGAACAGTGTTCAGCACTTCCGCCCCGATATATTGGCCTCACGGACTTCTTATACATGGACAGAGGATTGCGCAATCAATACGGTCGCCACCGTTCGAACAAATTTAGGCTAACCATGATGGCTGCCGGGATCCTACCATTTGCCCAATTTGACGATGAATCTGCAACATTTTAGACAAAATATCTGTATGAATGGAAGAACAATATTACAGTCCTCCATTCTATTTGATGAATTTGACCTGAGCTTGCATTCTTTCGAAAATATCACAAGTTTTTCACACAATTTGTCGATACTGAGCCACTTGAGCAAGTCCAAACTTTTACACACAAGACTATAGCAGGCAGCCATATTGGTAAGCCTACTCGTGTACGTACACGATGGCGACAATTTACGCATAGGACGTTAGTGCAATATGCTCTGTCCATGTATAAGAAGTCCGTGATTGGCCTCCATGGGGAGTCAACGCGCCATTTTAAGTTTGGAATCTATGCTTGTAATATCTTTGAAACTATCTAAGCGTAGCGCCACCATAGGTTGGCCCGAAGCGTGCAAGAAAATTTGGCCGAAAATACCTCCCAGATCGCTGGGAATGGCACTTCCCAGGCCTTGTAAGTTGCTTCTAAACAATTTTTTTTATTTTGAGTTACTAGCAATATCATAAAAACATCATTAAAAATACCAAAAATATGCTCAAGGAGAGTGGCTGCCCCCTTTGCCGCCCCCCCCCCTTTGCCTACGCCCCTGTTAATGGAACAAGTATAGGGCCCATGCGTTATAAGAGTTTCTTCATGCGCAAATTGAAAAAAATACAAAATACACCGAGAAATATAGTCTAAAAATTTACATGGACTTCCTATAGTCTGCACTCAGATACCCAGAGACAATAACCTACACGGCATGGGCGGCTTTAAGAAATTTTGGGGGGAGGGGGTCGGAGAAAAATCAAGTCCGTTTTCAGGGAGGTTCGGACGACCCCCGGCAATACCAAGGGGCCTTTCCGGATAGTACGGTAGGAGTATGGTAATTATGTTTTACAGTGATGCCCCATGTATTTTCAAAAGCTCTCCAGAAATCATCTCAGGCAGTCAAACTATCTTTAAAAATAAATACAGCTAATCGTTACCTCATGGGGGAGGAGTAAGAAGCAGGGGAAACTGGCAAAGTGGCTTCATCGATTTGTATAAAATTAGCTCCACCTTAAATATTCTGTCTTTTTTTTCATTGTGTCACAATAAGTTTCAACTTTGCCAAGAGGCCATAAAATGTCAAGTTGGTTTTTGGATTGTTTCCTTAAAATAACGAAAATTTCGAACCTAATGTCGACACTTGAAAACGACGAAATAATAGCACTATTTTATATCTCGGCACCGTTCTGAAACAAGTTTTTGGAAAAGGGGATTGAATTCTCCCAACTCAGAACGACGGTTCATCCCCCATACAAACAGACCACAAGTCAGAAGTCTCACTACAGCTCACGGGGGACTTTTGCCAAGAGGTTCTGAGGTATCCAGTTTTCCTCAAATTTACATGAAAATGAGCAAATTTTACCCAAATTCCTCTCCTAGTCTCTAAAATTGATGAACCTTTGTTTTGCTGGAGTGTTTTCTGACTCGATATAGTGTAACACACGAAGGGTAGAGCATAAAATGTTATGAACTTAATTGGTGATCCGAGTCACATTATTTTTGGGAGGCTTTTAAAAAGGCAACAGATTTGTCCTAAAAGATATCATGTAAAGTAAAATTGAATGACTACTTTTTGAACAAAATGGATTTGCTGCAAGCGCCCATGCAGTTTATTAGCAAACCGTGAGATAATTCAAATTACCTTATATCACTGAAACGCTTAGCTGCCATAACGATATGTTCTCTTTCAAAATTCCATATGGGTTTGTCAACATTATAAAGATTAATACTGTCTTAATCATTTTCCCAGATAATATCACAGATTTCCCATCATGTACTGGACTTCTAAAGAGGCAACATTTCTTTCAAAGTATTAGCCTAGCTTGCAAATACTGCTAGCCTGCATAGTGAGCTCTCTTTGTTTTCCTCCACACTGGGATGGAGTCACTCCGTGGGCTGATAGCTTTAGGCTGAAGAGAGAACTTCGTCCGGTACCGCATGATAAACCCCAACACACTTTGGTGATGCGTTTTCACTGCGCAATACACAAATGTTTCTAAAACATCAGTTTGTTACCAGAATCATACGCAGATGGGAAAATATTTCATAAGGGGTGGACGGAAGTTGCTCCGAAATTTCACCTATGTGACAAACAACTATGACATGTATTTACCCTTAAAATTGCCATTCTTCGTCATGACATTTTTTGGCTGGGCCAGGGGGGGGGGTTAACTCCAGGCCCTCGTCTCATACGCCTGTAAACAGGGTAAGCTTCGTATTGAAGTGATTATGGGAACCATCCCCTTACTCGCGCCACCCAACAGTAAAAGACTAAACGAAGAAATGCCCCCTTTTGGTGTCTAGCAAAGTGGTGAAATCATTTTGAACACGAAACGTTCTTGAAATTGTTAGCCAACCCCCAGAAGACACAAAACATGACAAGGCTAAGTTCAGTTTCTTAACATGTGGCGAAGGGATAACTAACACTCAGGGACGACACTAGAGGGGGTGTGACACCCCCAAGATCCACGCAGTCGGCAAAATCCTGTACAAGTCGGCAAAATGAAGGAAAGGGGAAGTGCAAACGAAGGAAAGTTAGAGGAAAGAAGAAAGAGGAAAAAAGAGAAAAAAGAGGAGAGAGAAGAGGGAGAGAAAAAGACCGAGCGAACAGAGAAAAGGACAGTAGAGGGAGGGACAAAGCAGGGCAAGAGAAAGGGGCTGGTGCAGACGGAAGACAGTAGATTGTAATGCATTTGTAGACAACGTTTATTACAATATTTCAAAGCCCGTAAGCAAAACTTTTTGGAACTTAAAACATTCTGTCGGCAAAAAGCTACATAGGGCTTTTCAGTATTATTGTATAGTAAAGGGGTTCATCGTTTATGTGGTTTCTGGCATTGAGTAGATAAATTCTGCACCAGTCGGCAAAATGAAGGAAACACGAGGAAAAGAAAGAGGAAAAGAAGTGAAAGAAAGAGGACAATTTCTGTAATCAGAACCAAAAATTTTCGAAGCACTACGCGCTGTAATGTCACTCCAGTTTCTTCAGTAGTTCCATTCCACATAGCTTAAGTCCTATCAGCCTTACTAAGTTACATGTAGGCAGGGTACACAGGTTATGTAAAGGTCGTAAATTTCATCCCATATCGCAAAGCCTAGTTGCCGTTGCTCTAGTGTGTGTCATGCGGTACGGTCAGTTGGTGAGGGACTCATGGAGCAAAGTTTGGCTGTTTCATCGTGTAGTCCAGGTGGTTTCGACACAATGTATGTTGTCCCGATACAGTCTACAACATTTACAGTTTTATGTTTTTATTTATTTATTTATTTATTTATTTAAACTTTGAAAACAGGGTTGAGAAACTCGGTTAGCTAAAGAGCTAATCTAACCCGAGGCCCTGATTACAAACATGCAAAAGTAAGAAGTAAAAAGTAAAGGTGTAAAACATATTAGAAGTTCACAAAAATTAAAAGGGAGATGAAAATAAAATAAGATCAAACAGATAAAATGATGTAAAGCATAAGATAGAAAAAAGAAACAAATTATAAACATAATTCAAACCAAAAGTAAAATAAAATAAAAGGGATTAAATGATTTCATGAATAAGACGTTTAAAACAACTCAGAGTTTTAGCATCCCTACATTCTGGTGTGAGTAGTACATTCCAGTCCCTTGCAGCTAGATAGGAAAATCGTCTTTTGTGATATTCTGTTTTACCACCTTTTATAAAGAGACCGTTTGAGGTTGCGGATCTTAGACTATGTGAATGTATATCCCTTGTGAACTGGAAAAGCTCTCTCAAAGCTTTCTCTTTGTTCTTAATGATAACATGTTTTTGTGTCAGCCTATCAAATATTTTCGCGCCCTTTGCAATTTCACGATTCAGACTCAAAAGAACTCGGCGCGTAACTCGGTTCTTGACATATTATGTGATATAATGCTAAATATACGGTACTCTGCAATGGCATGGGATAGTTAGGCTCCTTCATATCCCTTTCTCACCCCCTCGACATGCTGTCGGAACTTGGGGTCGCTGCCATGGCCCGGCCCCATGTCGGGAAAATTCTGTCGCCACCCATGGTCGGTTTACTTATTTTAGCTTTCAAAAGGGTCATTTCTGCGATAAAAACCCAAACTTTCGGTATGCTTTGCCCACTCTTCCTCAGTTTCGTTACTAATAGCTGAATATAGAACAAAACCTTTCCATCTTTTCAAGTAACTTAAGTAGATTTTATCGTTTTATGTAAATGCCGGGAATCTCATCTCATTTCGCTAAACAGTAAATTAATGTTCTCATGAGTCTGTCATTCGGTACGGCTAGTGACTCGAACAGGGAAGCACAATGTAAGTTGTGCCCGATAGGGCCCAACTGCCTGGACAGTTGACCTCAGGGGCGTATACAGGGGGAGGCCATTGGGCAATGTCCCCCTCACGGATGCCAATTTTTTCAGGTTCTAAAAAACGTAAATGTTTTAACAAAAATTTTACTTCTAAAGGTGGAATATGTAGCACCAGATTGCATGTAAGGACACCTAATTTTTCAAAAATTTTCAGAGGGGAGGGGGACACCCCCTCCCAGGCCGGCGATCACACAACATATTGCATCCCCCCTTGGGAGAAATCCTGGGTACGCCACTGGTTGATCTATATAAGCTTTAAATAACTACGGATTCTTTTTAATGTAAGCTTACCCAAAAGTTTCGCGCGCTTTGCAATTCCACACTTTAGATTTCGGGAAAAACCCTCATATCGGGCGGAACTATTTTCCTCTAGTATATAAAAAATTTTATGCAATATATGTCCCACAATGACATGGTATAGTACACAGGTTTTCTTCAGATCTCCCCTCTTCAACCCCTCGACGGCATCGGGGCTGTCGAGGCCAAAGGTCGTTGCCCCCTCCGTTGGGCAAATCCTGGCGCCACCCCTGCTGGTCCACTACCGGTTGGACTAACAACACTTTCAGTCGGCACTTCTTTCTTCTCAGTCGGCAAATACGGCACCACACTCCCCTCCCCTCCCCCCCCCCCCCCATGATAAACGCTCTGGCGACGCCCCTGCTAACACTTAGTTCAGTTAGCATTGCAAAACACTTTTACAAGAAACCTATAGGTTTGCATGTTTCAAAAAATAGGATTTTGTGTGCGTATTGGCGTTTTTGGACCTAAGGTTAAAAACCATCCATGATTTCATCACTTTCACAGCAGTAACAAACTTATTTTCACAACTGATTCGAGGTTTTGAATCCATCTAGGGGAAAAACAACGAACAATTGAGAAGGCAAGTTTAATAAATGAGGATTTTTTAGCCGAAAGATTGATTTGCATAATTTTGTCAAAGTACGCCATGAGAAGGAGAAGGGTTTCCAAAGATAAAGAACATTTTCTGCTCTTATGAAAATTAAGGAGAATAAAAATTAAATGACACCGTTTTAATATTTGAAATAAATCGCAAGGACCTACTATGATGGTGTGCGGGTATGATTTTATGTACTGAAACGTGTTTCAAGCAATGTACTGAGGGAGTAGGCCTACATACAATTGGCAGTTCATCACAACTAGTTCAAACTGAGGTTCCTTTGCTAGATGGGAATTACATTTCTATCTAATGAAACTCACCTGAGACAGCTAAGAGACCATCGTCTGGAAAAGAGAAAACAGAAAACTTGACGAGAGAATACTCCCATATAGAATAGGTTAAGTCCATATTAGAAGTCGCTTAGACCGACGCCATTTCTTATTTTCTTCTGGCTCCGCCTCAAAGCCTGATTTATAAATCCAAACCTATCGTTATAACAATTCCGTGAAAGATGCTAGGTAGCCTCAAACGGTCTAAAAACTAACTAATTCATCCTGGTTTTTGACGACTACTTTTGTAAAATTGGCCATTTTTGTGCCAACATGGCAGCTGTTCCATCTGGAATCTCGAATCCAGTAGACTGCTGTAACAAACAATGCAACGATATAGACTACACGCATCAAGGAAGACTGTCTGGAATGTCGTCATTGCATCTGATTTGCGAACCAAAGTTGGATCTCCCTCCAATAAAGTCACGTGATATAAACAGATCTTGTAGAGAGCCTGCAAAGTTATCTGCATAGTCCTTTCCTGCATGTGATAACAAACATGACTCAATAGCTTTGCAGCACAAAGCTCAGAATGTTGCAGTCTTTGTTGACAATCAAAACAACCTGAAAGTAACAAAAGCGCTTTCATCTAAATGACAATCACCTACGCAGGACAAAGAGGATGAGGAAAATTATTTCCTCCTTACAGCTGGTAACTAAGGAGATTACACACGTCTTTTCCCTTGAAGTATTTCTTTCACTACCGTAGTTTGCAAGTTTAATTGGCTTGCGATTAACCGTTACGGTCGTAACGTTGAAAAGGAACGAAAAATCATTTAATTGAACACTGTGAAGTTCCGAGAAGCATTGCTATGGTTTGCCCAAAAATGGCTACCCCGCGGAGCGGACGAAGTTTTTTCGTTCAGCTCATCGCTGCGAAAAAACAGAGGGGCGGCAGCCACAGAGGCGCTACGTAGGCTAAAAAATGGCTTGACAATGGGACATAATCACTTCAGGGTACTTTGTGGCCAGCTCTGCAGGCTACATGGTCAAGTTATACCTGGGCCCTAAGCAAAGTAAGTTCAAGGGTTCGTAAATGGGCCCTGGGGCTTCCGTGAGCAATAAAAGACCTACCCGGCGTGGGCCAGATGAAGTCCGAAAGCCTTTGTGTTTTCTGCATTTTCAGGGTTTAACCGAGAGCTCTAGTTCAGTTGCTAGTGATCATTATCAGCGCCCAGGAAAGAACTTAAGTTACGGCTACCCCTCCTCGGCGCCGGGGCATACTTATGGCTATTTCCCCTCACGGCATCCTCAAGCTTGAGAGAGAACAAAAACTGTAAAACAACAGTAACGAAATCACAATTAGGCACGCCTAATAATTTTGCGCATGCAGAAAATTCCCCTGTCCCCCTGTTCGCTATATAAATGCTAATGCTGAGCGGTACTTGAGTAAAATATAAGTATAGATCAATTACGTGATGTCACGCAATTACATAATGTGTTTAAAAAGGCGGTTAATCGAAATAATCTCTGGAGCACAGGCGGTCAAAAAAATCGGAAAGGGTCCAAATATTCAAAGAGAGGAGTACCTTAAAGTTCACTTTCACAGTTTTAACGCGGCGTTTGGGAGGAGGCTTGAGAGTGGTAAATCACAGATACATAAGTTTTATATGAGGGTTATAGGTATATATATATATATATATATATATATATATATATATATATATATATATATATATATATATATATATATATATATATATGGGAGTATTTGTAGGGAACACTGCGACACACTATAGCTGTCCCACTCAAATCATTTTCGAATTCCATCACAGTATGTGAGTGAGTATATCTTAGAACACTTTACTGTACATTAATTGTATATTATGATATAAATGTGATTACCAGTATCATCTGTGGGTGCCTTATCCCTGTAACCCCTATATCGCCCGTCTTACTCTTCACCAATTCATTACCCTGCATTCTCTACTGGTATGAAAAATGTAATGAGCATGCTCTTATACGGCCTTCCCAAAGTGTGGTGGCCAGGGGCGTCACTACCCGGGGTGTGGCGGGTGCTACACCCCCAGAAATTTTCAAAGTGTCGTCTATCGGGAAAATTTTGGGGTCCGTGGGAATAAATATTGCCACTCTCAGTTTGCAATTTATTTACTTTGCCAGAAAAATCTTTAATTTGGGGCAACAGACATGTGGGAAAATGTCATGATCACAACGTTTAACGTAAAGTAAATTAGCGTCGGGTAGAAATATTGCTTTAAATGTATTTTACCAGAGACCTTACCCCTATCGTACCAGAATTAACTGTATGGGGAAACTATTCTGTTTGTCGGGAAATTATTACATATTGTTACAAAAGTAATCACAAATGAAGGGTTCTGTGTTCGTAAGGGATCTCTACCACACTATTCGGGAAGCCAATGTCTTTTGAAGAAACCCAGGCTGTCGAAAAATATAAGCACCGTACTGCATATTTGTTTGTCATAAAATAGACACTATGTCCGACACTTGGTTGGAAACTGGGACGTTAAACCTCATCTAACCTAACCTAACCGACACTGTGAAGCAAAATCTCTTTGGAATGTGACGCAACTCAACCTGACTGCTCTTCGGGGATGAATTGTAGGTATTTTGATCAGTTGCGTTGGGTCGCAGTCGGATTGTAGGTTAACCACGCAGCACACTGCCAAGATGAATGTCTATCTACTGTTAATTAATCACCAATTATGACCAAAATTTGCAAAAAAATAGCCCCATTTTGCATTTAAGCCACCTTAATTAAACGAACCGTAATTTCTCCCCAGGACGGCACCTGCACGAGGGCACAAAAGAAGGAGCCATCGCAGGTATGGATGTGCACAATTTACACTAGGGTGGGATTACAACAAAATCCTCTGTTGCCCCCCAATTACCATCTCCTGGCAGTGCCACTGATCTGTTTAGATATGTATTCAGTACCATCTGTAGAGAGTTAAATGCTTCGTCCCCTGGGCTCCGGGAGGAGGGACATTACTGAAATGGATCCTAAGGCGGACAACTGAGCACCCCGACAAAGACGCGGGTATTAAGCTCCTACCATGGAAGTACTCTCTCGGTGTGAGGCTATTATTCCCATTACCAAAAAGAACTTGCTGCTAAAGCAGACACATGAAAAACGGTTACACCAAGGTGAAATGGACGTCGTCAAAAGTTAAGCTGCGTTTTCTGGTAATTTTTTCATTCATTTATATTTTTTGCTTTTCTTGTCCTCCCGTCATACCTTAAACCGCCCTTCTGTACTTTTTGCAAAGATTTTCCTAAAAGAAGATTATGAGTTAACCGTTCTTAACACAGATCAGGGGCGGATCCAAGGGGGGGGGGGTTTAGGGGTTTAGCCCCCCCCCCCTTTGATTTTCGAGGATTTTTTTATTTGTATAATATATTGATTATTTTACCCGGTATGTTTTGAAGGTTATTTTCAGTTACAACAATGCAATTAACATGCCATAATTATAAGTTTACTGACAGCATATTTTTCCTTCTATCGTCCCGATTCTTTCTCATTCAAAATCCTTATAGAGTCAGTGAGTCCTTCAAGAGGAGGTCCAGCTCTAATCTTGGTTCCCATACGCAATGAAATCGCATCCAGTAGTGCCTAACTCTCTTTTGAAAATGAGAACGCGACTCCAGCTTTTCGCTTGTACTCTCGCTGAAAAATTCAAATATTGTGTTGTCTGAAAGTGGTTGTCGTTGAATTGGAATCACTTAACATAATCACAAATCGATAAGGCTGATGATACTTTGGACATCCGTTGGATGTAAAGACGTTCAGGGAAAATTAAACTGTTCAGTTGGAACATATATCTAAAGAAATTACCATTGTTCTGGAAGGTATTGTAATCCAAAATCCGCTTATATACTGAATCCCTTTCATTTGTTTCACAAGATATATTCCTTTTCTATCCAAGAGCACGTTATGACCAAGATCACGTTTAAACATTATTCTATGCAAAAGTTAGTTAGATGGGATTTTACGACACACTAACACGATTGTGACAAGTAACATGTAGGTAGAGTACACAGTTTATGTAGAGGTCGTAAATTCCATCCCATATCGCAAAGTCTACTTGCTGTTGTCTTGTGTGTGTCATGCGGTACGGTCAGTTGGTGAGCGACTGAAGGAGAAAAGTTTGGGTATTTCATAGGGTCGTCCAGGTGCTTTCGATAAAATGTATGCTATCCCTGATATGGTTTACAACCCCTACAGTTTTTTTTTTCTTTTTGTTTTTAATGATTACATATATATTTGTGTAAAACCAAAAAAAAATTCGCGCGCTTTGCAATTTTACGTTTCCGATTCAAAAGTACACTATCAGTGCGCAATTCGGCTCATGAAGTATTCAGTGATATTATACAAAATATGCGCTGCAATGACTTGGGGTATTTAGGCTCCTTCAAATCCCCTCCTTACCACCCCCTCGGCATTGGGGCTGTCGGAACTTCGGGTCACTGCATGATCCGGCCCCCTGTCGGGAAAATGCTGTCGCTACCACCTGGTCGGTTTACTTATTTTGGCTTTAAAAGGGGTCATTCTGCGATAGAACCCAAAATTTTCGGTCCACTTTGCCCACTCTTCCTCAGTTCCGTTACTAATAGCTAAATATAGTACAAACCCTTTCCACCTTTTCAAGTAACTTAATATAAGTAGAATACATGGATTTATGTAAATGTCGGTCATTTCATCTTATTTTGCTAAACCTAGTTAATGTTCCCTTATGTCTGTCGTGTGCGGTACTGCAGGTGACTCGAGGAGGGAAGTTCAGCGTAGGTTATGCCCGATATGGCCCAACTGCCTTGACAATTGACCTATATACAGTGGCGTAGGAACCGGGGGGTCAAGGGGTCGTGGCCCCCAATATGTTTTGAGGGGGCCAAATGTCATTTTGGCCCCTCCCCCCCCCAATAATTGCGACAGTTTACAGTTTCGTTTTACCCATTTTTGTTCTTAAGAGGACGATTTCTTTAATAAAAAACCTAAAATTTTCGCCGCGCTACGCGCGCAGGAGAGGTTTCCTGGTTTCTTCAATAGTTTCACTCTACATCTCTAGATAGCGCAAGTCCTTTCCCCCTTACCATAACACGTAGGAAAAGTACACAGTTTATGCAGAGGTCGTAAATTTCATCCCATATTGCAGAGCCTAGCTACTGTTCTCTTGTGTGTCATGCGGT
Source organism: Holothuria leucospilota (assembly GCA_029531755.1). NCBI lineage: Eukaryota > Metazoa > Echinodermata > Holothuroidea > Aspidochirotida > Holothuriidae > Holothuria > Holothuria leucospilota. The sequence continues at coordinate 20,501,667 of CM055976.1, read as the reverse complement.
ACGGCCAGTTGGTGAAGGACTCACCGAGCAATATTTGGCTATTTCATCGGATAGTCAAGGAAGTTTCGATACAATGCATATTATCTCCTATACGGTCTAGAACCCCTACAGCTTTTCTTTCTTATTGTTTTTAATAATTATATAGGCCTATGTTTTTTGTGAAAAATGACCCGAAAAAAATTCGCGCGCTTCGCGCGCTTTGCAGTTTTACAGTTTAGATTCCGGAAAAAAAAAACATTTAATCAACTCGGAACTTAGCTTCTCTAGTGTATACAAATCTTTATGCAACATATGACCAGAATGAAATGGAGGCTAGTACACAGGCTTTCTTCAAACCCCACCTCACCAATACTCGACGGCATTGGGGCTGTCGGAGTTTCGGGTCGTTGGCCGTTCGCCGGGCAAATCGTGGGGCTACCTCTACTCAACTTAATAATAAGTTAACAGACTCTGGCTGTAGAAAATCTCAGTTCCAACTAATCCACTGAAATCCATGGGGGATAACTCAACGCTGAACAACGCTGCCCCCTCCCCCAATGTCAAACATCTTCCTACGCCGTTGATATATATGCTTCAAATAAGTACAGATTATTTTAGTGTAGGCCTATCCAAAAAAAAAAAAAAAAAAATTCGCGCGCTTTGCGCGCTTTGAAATTTCACAGTTTAGATTCTAGGAAAAACGATAAATCAAGGCGGAAATATATTTCTCTAGTATATACAAATATTATGAAATATATGCCCCGCAATGTCATAATCTAGTACACAAGTTTTCTTCAAATCCCTTCTTACCAATTCCTCGACGACATCATGGCTGTCAGGGCTTCGGGTCGCTGGCCCGCCGTCGGGGAGTCTGCCCCACCCCCCCTTCGGGCAAATCCTGGCGCCACCCCTGACGCCGCGCCAACCGATGGTCGCGCTCCGCTTAGATAACGAGACAACAAAAATACCATGCATGCGATTAAGCCTACTACATGTAGTTGAATTTTAAGGCCCAAATACCAAAATACTTTCAGACGATTTCAAAAAGAGAAACCAAATTTTCTTTATTGAGCACAAGCGAGCAACTTTCAATAAGTCACTGTGAGTGCCTAGAGAGAGCACAACAAATGACTGAATGTTCCGAACTCCTGACGCCCAAGATCGTTATCGGGCTGTATAGCATGCATCTCTCACAAGAAGGAAGACAACTTTTTGACAGGACATTTGTCATAAAATTTCTGACACTGGGAATTTCAATGAAAGCTTGTTTTTATACGTGATCAAAGAGCCTAGGAAACGCGTGGGAAATGCTATTTCCTGCAATCTGGGGGTCTTCTGGACCAAAAATTTTCTCTGTACGCTTCGCGCCAACACATGGTGGCGCTCGGCTTAGATAGTAACTATATCGCAACCCCCCCCCCCCTTTAGTCAAAACCTGCATCCGCCCCTGCAGATAATTGGTCGGAATTGGAAGCCTTACTTGTCGGGCAAAGTCCCAGTCCCCTCCCCCACCCACTACCACAAATTGATTACTAGGGATGCCCCTGGTGGTGACAAAGTCACACCTCCGGGTTCAGAGGATTTTAATACACTTAGTAAATGTATAATATGACCTTTCATGCAGTTATCTCTGATTATTCCTTTAAACGGTTTTCGAGTCTGTAAACGCTTCATAATAGACATAGCGCAATGGGATAATTTGAATGTGCTTTATTTTTGTCGAGAATTTCAAAGGAATATGGATTTTACGAAGGCTTTTGGAGAGAATTTAGCTAAAAGAGCCAACAAGCGTAAGGTTAGAATGACCCAAAGGCTTCAATGCGTTTGGCGTCCCCCTCCCCAATGTTGTGGCGGGGTCACCGTCAGGGTGGTGTCCAAGTGGTAAAATTCCGGTTGGCGGAAATAGGGGGAAGTGCCCGGAAGCTCTGCTAGAGGGGGGCACCTTTTTCACAAAATTGCTGGCATTAGAACGAAACATTAACTTTCTCGGGTACGCAAAAACACAGACTACACAAATCTCAGTTCGACCATTTCATTACGGCTAATAACTAAGACTGACGAACCACCCGTCGGTTTGTATAATGCAAGGATTTGGGGGTATGGATGATGAGAGAGTGAAAAAAGTCGAGTTTCGATAGTAATGAACGAAATACTCGATTACGTAACCACTGATTTATCTACTGAGAGAGAGAAAGAAGTGTCTAACAGTATAGCCTTCCCTACATCTGATTCATCACCATCTGGTCCGGCATTTCCACAGGGACAAATTTCCCCTAACCATTTCCACTGGACGACCTCTCCTACCGACTTCCTCGGACTATTCCCCCGGATAATTTCCACCCTGTCTGTCCCCAACTATGACAACTAACCTCCCTTAAAACGAATCTGCAAGCCAGAAAATTTGAAATTCCTTAGTTTGGAAATTGTTTAAAAGGGGATTGTCTGGCTGGGAATTGTCCAAGATGGAAATTATCCGGGTTGGAATTGCCATGTCCCGGGGAGTTGTCCATGTGTACGAGAGATGGCTGGGTAAGAGTAAGTTTCAACCCCACAGAGTTTGAGATAAGCCAATTACATGGCCAGATTACTGAAATTAGTGGAAAAACTTCCTGCAATTACGTTTTAAGAAGTGTTCAGTTCAGAGTTTACTCGGGAGAAGAGCCTGACCTTACATCCCCTCCCTCAGTTTCGTTGTTTTTCTTTCAAGGTCTAGTAATCTTACCAAAGCATACGATGCATTCAAAGATATCTGCAAATGTCGAAAATTTCAGCCTCAATCGCATGCTCTTTTGTATCTGTCGCATTGTACCGTAGACGTCCTGTAGACGATACATATGTGATCAAATTAATCACATTTGGAGTGTTGTTTACAATAGATTGGCCTTACACAGACACATAAAGCCGTATATTGACATCAGTACTCGAATTCTTTTCTACAATGGTTACGTTCTCCCTATTTTCGATTATTTCAGTACTGTCTGACAGATTGACATCAAGTAATAATATATTTTTAACAGGTTGGAGGACTGAATACAATAACAAAAAATTGCAGCCAAAGAGTGGAACCAACTACCAAATGAGTGTAAAAGTGCCATGTCTTTCCCCGTTTTTAAACGTCTATTGAAATCTGTGTTATAAGGTCTGCGTTCTTTCTTTTAGTGGCTATTTTATTGATGATACCATCATTACTTTAGTTTGGAATGTTTTTTATGAGTCTTAGTCCGTATGTATTTTCTATCTTAATGTCTATGTTAGTCATGTTTTGTTCTTTTATGTGATCTTTATCTCCGTTTTCAATTTTCTTTGAGTCAATGCTCAATTTTTAAGTGTCCAATTTTTTTCTCCCTTCTTCTTTGCCTAATCTTACTTTTCTTATTGTATTTAATTATTTGATATTTTTAAAGGGCCTCGTGGGAGATTAGCTATTTGAGCTAGCCGAGTCTACCCTTTTGAATGTTTAAATAAATAAAATTAAAACTGAATACGATTGGACCAGAAAAGTAGCATAATGATCCGGCATACGAGTTGAATACAGTATAATGCGTGCCTTTCCAATAGGGTGATTCACCTCGACCAATGCTATGTTTGCTTTAAACAATACAAATTCTTCAATACTGCCATTACATATTTTGTAATTTTCGGGGTTTTGCTGCCAGACAAGTCAAATTTTCTAGAGAAACACGAAATCAGTACTAAAATGTCAATGAGTACAATAGCATGGGTTGTTATACTCCACAGCTTCAAGAAGATTAGTTTAGCATTGCTAAGTTTCTTCCGTAAGTGTGGTAGAATCTGATTGTACTGGGCACAGTTTGGTTTTGGATTGGCTGTATTTATATTACGGTTTGAACTTCAAGGCATCTTTCGATGTTCAACTTAGTTCAACTGTCGTTTCTATCAGGTGGTGTCCAAACTTTTTTGCTTGGTGGTCCCAACTTCCTTCTCCGGAATCTTGGCGGCCCTCAAATTGACGGGTCGGTGAGAGGAGTTTTATTTGACTTGGTTATGCAGTGTTAATAAAACAAATACTATTTTCACTCAGATTTTTCCTTCAAGTCCACTCTTGCAGCGTATGGCGTTAACAGGGAGCTGTTACTCGTACTCGGTCAGAGTAACAGCTCCCTGGTATTAATACCTCAAATTCAGTCTATTATAATGGCACACGTGGTTTCTGGGGGACGGAACATCTGACCGATTAGTCGCGAGTGAAGTACCCGCGAAACGAGTCAGATCACTGGCTCTTAGATTAGAATCACTCCCATTGCTTTTTTATCGAGAAATGTGGCAATTATTTTTTTGCTCCCGAATCCTTTTCTCGACCCTCCGAAATATTTTCGCGACCCTCGAAAGGGTCGTTACCCCTAATCTGCCGACCCCTGGTTTATTTTATGTTAAACATCAAGTACGCGTATGTTTTGCCGCAAATGCTTTGACAGGAGCACTTCCCTACAATACGAGCAAGGCTCAAAATTTCAGCGGTCATGGTACACAAATTTAAAATCAGTGTAAAAGACCTTCTAGTGAGCTTTCATATGAGGGATAGCTTGTACCTGTTCAAAAGTTTTCTTACGGTACGCCCATCGGTCACGGAAAGGAACCAAATTTAAGATCACACATCCCCATTATTGCTACGCGGATATCAATGCGCTCTCATTGTTATCCTTCACAAAGATCCCAAAGAGGATACATTTGGGCAACTTTTTCTATATGTTATCAAAGAAGATGTGGTATTTTGTAAACTATATATTAAAATAAGCTAAATGAAGCATTAGTAGTGCAAAAATTAGTTCAATCGAAGCAGCATTTTTCGAGAAATTATGGGCCTAGAAGGATGGAGGAATATCAAGTAAGTTGAATGAGTCATGAGTGATAAGGCCTGGTCGAAGCTATGAAAAGTTCGAGCCTTTCTAGCTAACAATTTTCATGGTCATGGTAAATTCGGTATAGTCACTTTTCTTCTTTCGAACGTGACGGTGAATCATCCACAAGGACAGTAACTCACCACGCATGCGTCGAGAGGTGTCTAAGCCCACATTAATGGACTAGACACTGCGAGCGTACTCTAACACACTGGCCGAAAAAGACCTTTATAGGCAGCTAGCTTTACATCGCTAGAGCAAAGCGACAAGTTCCTTTGGAGCTCCCCTACGGTTATAAACATACTGAAATGTGCTTCTCCCAACCGAGATCGGGAGTGATAAAACCCCCTAAGTCAACTTCAAGTAACTTCACGGCGTTTAAGACATACTCGAAATAGATTATAACATCCTGGAGCTGAAGACAATAACTAGCATTATCAATAACTCGGTAACAGACAAACTCTTCAGCAAAAAAGCTGACATTAGAAGTGGCACCATTTACGATATCATTAACTGAATGTGCGCTAAAAAGAGAATGGGTCCCAAGGAAAACTCGATCCTAAGGGACACCTGACACAATATCACCGAAGAAAGACCGATTACCGTTTATCACAACAGCGCTTACGACAGAGAGGTAATTTTTAATTGGCCCACCGAAGAATCTGTGAAGAGATAACCATTTTTTCCATTTTTTTCAGCTACCATTTTTTCAGCTACATTTTTTCAGCTACCATGAATGACCAAGGGGCCAAGCAAATTTTAATAGGGTCTTTTTACCGTTCCCACAAATACGGTAACTCAACTGACTACCTTGACCAGCTACGTGCTTCCCTCAGAAGTGCCAGTAAGAACAAGAATGGGCAGATCTATCTAGCAGGAGACTTCAATCTTCCTGATATCGATTGGTCCTCTAGATCTGTCCAACCTGGCTCACAGTATCTTGACTTATCTAAATGTATGCTTGACATATGCAATGAATTTGGCCTTGACCAAATGGTTAGTGAGCCTACTAGAGTTAATAACATCCTAGATATTTTCTTGACAACAAATCCTACTCTAGTTGATAGGTCTACCCTGATACCCGGCATTTCTGATCATGACGGCATTCCCATGATTATGATAAGCACTAGGCCCAAAATATCTAAGCAAAGGCCTAGGAAGGTTTATAGTTTCCACAAAGCTGACATTCATGGCATCAAATCTGAGCTTTCTAAGTTCAGTGCAAACTTGACTAAACAAGAGTGCTCTGTACAGACTATGTACTCTGCACTTGAGGGAAAAATCAAAGAGGTCATGGATACGTATGTTCCATCTCGTATTGTCAGAAAGAGGAACCAAACCCCCTGGATTGATAAGAATATAAAACGTCTATTGAATAGAAAGCAAAGGGCCTATAACACTTGGCGTAAAACGCGTACTCCATCCTCCTTTGAAAACTTCAAAACCCAACGCAAATTAACTCACAAAACAACAAGAACTGCTTACAGAAATTATGTTAATACAGTGTGCACCGATTCACCTAAACGTTTCTGGTCTTTCATTAAAAATCTTAGATGTGATAGTGTTGGTATCCCTTCCTTAAAATCTGATGGGATACTTGCTTCGGAGAACACTCAGAAGGCTAACATCTTAAATGAGCAATTCAAAAAGGTCTTTACACGGGAGAATGACATCTTGCCTCCAGTTGACTCAAAACACCATACCTACCATGCCTGATATTGAGGTTTCTTTAGAGGGTGTTGTCAAACTGCTTAAAGAGCTGAACCCAAACAAAGCCTCAGGTCCTGATGGTATACCTGCTCATATCTTGAAACTGGCTGCCGAGGAGGTAGCCCCTGCCCTCTGTTCCATTTTTCAGAAATCACTGGACACTGGTGTTTTACCATCCTCTTGGCTATGTGCCAATATTAGTCCAGTCTTTAAAAAAGGTGACCGTTCCCTCGCTTCAAACTATAGACCGGTCTCTCTTACTTCAATTTGCTGCAAAGTCCTTGAGCACATTATACACTCTCAAATTATGGGTCACTTTGATAACTACTCAGTTATCACTAACAGGCAGCATGGCTTTAGACAACGCCATTCTTGTGAATCTCAACTGATCTTAACAACCAATGATCTGGTGCAATCTTTAGACCATAGATCCCAGACTGATATGATAATTATGGATTTTTCTAAGGCTTTTGATACGGTCCCTCATAGCCGTTTGCTTTGTAAGTTACAGAATTATGGCATTAAAGGCCATACTCTTACTTGGATTTCTAACTTCCTTAAGTTACGCAAGCAGAGGGTTGTGGTGGGTGGTGATTTTTCGGATTGGGTGGATGTCATCTCTGGTGTCCCCCAAGGTACTGTTTTAGGTCCTCTCTTATTTTTAGTCTATATTAATGACCTGCCTGATAATATCTCTTCTGAAGTCAGACTTTTTGCTGACGATTGTGTTATTTATAGACAGATAAAGAATAACCTCGACCAGGTTCAACTCCAAAAGGATTTAAACACCCTTTCTGAGTGGCAAAATAAGTGGCAAATGCACTTTAACACCAAAAAGTGTTTTTCTATGAGGATCACTCACTCAAGGAATCCCAAACTTTTTAATTATACTCTAGACAAAGATATCCTTGAGTTCACTGCCTCTCATACTTACCTAGGTGTTGACATTTCAAACAATCTTACCTGGAATAGACATATTAACCATATCACTTCGTCTGCAAATAGGTCTCTGGCGTTTATCAGAAGGAATCTATACTCCTGTCCCAGGAGTGTTAAAGCTAATGCCTACCTTACTCTTGTCAGGCCTTTATTGGAGTATTCATCTTCCGTTTGGGATCCCTACACCGTTTCCCTATCCAATAAGGTTGAGCAAATTCAACGTAGGGCTGCTAGGTTTGTCTGTAATGACTATTCCCCCCATAGTAGCGTGACTGAAATGTTAAAAGATCTAGGGTGGGATAGCCTTAAAGTCAGGCGTACTGTCAACAGGCTAGCAATTTTTCACAAAGCCAGATTGGGTCTCCTAGCCTTGCCAATGAACAACCTTCAACCGGTCCGGCGGCCTTCTAGGCATCATCATTCAAATAGCTTTTTACATATACCAACCAATAAGGACTGCTACAAATACAGTTTCTTTCCTCGGACCGTCAGGGACTGGAACCTTCTCCCCCAGAACATAACAGATCTCGAGGACCCCAAGCAGTTCAAGAGCGCAGCCTTGAGGATTCTCAGATGGGACGACTAACTTCATGCCCACACCCAACCCTGCACGTTTGACTCCACCAGGAGTGTTGTGCAGTATTTATCCAGATCCAGATCCAGATCCAGATCCAACGTGTCAAATATCTTGTGAGGGTTACAGCTGTGCCAGTTGAAAACTTCGACTCTACACGGATTTAGACTACCGCTTTACTTTTCAGTGTGCAAATCTATGGTTGATTAATTGAACGTGTGCTACCTAAAGTTGAATGAGTCGAGGAAATAAGAATTAGTGGTATACCACCGCTACATTCTGTCGCGGAATTACTACTTTGTGCGCTGAGTATTGACCTCGAAGTGAAAGGAAACGACACAAAACGATCCCGAGGAATATGACTTGTGAGTGAACTTAGTGAAGGCTACTGTTTTGCAGAATCTTGAACACTGGGCGAAATCTGAAACTGCATCAAGAGCTGTGGCCTCGAATGGGCACACTGTACTGACTGGTAACAGCAATCACAACTGCTTCGTCAAATGCAATGGGACTACAGTAGGCCTAGTAGTAGTAACCATAACTGTGTATACTATGTGTATATAGGCTAGGCCACGGACTTCCCATATATATGGACAGAGGATAACGTGCCCAGTACGGTCGCCGCCGTTAGAACAAATTTAGGCTTACCAAGATGGCCGCCGGGTTGCCACCATTTGCCCAATTTGACGTTGAATATGGAACATTTCAGACAAAACATAAACATGAATGGAAGAACAATATCACAGTCCTTCATTCTGTTTGTTGAATTTGACCTGAGTTTGCATTCTTTCGAAAACATTACAAGTATCTTACATGATGTGTTGATACTGAGCCACTTGAGCAAGTCCAAACTTAAACACACAAGGCTATAGCAGGCAGCCACATTGGTAAGCCTACTTGTGTATGTACGGTAGCGACAACTTATGCATAGGACGTTAGTGCAGTATGCTCTGTCCATACATATAAGAAGTCCGTGGGCTAGGCCTATCTAGGATAGCAACCATTGTTGAATGCACACAAGGGATCATGGGAACTTAAAGATCCCTGCCCATCGTTTATACTCCCAGTTCTCATGATCTCTTGGGTGCATTCAGCAATGATTAAAGTCTGCTATTGGCTTTGCACTGAGCCTGTGTAGGCCTAGGCCTAGTAATTTTTGCAGCAAAGTGAATGGATGCAAACAAGTTCAGTATCTACCCAAAACAAACATTTGTGGTTCTGATGTCAGTGTTACACCTACGTGCATGAGTTCAACGAAGTCTGCAATAAGCATCAGCATTTGCTTGAATATCTCAACAATAAATCAGTTTTTATTTGAAATGCTGCCAAATTGTTTTGGAAATGAAAGTTTCAAGTGCATTCAAGCTGAGCAATTTAAAAGCCTCAGACAAAGAGGAAATTAAAGAAATACTATGTTGGCCCCAAACTTGCTGTACTGACTTCTGTAAGGAGGCAGTACTACAGAGTACTATAATCTTACTAAATGGCAGAGTGCATACACCCTAGACCTTGGTATACCCAAGGCCTAGTGATGGTAGGGCTACTTTGCCTTCTAACATTACTTTTCATAGTAATTTATTAACTGACATATTCAAGTAAAGAATGTGAATCAATGTATTGCCCTAACAAGTTACACTAACTGTTACTGTAGGACATGCTTTTCATTTTAGGTTTGTAATTCCCCACCCCCTTTCTGCCTCTTTTTTTAAATTGCAAGGGATGGGAAATGGCATATGTCCTCCTCCATAGTGCATCTGAAATGACATAAAATCCTGTTCTTTGCAAATATTTCTTTTAAGTTCCAGCAAAAAGTTTTAACTTTTAAAGCATTGGTAGAGTCCACTACCTTATTGTTTTTTTTTTCTTTTCATGTAGTGTCCGGTTCCAATTGACTACCTCCTTTTTTACGTGGGTATTTTGTTCCTTACCCTTGGACTGTAAAGTGTCTGAAAATATTTGTTATGGCATGAGCCACTACTTTACAAATTAAATACTACAAAAAATTGTAGTGCTGTTTTCAACTAAAATACCTTTGGTCAAGCCTCCCAAGCCTTTTTTGGTAGCAGTCTTTAAAGTATGTAAATAATAAAGATAACTTCCTAGCATATTAATGATAACAACAAAAGAAAACTGAAAGAGCTATTCAAATTAAAGTCGTTGGCTAAGGAAAAGCAGATTCCTGTATTTTGGGGTGAGGTCTACTGTAGAGAACATGCACAGCACAGTTCATGTTGACACCATACAGTGATGGTTAGCTGTTTTGGACAATGACTCATATATACAGTGATATTCTGTGACTTTCCCAAATTCTTTTTGCTCTCTAAGTAAATCTTTTGAAGATGAAACTATGTGTTATTGTGTTTGCTACAAACAACTGAAATATCACAAATAACTTTCTGTACAGTAGACTAGAATGTACTGTACTGCAATGTCCCTCATTGTAGGCATGTCACAATAGATAAAACTAAATCTGCCAGACTATAGACCAGTTGCCAAAGGTTAATGACTGTACATAAACAGTTCATGTACTTTTTATTTGAAATTAAAGTGACAAGGTAGACTACGTGTAGTTACAGGACTACAGTATTTTTCATGTAGCATAGGTATTAAGCACACCGTAACAAATCCTGTTGCTACCCAGCAACTTTAATTACCACTGCACATGTTGAAATATATATCTATGCACTGTACAGTACTTGCTGCTATTCATTTCTGGGAGTCAGTATTGTAGGTTGTACTTCAGTAGGGAGTGTTTGAACAAATTCTTATTAGCTGACTTCATTGGAAACATGTTTGCAATAAAAGCTGCAAGCAAACTGAAAGTGTATTGACACACCAGGGAACACAGCCTGAAAACTGTTCTGAGCTGGGGAGGGAGGGGGGAGAAGGCCTCAGTGGTTTAAACAGAGCTCTGTCTTGTGGAGTGGGCTAATGTCCATACGTTTGACAATACCCAAGGGTTTCTGAGACCCCTGGACCTCAGTGGGTATGTTGCAGACTTGTAGTAATCGAGTACAAATTTCTGCACTCGTATGCGTACTTGAGTACATGGCCTCCGTACTCGTACTCATACCCTGGTACCAAGTACCTGTACTCCTACTCTGGATCTGTGTACTCGTACTCAACATGTCTGTTGTCGTACTTGTACTCAAGTACAATAATTCTCCTGCATTTTAACTGCTGCATTTTAGTTCAATTATTCCATCATCAGGCCTGATTTTTAAGGAAATTTTCAGGTTGCCCATCAGACAACCTGAAGCTAAATTTAGGTTGTCCGAAATAGTTTTTGGTTGTCCGAATGAAAGTGATTAACAAGAGATGAACAATTTTATTTCCTGTCTCTGCCATAGAAAACAAACATTTAGTTTAAATTCTGCATTTTTCCATATTTATTGGCATGGTACAATGATGAATGGTAGTCAATACCATTGTCTCAATGCCACTTCTTAAGGGGATTTTTATGACATACTTTCCTGCTGATGTAGGGAACTATTCAGTCACAAATAAAATCTACTCGTCCATCGGACAAGTTTAAAGAGAGAAAGTGGTTGTCCGATGCAAGTTTTACCCGTCACGGACGATCGGACGAGTGCTAAATTTCAGCCCTGTCATAAATTTACTTCAGTTTATTATTCTCAATTGGTTTAATCAATTAGCCAAAAATTCAGTTTTACCAAACTGGTAACCCTCCCTCTTAACAGAGGTTGACTCAGAGAATGCTTTCACTTTTTAAGGGAAGAAGCAAGATCGTGCAGGCTATTTTGATGGTCAGGCTTGCGGATGGATTAATCCTTGGCCATGCTTTCGGGAAAGTTTCAGCTTCAAGTCAAAAAGATATTCATCAAATCAGATGTGGGTTCACTGTAGATATGCAGTTCTGCAATCTCTGGACTATTTTGGCTATCATGATCTGCATCAGTCGGTGCTCTGTTTGGAGGTTTCAGAGTTTGAGGGGAAGGCCTACCTGTAACAGAGGCCTGTATCTGTAACACTGTGGGTACATGCAGTCCTTGAGCATATGCAGTCCTTGTTGCTCTGCATATAACAATAGGGTGATAATGTAGCTGTGATCAATTCATAATAATCTGTGAAATTGTACTCATACTCGTATTCGTGAGCTGTGTACTCGTACTCATACTGGTACTCTGAACCAAGCCCAATTAGAATCTACCACAGTTATGGAAGAACTTGTCAATGCTAACCTTAAAGCAGAGCACAGATGTGGAGTTAACTACCCACTCAGGCAGACTGTTTCACTCGTTAACAACTCAATGAGAGAAGCTGAACTTCCTAATGTTGAGCCTTGCAAAACACTTTACAAGCTTCTTACAATGGCCTCGAACCTGAGAATATTTTGAACCTTTAAAAAATTGCAAGATGACAAAGGATTCCTTTCAGAGAGAAATTTGTGTACTCATACTTGTACTCATACTCATGTATCATGTACTCATACTCTGAGCTATGTCGTACTCTCAATTTTGTACTCCACTGCAAGTCTAAAACAGAACCAGGAAACATTTAATTTTTCATGAATGTCATTTAATTTGGTTGTAGCTGGTCTCGTCTTTTAATATATTGTAATAATGTTTTAATTACTTGGTCGACAATATTGTGATATGTAATGTAATTGTCTGATTTTTCAACAGGTTTCCTGTGACAAAAACAGAAAATGATCCCTCGAAGGTTCCGATCATTACGTTGCATTGCAACATTTATAGTGACTTTATTCCTTTTAGGGTGCATATCAGCTGTTGTTGTTATCACTCGCGTAGTTGATTTAGAAGGTCCTATGTCACTGCTTGAACCATTTGAAAGAGGAAAGTCATTGATGGAAAGAAACCATGGCGAAAATAAACAACAAAGGGAGAACGTAATTAAGGAATCGCATGATGATAAAATGGCTGATGATGAAAAAGCAGAAAGAGGGAAAAAATTTATCAACGATATGAAAGGTAATGTACAGAATATGACAAAACTTAAATCTCCAAGGAAAAAGAAATTGATTAAAAGTGAAAAGATACCAAAGAGAAATGTTTCAGTCACATCATACCTGAGGGAAGATGTTAAAAAGGATTCAAGAATTTGGAGTGATATTCAGCCTAACTACAACCTACATGCTTTCTATTACCCATGGTATGGTAACCCAGACCACAATGGCAACTACTATCACTGGAATCATGAATATATTCCTCACTGGAACAAAAATGTTGCCAAAAAGTGGGTGACAGGTATCCACAGTCCGCCTCATGATGTTGGCTCTAACTTTTATCCTCATCTTGGATGCTATAGTTCGAGTGATGATGACATTATTGGAGAACACATGAAACAGATGAGATTTGCTGGTATAGGTGAGAATTATCAGTTAAAGCTAAAATTTTTAAACTATCTGTAACAAAGGAGGAAAAACAAATACCTATGGTCCAATTTCCATTTTCACTTCTGTGCTGAGATATAAAATGTTGAAGTTTATGGACTCAATTTAAAATGGTGCATGTGGTTCAGTAACTTTTGTACTATTGGGGTGACAGTCTTTGTTTTCTTTGTTTTTTCAAAGACACGGACTGCACTATGTGCCAAAACATGATTACTGTCTTATTGTTAAAGAAAAACTTGAATAAACAAGCTCCCTCCCTACAACATTATATGCCGCAGAACAGTAATTTGTCCTACTTCATGTAAGCATTTTAATTTCAAAAGGAAATAAAACAGTCTATGTGAGTTGTACAAGAAGTACCACACAAATTATTGCACAATCAACTATTTCAAATGAAGTGATTTTATTTCAGCAATTTATATCTCAACAATGGAAGAAGCTATGAAGATGGGAGTTGGCCATATGAAATTCACTTTACAACCTCTGAAATATATATGTTCTTGAAATTCTAGACTTTAGGAAAAGTTTAAGCTATCTTTAAAATAACCGAAGGGCAAGGGTGAAATTAAAGGGAGAAAGCAGTCACCCCAAGTTTATTTTCAAAAATTTACTTAATCTTACAGATCTTCTAGTATTTGGCTCTCACAGGTGTTTTTCATTTAACATATTTCTGTACAAAAACATTGAATATTGAAGGTAAACCAAGGACTTACACTATTCTGCATGAATTAACAAATAAGCAACAATTACATTGTCCAATAATATTGTCACATGATTAAATGGAGCCATTCCTGAATAATGATGTTGGGGTATACTAATTTAAATTGGGGGACTGCATTTTCCTTTAAAAGTTGATAGGGTCAGGAGCCACTTTCAGTCCAAAGATGTCTGCTGGTTCTCTGGTTTTTTTGGTGAAACCAGGAGCCCCTTCAGGTTTACTAGGAAACAGCCACTGATTACAACTGTGCGTACAGAAGTGAGGAAATTAAGTTGTTCCAGGAACTACTGACTGTAAGGAAGGAAAAGTGGCTCCTGGAAAATTCTTTCAAAGGCTCTGTGACCGGAAACCAGGGCCAATCAGCTCCTGGCTCCTAGCGTGGAGTAATGATGGGACCAGGCAGCAGGTATATTGGACCCATAAATGGTTTATCGATGGAATTACTCACAGAATATATTGGACCACATTCAGTGGTGCATTTATGGACAAGGTGGGGGGGGGGGGGTTATCAGTCAGTCCCATTCATTAATGTATTGATGGGACAAAACAGTGAGGGTCAAGCTTTGATGATCTGCTCACATTTAATATTTTTGGATAAATATAATTTCTAAATCGAATTAAATATCAAGCAAGGTTTGCTATCTTGTGTAGTGAACATTGTTTGATTATACAGTAGGCCTTATGTTTTCGTCTCTTGCTGGTTATATCTGTACAGGTGTCCTAGTGTTGTCTTGGTATCCTCCCGGAAAGGCAGATGGACAGGGTATACCCTCAGATGGATTGGTTCCCAAGATAATGGACATTGCTCATGAACATCAGCTAAAGGTTAGAAGCCTAATAAACTGTTGGCAAGGAAAACCTTGGTTTGGGACTTGATGCCTTTCATGCTTGTTACCTCATAAAGCCTGGTTTATAACTTTATTGCAAATAGCTATCTACTGTTTAGATATAAATATTGATATTTTCCAGTACTGAGATTAACTCCATTAGCCAAAGTGTGTAATACTACTTTAAAATGGAGAGAGGTCAACTTCAGTCGGCAGTGTGATAAAACTGAACCCAGCTTACAGTACAACAAAAATGGTGTACAGTACTTTACTGTCCTACAGTAATATTATAGTGCTCTTCACTAAAAGTGAATATGCATTACAGTGATAGATCATCACAGCTCTTGGGCCTTGGGTTAGTCACATGATGTGAGGAAAGTTGAAGACTACCCCAAAACATCCCATACTAGTTACTAATAGCTTTATGATGGATTTTAAAAGTAGATCATCATTACCCTAAGCTTATTAATATGATATGATTTGGGAAGCTTCCTTGAAGCTTCCCAGATTGAATGAAGCTGTGTTAAGGTGTGTAGGTTGGTCATACTCAATGGCTGTTAAGGGGATATGAGAAAGGGTGAAGCTTACACCAGAACATGTTAGTTGCTGCTATGCTGTGGTGTAAAGGTTATTTATTACCCAAAGGTAATTAAAATGATATGCCAATGGGAGGCCTACCCAAAAAGTAACCCATGTTGGTTAATTGTGAAGACCCTCTTGCAAGGGGCTATAGATACTGTAATCATCGCTCATCAGAAAGGTGTGAAGCCAACACAAGAATATGCCATATATATATGGCAATTACGCAGTAAACCAACATGGTAGCATCACATAAGGGTTAATTTCCATTCTATGTTAGTTTCATTTGTTTTATTATGTTCAGGGCTAATCCTTAGATGTACAGAGATAGCGTAAAAATTTTCATCTTGCTACCTCAATTTTGAAAAAATATTTCTATGTAGGTCCTATGGAAAAAAAAAAAGGGCGAACATTGACATACATAACGGGTGTAACACATTGACATACAAAATATAAATGGCTGTTTTTCAGAAACTTTATCATGTACATACTTTTTGCCATTTTCTGAGGATGATATGTAGCAATACTTTAACTAACACATTGGGGGCACTTTTTAATCAATATTAACCGCAGGAGACCATAAATTGTAAATGTATGTCAATGTTACACCCGTTATGAAATTGTGTTCGCCCATTATAAAAACTGCTAATAAAATGCTGAAACTCAAAAAGTTTTCCATATATATGGACCTTGCCAATAACTTAAGTTGCTATGTTGTGATGGTTTATAATAAACAAGGTAACATCAAAATATGATGTACATAGAACCCATGAAGCACATATGAAATTATTTGACATACATTTATGTGATGCATATGTATGTCAAACAATTGAAGGGCATTGTAAATTACCCTGTGAACATCATTAATTGATGTTACCATGTTTATTATCAATTATCACAGTCATATTAACCTCTAGGTATAAAGCAAGGGTCATATATGGTAAACTTTTTTAATTTCAGCATTTTATCAGCATTTTTTTATAACGGGCGAACACAATTTCATAACGGGTGTAACATTGACATACGTTACAATTTATGGTCTCCTCAGCTTTATAATGTTGATCAAAAAGTGTCCCCAATGGGTTAGTTGTTAAGTATTGCTTCATATCATCTTCAGAAAATGGCAAAAAGTATGTACATGATAAAGTTTCTGAAAAATGGCCATTTCTATTTTGTATGTCAATGTGTTACACCCTTTATGTATGTCAATGTTCGCCCGTTATATTTTCCATAGGACCTACATAGAAATATTTTTTCAAAATTGAGGTAGCAAGATGAAAATTTTTACGCTATCTCTGTACATCTAAGGATTAGCCCTGAACATAATAAAACAAATGAAACTAATTAACAAAACAGAATAATATAATAATAATTCAACCTGTTGCATATATAGAGTTCCATTTTTACCAGATTGCAAAGTTGGCCTTTCATCTTAACTGTAAATAACTTAAAATTCAAAAGAGTACTTAACTGAGGATGCCCAAGTGTGATTTCCCTATTACTGTATGGGTTTAGCCACAGACAGGCTTTGATGTGAAAAACAGGGGTGGTGCTAGCAGAGTGGGCCATCCCCCATCAGGGAAGGTGCCTCCCCCCCCCCCCCCCCCTCCCCGTAAATATGTGATTCCAACAACCTTCATTGCCCAACAATCTGCTTGATTTTGTGCATAGGAAGGGCAGATTCTTCAATAAAAGATCCCAAATTTGTTTTCAAATTTTCTTCAATACAACTCCCAAATTTTCAAATATACATAAAATTAGCCAAAATTTTTCAGCACACCTTACCCCAAAGTTTATGTTCCAAATCCTTTGGACAACTCATTGCCTTTGTTAGAGCCTTGGGTTGCTGCCCCCTCCCCTGTCTGGGAGCTTGGCACCTCCATTAGGTAAATCCTGGTGCCACCTGGCAAAAAAATAAACCTCAGTCTGCAAAATCTAATAAAGTGAATCACCAAATTGTCCTTAAAATTGGTCATTTCATCTGAATTCGCCCATGTGTTAATTTCAGCTGAGTAATGCACTGCCTTGTGTGGTCCTGTACATGGGACCATAGACAATAGGAAGTGTGGAGGTGGGTTGCCAAGCTATGAAAGTTCAAATTTCTAAGACAGATCTGTCAAAATGATATTTTCACATGGCAGCTTGGAAGAGTAATGCCAGATATCCTAGGTGGTGACCTGCACTTAGAGCTACAAGCACTACAGTACAACCTAACTTTACACACTTCAATAAAATTGCAGCTATCCCTGACATTTGTGAAAAGAATACTTTCTGTTGCCTTGGGGTGCACATCGTAGATACGTGCAATTCACTGCAGTGGTAAGGTTTAGTATCTGTGCATGACTGTGTCCGTATGTTCCCCCACCGAGCCCTATTTGTCTATATCATGTGTCACTGCTAGTCTTCTAATAATGTACTGCATGGCACCATTGGTAACTGCATGTATGTGATATGTATGCATAGTGCATACAGACAGCAGCATTTACTGTAACACATATATATGGTATGGGCAATCACAAACTTGAAGATTGTTTACATATGTCAGTGGTTTAGGACAGCTTGCACATGCGTTGATACCAACCTTTACCACTGCAGTTAATTGCATTTCATCAAAGGTCATGTACAGTATACTACAGGGGTACACTGATAAAGGAAGAATCAAAACCCCTGTTCTGAAAATATAGAAGGTAGAGGAAATATTCTCCTGATAAACATAAATTCACTCAGGGTTTGCCCACTTTTGTTTTGAGATAGTTAAAGTTAAGACTTTTTCAAGTCTTGACCAAGATAGTTAGTTTCAGTAAACTGTACATACAGAGTGAAATGAGGAATTCTTCATTCCTGTCATGAAAGTGTCTTTTTCCTGTTTTGTTTATGTCACGTGTAGGTAGCCTTCCACAGTGAGCCATATAACGGCAGAAGCGAGTCAACCTTTGCTAATGATGTGAAGTATATTGTGGATAGTTACGGCAGTCACCCAGCATTTTACAAATATCAAGGTTCCAAGAAAGCCAAGGAAGCACTCCCAGTGTTTTACCTTTATGACTCTTACCTACTAAATGCAACTTTTTGGGCAAACATATTTCGTCACGGATCACCAAAATCTCTTCGTGGCACTAGGTATGACGGTATCTTCTTGGCATTATTTGTCGAGAGCAAGCATCGTTCCGAGGTGTTGAGAGGTGGCTTTGATGGGTTTTACACCTACTTTGCATCAAATAGATTTACCTACGGCTCAACCTGGACCTCCTGGAAGATTCTACGACAGTTTGCCAGCAGAAGCAACCTGCTGTTTGTTCCAAGTGTTGGTCCTGGTTACATTGACACAAGAGTCCGTCCGTGGAATGGAATAAACACAAAATGGAGGGATCATGGAGCATATTACAAGGGTTCTTTTGAAGCAGCAATGTCTCTCAACCCACCAATAGTATCCATTACTTCATTCAATGAATGGCATGAAGGAACACAAATAGAGAAAGCAATCCCCTATAGATATGGCAATTTTTCTTATCTAGATTACACACCTAATCAACCAGACTATTATCTTAGATTAACTAGGCAACTCTCTGAAGATTTAAAACATCCCAATAGATGAATCGGCTGAATGTTAAAGACCAAATTTGCTTGTATGTCACTGTGAAAATGTCAGATCTCATGGTGAAAATCACTTTGCGGCAATGCCAGATAAGTTTCCACCAATGGTTATATAAATTATTACTGAATTGCGGATGTATCATTGTCACAAAATGACTAAAGTGTGACAGCCCTTCTGTGTATGTCAAACTATAAAACCTTCCACAATTTTCAATCTGTTTGCTCTGTAGATGGCATCTTAACTTTATTAAGAGGGTGAACAAAAAAATATCAAATTTTCCTAGTTTACAAAAACACTTTTTTATAATAACATATGAGGCTTGTTTAAAATCTCCAGGTTTGCGATGTGATTTCCAGGGTTTCTTGCGAGAACCCCAAGGTTTGCCATTTTTTAGGTTGGCAAGGCTGCATTAGGCTTGGGCAACTCCATTATTTTCAAAGCTGGGCTCCCACAGCCCTGTGAGTTGCACCCCCAACAATGTCATTACATATTCCACAACATCTGTATTAACTGCTGTTTACGAGCCTTCCAGTAGGTTAACACCATAGGCACATGACGGCCAATCCAGCCCATTGATGAATGCCTCATATTCACTGAAGGAGTGATAATTTGACACTTGATAGTAAACTACCAGAAGCACAGACAGCTTATTTGTCAACCAATGGTATACGGGTGTAAGTCTGCGACATGCTCGTGCGAAATCTACGGGTTCATGCACGTGCTTCATTATTTTCCTCCAAAATGACGTCAGTGTGACGTCAGTGCATAAGGTCTGTAAGGGTAATGAGGCCTAGAATATCTAATATAGCACTTTGTGCATGGCTGGATATAAGATAGAATGAGGGCAAGCCCATTTAGGGCACATGTTTACATCTCAAGGGGCACCAAGGCCAAATAGAACAAGATTTTGAGTTGTCTGGTGTATATTTGGTTGTATTTTGTAAGGAAGGGTTCAAAGGCCAAGGTGGTCATGAAAAGTATGCCCTTTGGTAGGGTACCAAGGCCATTGTCAAAAATATGTAGGCCATGGTCTCTGTAGCCTTCGTTTATTTCTAGCCCTGGTAGCAAAGGGGAAAGCCATTCCATAATAGGTGTGTTTTATTGAAACCATAGATACGAAAGAAAATTTATGTAGATAATCAGCATTGAGAAAGATTAACCCAGAATCCCTCCTACCCTGTAGCTACGAGCCATCTGGAAAGTCAAGATGTTACCAGTGTGTTCACTGTGTTTGTGCATCACTCGCATTTTCTGGATTTGAGAAGGGATATGGCAGGGGGTTTCATCTGTAGAACTGCCAAGCAACAACGAGCTGCCTTGTCCTACTAACAACACTATGCCAGATTTAAGTCATGGTTGTATAGGGTTTAGCATCTACGTTGCATCAAGACATGGCATCAGCAGAAAATATCTTTTACAGATTACAATTTATTAAACCATCCAGCCTATCAAAGAAACTTAAGCAATAGCTTTACCTCAGTAAAATATTACATGTTACAGTACCAGAGTTATGAATTTTGTTTCATTTACACATTTGAAAGAACAAACTCTGCATGAGCTTCAAAGAGGTGAATTCTTTCTTTGAGAACATTTTCTTCGCGAAAGTTAAATTACCAAGCTAATTTACTTTGAATTGCCTATCATTCTAGATATGGTCAAGCATGGTTTTAAAGGTCGTGTGACATGGAAATAACATAGTTGGATGTTTGATGTAAATAGCATTTACCAGATATTTAATGGTAATTTTACAGGGTAATTTTTATTTCACAATTGTATCATCAATAAACATGAGCTAAGTGTGCAAATATGTGACATCCAAAGATGGACATACCATATAAGGCTAATATTAGCCTTTGTTTTTTCAACCTTAATTTCAAGGACACTGGTAGCATTGGTATCATTGTTTATTATGAAAGTTAAAATTCTTTCCTTCGGAAAAAATTGATATCACAAAACAAACTGTAATCTATCTGATCAGTAATTAAGAGATAATTTATATAGGGTTACAAAAGAAATCTTCACACTGTGCAACACTCCACATCATTATTTTTGCATAGGCAATTAGTTTCTTCAGAAACCATCAAACTTTGAAGACGTATATTTTGAGAACGGTAAAAGATATTGAAATAATTCCAACAGATCTATCATTAGAGGACATCATTCTTTAACTGACTAGTGAAACAGCTCTGTTTGATGGCATGTCACACAACCTTTAAAGCTATGTAGATTTTCAGTAGTACTGTACTAAAATACAATGACCTTTAAGGGTCGTTCTGACTTTGAAAACATTGCAGCTGTTTCCAATGAGACAGGTTGTTGAATAGTTGTGATATTAGCCCAAAAAAGTCATCTTTAACATCAGATACAAAAAAAATTATCAGAATACTTTTGATATACTTCAAGATTAGAGAAGACCAGGAAGGTGTTAATCTAGAATAATGTTACATTTGCAGTGATTGTAGTGTCCTTCGTATCGACAACAAGGCCCAAATAATGGAGAGTGAGATACAGTTTGTTACTGGCTGTCGGCCATCTTTATTCCAACCTCCTTTCTCTCAATCACGCCCTCAACTACTAGACGTACTATTCCATCAATGCATACATGCACTCATTACAGTACACTACATTCCCCCTTTTCTTTCAGATTTGAACCTTATCTCAAAACAAAGTAGGTGATTAACTCTGCTGCTTTAAAATGCATCAATGAATAAACTTGTTCTAAGATATCAATCTTGAAATCACATGTCAGCATATGCCAATTTACAATGTACAAAAGATTATGTAAATTCTGAATAATTGAAGAATGCTTCTGACTGTTTTCTACCAGTCGACTGCTTACAACAGATACTTTTCAAATTTCACTCGAACAAAAATGATTGAAGTTACTGTCCTTTGACCTCTCTTTAAAATTAAGTAAAATACACTCATTTTTTTTTTTTGATTGTAACCTGCATGAAGCACAATACACAAAATCATGTAATATAATCATCCAGCCACCTTGGAGGGTGACGGTTTCTCCTAGGTCTGTCATTTTCCCTTTGGTGGTTAGGTATGTTTTCACCTTCACCATTATCACATATGTCATCTTCCTCTAAGTCATACAGATTTGCATCTCCAATTTCACCTTCTCCTCCTTTGTAGAGTTTTGTGTGGGATACATTTCTCCTAAACTTAATACCATCTGGTCTCATCAATTCGAGACAATTTCCCATTTTCTTAACAACTTTGAATGGTATAGGGTAGAATGCTGGAGAAAGTTTGTTTTTCTTTTCACATTTGACTAGAACTTTGTCACCCGGTTTAATGTCTCTTACTTGGGTACGTCTCTGCCTGTCTGCATAGTTTTTGTAACTTTGCTTTTGAGCTCTGTCATGTCTCATTGCCTCTTTCAATTGCTTTTGACTGACAGACATCTTGTCCACTTGTGGAAGTTTTGTTCGAATCTGCCTTTTGAACAGCATTTCAGCTGGTGACAAACCGGTGGTGATATGAGGCGAACTCCTATAAATTAGCAAGAAGTTTGTTAATTCTTTTCTCCAGTCTTTACCCTCGACCACTGAAGCACGGATTAGTTTCAAAAACACTTTGTTCATTCTCTCTACTTGACCATTTGCTTGTGGCCAGTAAGGTGTTACCCTTCTGTGGTGAATACCATGGTCACTTAAGTATGTACAGAACTCTTTTGATACAAATTGTGCACCATTGTCACATGTTATGGACTTTGGATACCCATGAGAGCTAAATACATGGTTTAACCAGTTAATTATGGTTTGACTGGTGATACTGCACAATACTGTGGCTTCTGGCCATCTGGAGTAATAATCTGTTAGCACAATAATATACTCTCCACTTGGAAATGGGCCACACAGGTCAACTGCCAAATCTTCCCAGGGACCTTCAGGCAATTTTGATGGTTGGATTGGTTCTGCCTGTGCTGCTTTGTTTACCACTTGACATGCATGACACTGCCTAATCATGCCTTCTACTTCTCTATCAATATTTGGCCACCATACTTTTTGCCTAAGTCTTTGCTTTGTTTTCACTATTCCCTGATGACCTTCATGAGCTAATTTCAACGTTTGCTCTCGTAATGGTCTGGGCATCACAATTCGTGTTCCCCTTAGTACCATATTACCAAATGTTGTGAGTTCATGTCTCACGGCATAATAACTCTTGTTACAACCTACCCATTTACCTGTGTCTATGCGGTTTCTGAGTTCCTGAATTTCTGGGTCATTTTGTGAGCATTTGTCGATTTCCTCCATTGTCATGGCACGAGGAACAGCATTTCTTGCAACAAAACAAATATATTCCTCTGCACAGTTATCACTTTCATTGGCTTCATTACTTGACAATAATCTGGATAGAGGGTCTGCTACATTTGTTGGACCCGGCCTGTATATTACCTTAAATCTATATGGCTGCAAACGCAAAACCCATCTCTCTATTCTAGCTGATGGTTTGGACTTGGGAGAATATATCACTTCGAGCGGTTTGTGGTCTGTTATCAATTCGAATTCAATACCATACAATTGTAAGTGAAACTTTTCACATCCCCAGACTACAGCTAGTGCCTCTTTTTCAGTTTGTGAATACCGCCGTTCTACTGACGTTAACGCTCTACTAGCGAATTCAACTGGTTTTCTTTGACCATCTGTTTGTTGCTGAACAAGAACTGCCCCTAGTCCGACTGGACTTGCATCAACTATAAGTTGCGTTTTGGCTTTGGGATTAAAGTATGCCATGACTTGATTACTGACCAATCTTTCCTTGAGCTCTTGAAATGCATTTTGTTGGACTTCAGTCCATTCCCACTTTGTGTTTGACCTAGTTAGTTTTCTTAAGGGTTCACTAACTGTTGCATGATCTGCAATAAATCTGCTACAATAATTTGTAAGTCCCAAAAAATTTCTCACCTCTCCAGGTGTCTTAGGTGCCCTTGCATTCATTACTGCATCTACCTTTCTTTGTTCTGGGCCTATTCCTTTAGCTGACAAAACATGCCCCATAAAAAGTAGCTTTGACATCCTGAACTGACATTTAGCTCTATTAAGCCTAAGGCCTGCTTCTTTGAGCTTTTCAAATACTCTTTCTAATCTCTGATCATGTTCATTTTGATCTTTACCAAAGACAATTATGTCGTCAGAGATGTTTCTGACCCCTTCACATCCATGAAGTGTTTGTTGAATCAGGTGTTGATAACTTTCAGAAGCTGAGGATAAACCAAATACTAACCGTTTGTACCGATATAGGCCTTTATGTGTTGTGAAAGTAGTTATCCCCCTAGATTCAGGCTCTAGTTTATTCTGATGGTATCCCATAGTGAGATCCAATTTAGAGAACACTGTTGCTTCACTCATTTCCCCCAAAATTTCATGCAGTGTGGGAATCGGGTGCCTTTCTCTAAGAACTGCTTCATTTGGCCTTCTCATATCAACATACACCCTTACATCACCATTTGTTTGGGAATCACAACCAGTGGAGAAATCCATGGAGTGGGACCATTAACTTTTTCAATCACATCTAACTTTTCTAGTTGATCTAGTTTTTTGTCTAGCCTCTGTCTCATGCTAAATGGTACTCTCTTTACAGCTTGAGCTACTCGTTGCACTTCAGGATCAATATGGATTTTGAGTTGGAAATTTTTCAATTTTCCAATCCCTTTGGAGCACTCTGCATATTTTACATTCACTAGATATTCAATGTCAACTTCAATTTGACTTCATATACATGGGGACTGCAAGACAATAACCCTAGTTTTACTGAACTTTCCTTGCCAAAGAGAGGAGTGTCATTTCCAGGGACCCCCACAAATTCTAGCTCTTGGCTCATGGAAGACTCTTTAGTCACTTTTACCTGTCCCTTGAACATGCCCAAAATTTTCATTGGTGTATTTGCACCATATGGAAACAAATTACGGTTACACTTCGTTAATTGCAACCTACCATTATTACCTTTGTTAACCTTAGTCCATACATCATGATTTATGATATTGCAACTAGCTCCGGTATCGACCATCATGGTTACTGTTTGTCCTTCAATAGTAAGGTCAACTCGGCCAGCGTCTTTACTTTTCACCGTAAACACATAGTCATCAGTCGCTGGAGTCTGTGGTTCTGGGATTGCATCTTGTGTCCCGCTAGCTTCCATGGCGTAATACGTGTCATCCTCAGTAAACATTACAGCGTTGGCTCGGTCTTGACGCCTTGATCTACTTGGTCCTCCATATTTCTGTTGGGCTGGCTCATTTCTGGTTTGATAGGATGGCTTACTCCTGCACATTTTCGCAAAATGGTTCAGTCCTCCACACTTACTACACTGTTTGCCCTTGGTGATGACACAATCTTTCCCCATATGTCCCATACGCCCACATCTGAAACACTGGATCTGTCTGTTCCCATTTGATATTCCTTTACTAGGCCTTGTGTTCTGTTTTTGCCTATCCGGTTTTTGTTGATTTGTTCTGATTGCTTGTACATTTCCGCCTAGGCCTACAGCACCTGACGGGCTTATGTTACTGTTCACATTTTCCATGTAGTTAGCTTGCTTTTCAGCCGCCTCTGAAGCTCTTGCTATATTCATGAGTTTATCAAGGTCAAGATTGGGTTCACGCAATAGTCTGCGACGCAACTGGTAAGATCTACACTTATCGATCACCTGATCACGAACCATATCGTTATACAGTGTCCCATAATCACATGTTTTTGCAGCTTTCTTAATTCTGGTTACGAAATTGTCAATTGCTTCCCCACTATCCTGGCTTATTTGCCTAAAAACATGCCTCTGGTAGGCCACGTTTTGTTTGGGTTCAAAATAAGTTGTTAAAGCATGGATTGCTGTGGCAAAGTCATCTCCCGTGTTTTCGAAGGTGTCAAAGATATCTTGTACTTCAGTGCCTGCTGTGTGCAATAGCAGCGCACGTTTCTGCTTGTCATCACTCACCCCGCACGCGCTGATGTAAAAATTGAACGATTTCTTCCATTTGCGCCATCTATCTGCAACGGCTTCTCCTTCTGGGTTGAAGGTTGGCGGGGGCGGTAAGTTCACCATACTCGTCGCCATTGTAGTGTCCT
Organism: Holothuria leucospilota; assembly: GCA_029531755.1. Classification (NCBI taxonomy): domain Eukaryota; kingdom Metazoa; phylum Echinodermata; class Holothuroidea; order Aspidochirotida; family Holothuriidae; genus Holothuria; species Holothuria leucospilota. The sequence continues at coordinate 20,475,440 of CM055976.1, read as the reverse complement.
TCGTATCGACAACAAGGCCCAAATAATGGAGAGTGAGATACAGTTTGTTACTGGCTGTCGGCCATCTTTATTCCAACCTCCTTTCTCTCAATCACGCCCTCAACTACTAGACGTACTATTCCATCAATGCATACATGCACTCATTACAGTACACTACAGTGATCACCTTGATTTCTTCAATAAGTGGTATCATGGTTTCAAATTATGCAATATCTCATTAAGTTCATGGTTTGTGCAGTACACACATGTGAAAAATATCTGCCAGGTGTTGTAGATAGATACCTATGTCCCAATGACAGGTAGTGTTTCTTCACCTTAATATTATTGTCTGTTTGAGATAAACGAATTTAAAAAGTATGAACAACTTAAGTCAGCATAGGGCTTTAGCAAGATGCTCTTAGCCTGGTGGGGTGGGGCTGGGGAGGGGAGCTGTTCAGCTCAGACCTTTGTCTTGGAAAGGGTCTTACTGTAGTTCATATATGTGTAATGGGGGGGGGGGGGAGCTGAACAGTTCAGTTCTTAGTGTCATGGAAAGGTCATGTAGTATATAGATGTGTAACAGGGAGGGGGTAGCTGGGCAGTTCAGACCTTTGTCTAAGCTTGGAAAGGGTCTAATTGTAGTACAAAGATATGCAGTGGGCAGTTCAGACCTTTGTCTTGGAAAGGGTCTAATTGTAGTACATAGATGTATAATGGGGGAGAGGGCTGAACAGTTTAGACCTGTCTTGGAAAGGGTCTAGTTGGGGAGGGGTACTGTCCGTAGATGCAATGTGATGCAATCTTTTGTGTACTTGTTGTTTTGAATTACATTTTATACTGAAAAAGTTTGATATATTATTGAAAAAGTTTGATATATTTCACAGAGGTCACAAACTTGGGATCTTCTTTCTCAAGAGATATCCACCAGCCCCCCACTCCCTGCTTTTTACACCTGTGGTGGTGGCACTCCTTTGGGTTTCACCTTAACCATATACTGTACATCAGTTGCATAGATTTGGGTGAACAAGTATTTAGGGGGATGAAGGGCCCTTGAAGGCTGAAGCAATTGGTACCATTTAAAAAAGTGAATGTCAATGGGAGCATCTTCCAAAAGTAAGACAGGGTGATATATCCACCCACCCACCCACTCATTAAGGGTTTCTGCCTATACTAAACTTTTGTACATACAGCAGGGAGCTGTTATCCGACAGGAGAGAGCTCAAGACAGCTCCCTTTGAAGTGAGGTTTGCGTATTCAAGGTCACCTATTAAGTCATTCAATTATCTTGCTCTATAGATTTCTATAAGAACTAAGCTGGCTTAGGAAGTAAACACAAAGAGGTCTGTCGTCTGCTACATCATGAGTAGAACTGAGGCGACTTTATCCATTGCCATGGCATTGCCAGTCGCCTGAAAACTAAAAATATTTTCTCTGTGGGGACGCTCGGTGACGCGAATGAGACCACATCGGCTTGATTTTATGTGAAATTGTGAACATAGATTTATATCTTGTTTATTCTGGAAACTTGAGGAAACTTGTCAGAATGTAGTCAAAGAATTAGACTTCTGTCTCTTAAGCTCATTTGCATATGGTCTCTTTAGATGAAGTACGGGCATTTGTATTGATCTAGTTCTATTAAACAGTCGTTTTGAGTTTAAAAAACCCTGTCATCTTAGGGTTGGCGGTACCAGCCTACACATCAAAGCATTGCTCAATTCAAGCCCCTTGTTAAAGTATTAGTAGAGATGAATTAAGTCGCAAGGAGATAGTTCATCCAATTGAAAGCATTAAATAAACGGCCTAAGTCCTTATCAACAGCTAACAGTTGGTAATCTTTTCATTCTTAAAGACCTATTTAAAGTATTAGCATAAATTAAACTTCTCGAGCTCTCTCCATTCGGATAACAGCTCCCTGCATACAGAAACAAATCGAATCAAGTTTATTAAAATCTGATGAAACTTTCTGATGGAGGGAATGAACAAAACAAAGATTTATTAGTCCAATATCTAGACACGTACAACAGCAAGAACATACATAAGATTGCAAAGACTTTATAAAACCACTGCCCTTTAAGTACAGCAATATGCACTTTGTCTGGTTGAATGTGTCGGTCTGTTTGTCTGTCTGTGTGTCTTTCTGTGTTGGTGCCTAAAAAATATGAGCTTACCAGATGACGGACATATGGGCATACAAGTAGGGCTGTGAACGTTTAGCAAAATTACTAAACGTTTAATCGCAAAATTTTGCAATCGTTTAGCGATTAATCGCAAGTACCTATGATCAACATAGACTATAATCGTGCCTTGAACATGATGAATATGTAAAATTCGTTAGTGACGTCGGCCGGGGACATAGTTTCCATGAACCCCAAACACGGATCCTCATAGAAGCTCAACTTTGATGTCGTATCATGTGTGCCATTTGTATAATTATGTATTTCACTTTTTCAAAAAGAGTCTAGTGAACATCTAATTTTCTGTAATGACTGCAGATTGTTTTTTATTTCATACGGAAAAATGGGTTTTGCGATTAATCGCTGGTAGCTTTGTACTAAACGTTTGTTACACATGCGATCGTTTAGCGATTAATCACTAAACGGTCACAGCCCTACATACAAGCTGATGGGGAAATGCTTGACGTATGAAGAGTATAGCTTTTTCATATTAATTTTGTATTAGCTTACAGAGAAGTGAAATTACAGTTTGCAATCACACAAGGGGCATAATCATAAAGCCTTGATTTGAAAATTAACAATAGAAAACAAGTTTTACCTCAAGTAATTTGTGATTATTTATTTTCATTTAAATTTTGGTATTTTTTTACTTACAAGGATTGTAAAATTTAATTAAACATATTGTTAGTTGTATTTGGGGAATCTTTCCTTTCATTGTCACCAGTGAAAAAATGTATATCAGCAATGCTTGAATAAAATTCCTAAGAAATGAGAAAAATGATCTTTCCCACTTTTTGTTTTCATTATTTCATAATTTGAACTCCACAAAAACAAAGTCCTAGTAACAGGAATTTGCATTTTGCATTTCACCCACACTTTCCTTCAATATACAAAACATCTCTTTTTGTGAGTCAAAAAGATCTTGTGGCAATACTTCCTGAAATGACCGAGTATTGAAAAGGTTACAGCCATCTGTATAAACTCATATTGATAGCTTTTAAATATGCATGCAATTATATTTGTCAACAAAAAAGTTAAAGAGATATTTGCCCCCCTCCCCCCCCCCCAAAAAATATTTAAGTTTCACAAAATCAGAGATGTTTTGCTCCCATTATTGGTGTTGCATTTGTAAGTTATCAGTTATAAAAGCAAATATTCATTTCACAGAACCTGAAGTATGGAAAATCTTTAATGTCATACAGGCAGGCTTATTCATGGCTAGCTCTAAGAAATGTAGTTTGGGGGGATCAGGTTCGTACTCAGGGAGGTTCAGATGACCTTTTCCTGGCAATATCAATGTTCCTTTCCGGATAGTGCAGGTGTATGGTGATTATTTTGTATTTTAGTGTTGTCCCAATTATAGCTTTCAAAAGCTCTTCAGAAACCATCTCGGGCAGTCAGTTATGCGCTGTGCTATCTTTAAAAATAAATACAGTCATAACAGATCCTTCATAGGTGTAAGAGACAAGGGAAACAGATAAAAGGATTACTTGAAAATGAGACAGCCTAAACTATGCACATTACCAAGGTTTAACATTTTAAGGTCAGGACACTTGCGCTCAAAGCGGACTCTACACCAATCTGATCTTGGATGAACACCAGCAAACTTCGACTAGAGCTCTGAGGGCAATGAGGAGAGAGTGAACTAATCTATCCTGCAATCTCCATTTTATCCCCATGCAACATACAGCATGTATACATATACCCCATCCTGAGCTACTTTCTCAAAGGCAGGAAGGGATGGAGAGTCATTGTTCAAAATCACTGAACTGACTCAGTGAGGGCATAAATTAGATAACTTCCTGTGTTTCACAACAGAAATGGTATCACTGCTAACAGCTAAACCAAACAAGTAGTTTTTGACCCCCAGAAAAATTTCCAGGCGGTGCCACTGGAATTTGATCCGGGGACCATTAGAATACAAAGTAGTATACACTCAATTACCAAGTCAGCTCCACTCTAAAACATTTTGCTGTTTCTTTCATTCTGTTACAATACGTTTTTCACCTTTGCAATGTAGCCATAAAAATGTTGGTTTCCTGAATTGTTTTCTTAAAATATCGAAATATGAAGACACTTGCAAATTATGACATAGCACTATATTGGAATCTCAGCTACACCTCCCGATACATGTTTTTTTTTTCAAGAGCAGCAATTCAACACCTATACATATAGGTCAGTCTCACTACAGCTTTGATCAACTATTTGATGTTCCTTTTAAAACAACTGAAACAGCAGTTTAAAACATTTTCGCAACTCGGTTAAAAATTTGAGCAAAAGATGACTTTTGCACCTCCCTGTTCTCCTATGCACTGCTTCTACTGGATTAAACTGAACACAGTCGACTGGGGATGCCTTCAGAACTTTCAGCCAGTTTAAGTTTGATCGGACACCAACACAGCTTTGAGTTAAAAATTATTGCATTTTACATTAGTCCTCATACTTGCCAAGAAAGTATGGCTTTAGAAGACTAAGCACGCACCCAGCAAGCAACTTTCACAATCATTGGTTAAAGCTTCAGTGTTTGTACCAAATAAATGTTTTCCTATTCACCCTTTTTGGAAAGTAAAAATGTTTGACACATGAAAACTCAAAATAAAACAAATGTCTTGGAGCAACTTACACCTTATGCTTCTGGCAATGTACTTAGGAGACATTTTTTGCAAAGAAGTTTCCTATTAGCTCTTCCCTGTATGTGCCAACTGAAATAACTCCCCTTTTACAAAAATTGGAATCTCTCCCATTGAGGCAGTTGCATACAAGCCTGAAAATGATAGAAACCATCGATGCCTGGAATACTGGAAGTTTAATGACCAATGGTCGAACGACCCAGTAAACCTAGGTTGAACCTTGAAATTATCACAAAATACATACTGTACTCGACAATTACGAAGAAATTTTGCAAAAGTGTACACAACTTCATAAATAATATATGCCATATGTGAGATGGGAGGGATGAATTCGTCCAAAATTAGAAATACTTTTTATTTATACCATCTCGTATGACCATATAATATGTTATTATCATTATTTTTATTATGTTTTTAGACTGAAGACTATGCTTTGCAAACTGGGGGGGGGGGGGGGTTGTTAGTGCTGTTACATTTCTTTTCACAAAATTTGAAGCCTAATTTACAATGAATACTATTCGATTTTTCACTGGTGTCAAGTCTCAAAGTAAAATTAAACACTTTATTTGGAAAGAATAAAAGAGTTTGGAAGCATTTTGCTCAAATTAGTAAACTTTAAACCTTGAATCACATGGAAGTCTTTTCTTGACAAGCATAGTATTCTTCTAACAGCGATATCTTGGGTTCAGAACAAGATATGTATATCATGTGAGGTTTTAAGGGTATGTAACAAAAAAAATTGCAACAAAAAATTTTCTTAGGATCCTCTTAAATGGCCACTGGAATATTCCTTTAAACTCAACCAATTGTACAGTATCTGCACAAAGACAAAGATGCAAAAGGGTCCTTTAAACTTTGGTTTTAAATCAACTGTGATATATATGGTGGTAGTTTGATTAATGATTATCTCTCAAAACCGTGCACAGCAAAAAACAAAGCCTGTGGGAGAATTCAGAACAAGTCCACTTCTTAAGTGAGCTGCTATTCACAGTTTGATACTAGCAGTTGGTGGAGGAAAATGCCCATAAGGCTGCAACTGATGAAATAATCACTAGGACCACCATTTTAAAGGCTCTATAATCTCACCCAGACAGTGAACTTCTTCCTAAACTTTACTTTAAGCCCCCCCCCCCTTCCCCTCCAATTTAAACAACCGAAAACACCTTTCGAGTGCACCTCCAAGACAGAGGCGTAGTAACTAGCCTCACTGAGTTTAATTTGCTTGAGGCCATACATATTGACACAGTGACCATGTGTGAGCTTAATTGGGAACAAAACTGACTGTACAAGTCATTTTTCACCATGCAGAGTGAAACTACAGTATAGAAAGTGCAATTATCAACTGTATTTAGACTCTAAAGCTATTCAAAAATCAATCCCTTAAAGGATATCAATGCTTCTACTGCCTTTGAAATGACAGTTGAAATACAGAAGTTAATGTTAAACATACCATGTTAATTCTGTCCTCCCACATCACAACTTTGCATCTTTAGTTCATGTTTATTCATGATGAAAGTGTAACAAAGATACTGTATATGCCGTATCACAAAATGGTCAACATTTAATGGATTTTAATGGAGATATGACTTTTGTTTATTTTTAAATGCTTTTTGCATTAAATACGCAGCGATGTCATTTTAAAATCATCAAACCTTTAAAAATTTTTGACAGGTTTAAGGCCAGTTTCCGTTCTTCTGTGAACTGGGGGGTGGGGGGCTGATGAAAATAACAGCTACAAGTAGCATCTCATTGCCAAACTTGCAAATCTAGGAAAACGAACATATGCAAAAATGAACGGGCCATGGCACCAGTCCATGGTATGGTTGCGATCGATCACTTCTCAGCCTTTTGACTAAGATCCTGTGTAGTATCTGTTCTTTTCAGCCAGTCTAGAATGTGATCATGCAAGACAGACCCATGATATAGAGGTCCAAAGGTCAAGAGGTTGGTCAGTTAAGTTTGTTCTCCCCTCAAGGACGAAGCTCATTTGGGTAGCCGAGCTTCGGGAGAGACGTTTGGTTTTGCCCCTTGGCTCTTCACTAGGGAATCGAGGGGGCATTGGAAAAAGCAAAATTGAATATTGTACTCTGCAGATTGTGATCACTTAAGAAGAAACTTTGCTATTATTTGTTGGTTTGAAAAGTGGGGTTTAATGTTTCAATGTCTTGGGGCATTTGATAAGAACAGAAAACAACAATAAGTAAAAGGTTGAGGAGTGGTTAAATTTCGCTTCAAAAGTTAATATGGTAAAAATCACAATAATCTCAGTGAAACAACAAGAAAGAGACAATCCCTCCAGTGAGGCAGAAGCTCTCATGGAGCACCCAATGACACCACCTTACAGATGCACATTTAAACCCCAGGTAAAGAGAGGCAACTGAGATAAAGCATCTTGCCCAAAGACACAACATAATGGTCCAGGCGGGAGTCAAACCACGTTAGGCCACCATGCTCTAGCATGGTGGCCTTGTTACATCTACTTTAATCTCTTTGAGCAAACAAACCCCCAAAACAGTGCTGACCACAACTCCCTCATCAACAAGTTGTCAGCATCATACTGCACAAGCATTGTACTACACAGCAGCCTACCCAAGATGTGTTAACGAGATAAATGCAGAGAAGCAGAGTGGAAAGGAGAGCTTTATGAGAAGATAACTCATGCTCTGATAAAACTAAGTAAAAGAAAAAACAGTCAGAAAAGCACATGGTAGGATTTTGGGATACAATATATAAGTAATTGCAAATCTAGTAGCATGCAGTTGTTGCAACTCACTGGATAATTGGGACATACCACACCTTAGATATCATATGATATATAATTATTTATGAACCAACGGTTATGCTTCTTGCTATGCAACTACTGCAGTGTTGTGGATTACCTTAGACATGGCAAGTTGCTAGGGCATTACAAATAACCTTAGACTATTACTAAGGCATCATGGATAACCTTAAACATGACGCTGTAACTGAGGCATCATTAGACATTGGACAGTTACTTAATAATTAAGCATTACGGATAACCTTAGACATGACACTGTTAATAACTTCTAAGGCATCATGCATAACCCTTGACTGATACCAAGGCATCCTGGATACCTTAGACATGACACTGTTGCTAAGGCATCATGTATTACCTTACACTTTTACCAAGGCATCATGGATAATCTTAGACATGACACTGTTACTATGGCATCATGAATGCATTAGACAATTACTACGGCATCTTGGATGACATTAGATATGACACTGTTACTGAGACATCATGAATAACGTTACACAGTTAATAAGCCACCATGGATACCTTAGACGTGACAATACTAAAGCACAACATACTACCATACAGATCTTGTGCTACTATAAAGCACCATGGATAACCTAGACATGACACTGTTACTAGGGCATCATGTATACCTTGACTGTTTCTAAGGCATCATGGGTAACCTTAGATATGGAACTGTTACAAATAAATCATACATGAACTTTGATGTAAGACTGTTACTAAGGCATTGTGGATAACCTTTGACACCAGACTGTCACAATGGCAACCTGTCAAACCAGCTGAGACATAACATCCAGGAAGACCCAACACTGTTTGCTTTCAGTCATCCTTGGCATTCCTGCTTCCACATATTTATCAAGGTGTCCTCATACATTACATATACTTCTTTCCTCCATTACTGGTCACATTTTATCAAGAGGCTTCATGCCAAGAACATGCATTCCATTTGCTAACACTGTTTGAGCTGATTTGAACAATAACAGTCTGGACTCAGCCACTTTCCTTTCTGAACCTTGAACTTTTAGGGATTTGGCTGCCCGAGATGTGAGTCGACTGAAAGAAAGGAAAATATCTACTTGCAGTTGGGTATCTTTGAAAGTAAAACCATCAGATACACTGAAACCAATAAATTCACACTAAATTTGGGCAGTGTCCCGCTAAACTGATGGTTGTCTAGACTGCAGGTTCACTAGACTAAAGATATGCCAGACATAAAATTTAAACAGGGTTAGAGCTGGGGTAAGGATTAGGATAACATATAGAATTTGGGTTAGGATTAAGGGATAATGAGCCTAGTGTAGAATTAAAGTTAGGTGAAGGATTATGATTAGGGTAAGAATTAGGGTTGGAGTTTGAATCTTCAGTCCAGCAAAACCTTTAAAAGTGATATTACCTGTTTAAGAAAGGGAAATGCATAACACTGCCTTGTCCAAAGTGTTGGAATAACATTTAAGCAGTCCATCCGAACAAAAAAGATGAATAAAGATCCCTCAATAAAGTAGTTGTTCCAAATATTGTTTCAATTATCATAAAAATAACGACAAAAACTATGAAAATCGAAAATGTGTGCACACTACAATCTTTATTCCATTCAATCCCACTCCTGGGTGAACAAACCAATGGGAGTGCTCTAATATACGAATACGCAAAAGGCAGCACAACAAAAGGTGCCCACATATTTGCCAGCAAATGAACACTGAACACATGATATTCATGCTATAGCCTAATTACTTGAAAACTGACTGTAGGCCTATAGTACCATGGAGCTGATATCCGAAAGGTTTTATTGGCTCCATGATAGTAAATCGAAAGGAGAAATTTCTGTTGAAGCCCACCCGACCAATTTCAGAACAAACTACAGCCCTTGTGAGCTACTCAATAACACCACAACTTGGGACAAAGTATCAGCAAGGGTTGCCACCTGGAAGGGAAAGAACGGACAGTAAAATTTGTGCAGTCAGTGAGCTTTTGTGATCATCGAAGAGTGTTTTTTGCATGAGTATGAAGGCAGACTCAAGAAAATATGAGTAAATCTAACTCAATTTACCCACAAGACTGGCCATCGATATAATATGCAAGTACTACCTCCGAGGAATAACAATTGAACATTTCTTGAGTCATTCAAATCCTCGATGGTCAATGATCATATCAGCTTGGAGTCTGACATCTAGTCAGATGCTTACCCTCCATCGCAAGGTCATATCATGGATCTACTACCTAGACATACTTTCCCTGTTACATTTCCCAGCTGAAATATACACAGTTGCCTTGATTCAACCAGGGAGTTCTGATACAACAGACACAAATTCTTTTACATGTTGGAAACTATTGGAGAAACCAGTCTGAAACCATCTACAACAATTGAAGTTGACCAAGAGAAATAACGTATTGCTAACAGAGGAAATCAAATCGAGCCATACAATTTTCTGACTCCGACTATTTTGGTTTGGACTGTCATACTTCAGGTTAGTGCCCTTGTACAAACTCGACGCATTTTTGGTCAATTAGTGTATCATTGTCCAGTTTACGTAGATTATTTGATATGTAGACCTACCTGCATGTACCCTACCGCTCAAGGAGAGACTTGGGATGCGAGGAACTAAGTGTATAGAGGTGTAACTGGTTAGCGTTACAAGCATTAGTATGCAAGTATCTTCTTGAATACTGTTAGGGGTGAAATTCACTAACTCGGGTATTATGATGAAAACAGGTGCTTTTGTTTCAAAACCTCAAGTGTGCTGTGCAGTACACAACCTTCAAAATCACTCTGTTCCCAGCTAATGCATGAATAACCGAGGGAATATAAGCCCATGTACAGTACTTCGGTACATACAGCTTACAACTGCGTGATCCATTGAATATTCATATAGTGTTGTAATAGGCGTGGTTTGAGCTATTTGTAATGATGATGTTTTTTTTTTCAAAATAGCCTGCAGATTTTGACTGTTTTCGCACTGTTTCTTTATATTTTGCCATTCACACTACCATTTTCAGTCACTACATAAACAACTCCATCCATGAATAGTATAGTGAGCGAATTGACAAATAAAGAAAAACATTAGGCCGTATGTATTTTCCTTTTCTTGAACAGGTAATATCACTTTAATCTAGTGAATCTTTGATGCAGTGGACCCTGTTCCTAAATTTAATCTTTGATAATAAACCAATCTGCAATCAAGAGCTGCAGTTTGTGAGCAGAGTCCTCCATGGCTATGGTATGAAAGCCACTGTTACAACACAATAAATTACAATGCTTTACAGTAACCATGGGTAATGGACACCCATGACAGTAATGTAGCGAACATGGAAGATTGCCATCCTTCAAAGATATGGCAATGTAAGACTATGTTACAGCACACTGAGTCAAATGATACTACATAGAATAGGTGATCACCACCCTTGACAGCTACATACTGAGCATGGGTGATCACCACCCTTGACAGCTTCATAGTGAGCTGGGCAATCACCACCTTTGACAGCTACACAGTGACCATGGATGATCCCCAACTTTGACAGCTTATGGCGGCTAAACCTTTCTCATGGACAGGGTTCCCACATCCCTGGGCAAGTCATAACACTGCCTTTTCACCTTCCATAACTGAAAGTCATGGGATAATTTTGTAAAACATTCAGATGTGGTGGAGTTTTTAAGAACTGTGTAGCACCTTTAAAGTGCTTTTGCAATGTATATAACAGAACCCAACAAAAGTTTACCGTTACAATTTGGTCATAGAAGAGTTACATAATTTTATTGTCTTTAGAGTGCTGGAATCCTGTATGGCTTTTTTTTTATTACCACTCCTTCTCTCAAGCTTGTTTTATCAAAAAATTTGATAACACAGAAAAACGTTAGCTGGTGGTATATAACAACAAATTCCAAAAAGATGGACTAAGTGCGGTCTATTGTTGCACCACATCTACTTCACACAAAAGGTTTCCATGCCATAAAGCAGCAACAAGTCTTCTCTTCTTACAACTCACAGAATAAGGAAGTTACCTCATCCTTGGTAAAACTGCACCACAGAGTGGACCCTGTTTGGTCAGCCCCTCTTCAAGACTTCCCAAACACCGTCTGCCCAAGCAAAGAGGACTGCCTCCAATTTTGGATGCAAACTTCATTTATACCATTATATAACTTATTCATTTTTTTCTCAAATATTTTATCTTTTGTATTGAGTGAGTGTGTGTACTCCGCTAGTCGTGAAACTTATACCCTAGACTGAAACCTGAGAAGTCAGATCATTACTGTGTTGCATAACCACCTGTGCAGTGGGTACTACCAGGGAATGGTACTACAATGACATACCAACACTGTGGCTACAGCATGATTTAAGCAGGACCAGATGTTGCATTGTTTTGAATATTCACTAAGAATCAATCAGTCATAGGGCCATATACTTCTATGAATATCTAAACCATCTGTTCACGTGGAAAGGTATTAGGGATATGACTGAACAAGGAATATGCTGTACAGTCTGCTGCGTAGGACAACGGTAAAACTTAAGCTAATAATTATTTTAACTGAGAACAACTGAATGAACTAGTTGTTACCTCAGCTTGAGTAACAACTGACTGCCCTACCAGTTACCTCAACCTAAGTTAGAAATGAATGAGCTGGTTGCTACCTCAGCTTGGATAACAATTACTGACTGCCCTAGCAGTTACCTCAACCTGAGTAGGAAATGAATGAGCAGGAGGTTACCTCGGCCTGCATAGCTATTGAATGACCTAATCATTACCTCGGCCTGAGTGACAATTGAAAAGAGGAAGTATTTAACTAAGCCTGAGAACAACTAAATGAGCCAGTAGTTACCTCAAACTGAATAACAACTGAATGAACCAATAGTTACCTCAACCTGAGCAGGTATGATACAATGTGTTTGGGTTCCATATTTGCGAAAGAACTATCCACAGCCTCGTGGAACTGAGTTAAATGCCAGAGTAGTTGGGTAGCCTCTGGTTCTACCAACAAATCTGCCGAGACATCATCCCCGACTTCAAAGCCAGCATTCCTTTCAATGCTGAAAGAAATTGAATAAAAAAACAACAATGAAACAATCAAACTGCAAACTTGTAGTGAGGTTCGATGATACAGCTGGGGTACAGTTTTGAATACGTAAGGTTCAGTTCTTAACACCTAGAAAAGCAATTAAGAATGAGAACTGCAGCAAGGAAGTAGGGCTGCCACAATATTAATTTTTCATTTACCAATATCGGCAACATTTCCACGATGGTATTGCGATATCGAGTACCTAACACTGCATTCTTCACATTTGCCATGACCATGCTAATAATCACACTATCTGTATCAAGGGTGTACGTGTATAGGACACGGAACAGACCCAGCAGAATCCAATTGAAAGCTCAAAGTTTCATCAAGACTCCATTTTTTTTCAAGACCCTCTGCAAAAGTAATAAAACAAACAAACCAGTTTGCACATGGATAGCATCAACAAACAAAGAAACAGCTTAGCCACCTACTTAACTGGCTAGGGCTGTCAAATTTTCGTTTAATCTCCTTAACGTTTAGTTTAAATGGTCGTGTACCGTTTAAACGGTGTCCATATTTGGAATCAACAGTGTAATGCATTACTGACTGTATTGACTATGCAAAGATATTCGCAATATAACATAACATAACAGGTTAAAGGGCAAAGGAGGGCTAAGGCCCTATAAGATGCCCTGAATTCCACACAACCTTAACTGAAAAAAAACAACCAACACCATACGAGCCCAGTACAATTAGATTCTACCACAGTTATGGAAGAGCTTGTCAATGTTGACCTTAAAGCAGTGCACAGATGTGGAGTTAGCTACCCACTCAGGCAGACTATTCCACTCGTTGACAACTCTATGAGAGAAGCTGAACTTCCTAATGTCAAGCCTTGCAAAACACTTTACTAGCTTCTTACAATGGCCTCGAACCCGAGAATTACTTTGAACCTTTTAATAACTACAAGATGACAAATTCCTTTCAGAGAGAAATTTGAACACCTGAAGCATGTCCCGCCAATCCTTCTCAACTCCAGGGGGGCAAGCCCAAGATGCTTAAGTCTAACATGAGAAGGCAGATGTCTCACCTCAGTTATAAGGCGAGTGGCTTTCCTCTGAACTTGCTTTAAAAGTAACTTGTCCTTTTCATAGAATGCACAAGTTTTAAAAAACCTGGAGATCTAGTGGTCATTTCACTGCCTTGTTTAATTCACCCAAATTTACCAATGAACAAAAGAAACTGTCAAATTCGCAGTGATTAATTTGGGGTTGATATAGGGCCAAAATGTATGCAAGCACTAACACGTTTAGCCAGTGAAACCGTCAAGATGGAAGCACAGCAAAGTCAGAGCATGTGTATAGGTCCATAACTGCATTCAAACACTAAAACATTAGGTTACGCAATGGAGCACCTGCTGTTCAGAAGTTGATGTACATTGCAAGAACATTGGGCACGGTACGGAAAATTACAGCATTTCTTGATCGCTGCTTGTTCGCTCATTTTCCAGTTGTTACATCGCAGTTTGCAGTTGTTTACGGTGGGTGCTTTTATGTAAAACATGCATGTAAATTTGTGTGAAATTAGAGTGTGTCTTGTACTTTTATGATTTACGAACAACGATGCCTGATATGTAACCCTGAGTCCCTGATGAGCTGTGCACAAAAGTTCAAACTCAATCTTACTAGCTCTATTGATTTGCGCACAGCCAGCATGCACCGAACAGATATTTATGTATGGAAATATTGTGTGTGTATGCAATACACACTGCTATATGAAACACTCAAAACAAACACGTGTAAGCCTACACATTCTGTTTATGTATAGGTAAAGCATGGTAGGATGTCCAAGTACATGCATAGAATATTGCAGACTTCTAAGTATTTCTGTCTTACCATTACAGTAGTTCTGTGAGAAATGTGGGCTATGGTTACGGTTTAAACTAAGAAACTGAATCAATTTGTACAGCCATATCGTTTAGTAATAAACAGATTCGGGCAACTGCTAGGAATGGGATAACAAAGGCGTTGCATTTTGTCTGAACTTGAGAAGCAGATATTAGAGAAAAAAGAGAGTTCACAGAGGTGTACTCATTTATTTGTTTCCCTTGTGACATCGATCGTGAAAAAACTTGAGTCAATATCGTCCGGACAAAAGTACACAGACGATATCGCAATATCGCCATTATTGCAGCAGCCCTACAAGGAAGGGATTTAAACTTCAGTGACAGTCCTACTAGTTTTACCAGACCTAGGAAAATATCTTTTTTGCCGATTCAAGAACATATGTTATCAATGAGTTTTTATTTAAATTTTGAAAAAAAGTATCAAGAAGGGTAGAAGAAATAGTCTACTCTTGGTTCAGTTCTTCATTAATATATTTTGCAAGATTTACCATTTGGTGTTTTACACCTGGCCTTAGAAATTCTTGGAAAATTTTGGTACATGATCTTGGAAATTTCAAAACAAAGAAAAACCTTCGATAGACTGAGCACCCTGTTTTTGACAGCTGCAATAAAGTCTGTAAGTGGGAGCATGATGTGTTACAAAATTAAAAGAGATCCTATGTTAAGGCACGATGGTGCATCCAAAGTGGGACTCCACTATCATAACAACCAACCCATATTTAATGTTAGTTACTCTGCATGTGGTCTCTGCCTAGTATTACTTGCAGCAGATACATTCCTTGACCGATATGACCATGACATTTGATCTTCACATAAAGTCTGTATATTCTTCTACCCCGTATGGAAGATCCACATATAAACTAAGAGAGAAAGCAATGTTTACCTTGGTGAGACAGGGTGGTCAAAAGTATTTTCCACTTTAATCCCTGTTGACCCTCCATGACCTTTCACCTCTACTAAAAATAAATATGATCCCTTTTACTATGTCATACTTTCATGTGACCCCTCTTGAGGTATCATGTTTACCAGCTTGGGAGTCCTGCACATGCACACATACACACAAAAAGCAAGGGTGGCAGCTACCAGGAGCCTACACATTCCTTTGAACACTCTTGGATGGTCAAAAAAGCATTAGAAAGATTTAAGACAGAAATTATCTCATTTATAAGATACCTTCCGACACTCTTAACGTTAAAAACATTTGACTAACCTTGAGACAGAAAGGTAAGTCAATTTTATGTGAGATCAACTGATTGTAGTTCTTTACTGCATAATCATCCTACTAATTCCTATTCTGCAAGTCTTCTAATGATATAAATATTAGCTTGTAGGCTAGTAATCAAAGCATTGGCAATTGAACATCCAGCCATCATCCCATCCCCACCCTTAATATTTTTTTTCTTAAGAAATAAGAAAGGCAGCATATCCAACACAAAAACTTTATCCCAGGGCCATTGCAGGGTGTGTAATTTGGGTCCAAGTTTGTACCATTTTACATACGAACTACTGTCTAAGAAGGTTCAATATTAAATATTATCCCCTTCGCTCAGTTCACTATATGCGGAATATGAGGTCTGAAATCCTCGTAAAAGCCAGTCATAACAACATACTTATAATGACAACAAAATGGTGCTTTTCTTTGTTACCGTGTAGTTACAAGGTAAAGGTATTTACTGTACCTTTTAAGTCGAGCATGGGTGTATTGCAAAAAGACTCCGGTGTCACCCTGACTTTCCAGAACTTTATCCCAGTCAAACTTATAATCTGCTATCAAGGTACTCTTTAAATCTTGCAAGATAAGGGCTGAGATTCCAAGGCATTCTGCTACAGATTCAGGATTATCCAAATCTTTGGTGGCTAGAATAAAATCATATCAATTGAAATGTTCTTACAAATTACAAAGTGGTAAAATCACTTAAAATATGTTTCATTTATTTTGTTCTTTTTCCTCAAAATACATATGAAGTGCAAGTTGAATATGCATGTCTTTTACTATGAATATAATCATGAATGTACACAAAGAAGGTAAAAGCAAATACATCATTCAGACCTGTTTCCAGGCTGTGTTATAGGGAAGGGTCACTTTTCCATTCAAATGGAACCCAAGGTAGATTTTGTAACATTTGAATCAGTTTATGAAAGTGAATACCCCAAAATTAAGGGGGTGGCTTCTAGTCAATGGGAGGTGAATATTCGAGAATGTTCCAATGCTAACTGGTGCATCATTTTTCAAATTTTGAAGTACATGTATGTCCAAAAGCTGGCATGAGTGGAACTCTGTATGGGGGGAGAGGGTTAGCCATTTGACCCCCTTGACCCTCCTTAGCCTATATGGGCAAGGTACTTTGTACTCAAAATTTTCTAAATACCTTTACATGAAACAGCACATTGTAAATGTTCTCCCACAAGCCCCAAATAATATCACAACAAGCATACTATTTAAAAACTTCTGTATATGTAATAGCTTATTCCACAAAAAAGAGGGGGACCACATCTTTATAATCCTCATTAAATATGCTGATTGCTTTCAAGCCGCTGTAACAGTCAAAATCAAAAATCAACAGAACTTCCAACAAGGGAGGTTAAATATAAAGCAAGGTGCCATACTGAGTATGCTACAGGCAGTATAGAAATATTTACAAATGGCAGCCATACCCAGGCAACTTTGTCCAATTGGCCTCAACCAGGACAATCTCCCCTGGATAACTATCCCCTTCTGGACAATTCCCACCTGGGCAATTCCCATCTCTGACAATTCACCATTAAAGAATTCCCAACAATAACAATTACTAGTGTTCTCCACTAGCTGTTTTGTCAGGGTGCTGCACCCAGACAAAATTTGCCGAGGGTCCCTAGCACCCGGACAAAAAATGTACCACCCAGACAAAAAAGTTGAGCCACCCATACAGAAATTATGAATTCAGAACCTTAGAACAAACACCAATAATTCAGTGTAAACACTGAGTAATGATAATCAGAAATGTACTGAGTCATCAAAGAAGGCCATAATTAAATTTATCATCTATTTTAGCAAACATTTTTCAAAGAAAGCACCCTCTCTCTTTACAGACAGCAGTCACTTTTAACCTTTAACCTTCGCAGCCCCCGGACAAAAATTAAATCTGTGGAGAACACTGAATTACCCTCAGACAACTCCCCACACCAGAAAATTTGTCCAGAATGGCAAATGTCTGTGGGGAAATTGTCCACAGTGGGAACTGTCCATGTGGTAATTGTCTGGATGAGAGTTGTCCCAAAGGGAGTTGTTTGGGTGGAAAGTGTCCATGTGGTAATTGTCCTCGTGAGAGTTGCCCAAAGGGAGTTGTTTGGATGGGAACTGTCCTGGAACAAATGAAAGTCCATACCAATTTTCCAGTACAATATACCAAGACCAACATTTAGTTACATTGGGATAACTTTTTATTGCATGTTGACCATCAATGATCACACAGACTCACTTCAAAATGTTCCACTTGACAGTAATCCTACATGTATATGCAATATTGTTTCATGTTATTAACTGTGGGCATGCATATAAGTATTCCTGTCTCAGTAAGTACTAAACAAAGGATTTGTATTGAGGCTTTGCTATGTGAGTTTTCATGCAAAATACAAAGTTCAATTGCATGAGCAAAATATGACAGATGAGAAATCAGACAACAGCTCCCCAAAATGTCAATTAATTTTTCACTGTCATCAATTTATCACTCTCATCTTTGACTAAAAATAACTGTTTGCTACTGTGACATAGTATTTGCAAAGTAATAACATGTAGCGCTAGTTTATATCCTTATCATGACATAAACTGATTACTGTGGAGTTCCTACTAATTTCATCACATGATAACCTATACCAGAGATTTGAGGTTGCACCGTTTGGTGAATGCAGTAATATAGCCAGGAAGCTGTGAGAGATGGAGGAACATCGGTAAAATCTATTGGATAGCATATAAATACTTGAGTATAATTAAATCCTTTTCAGGTACCAGCACTTGATTGACAGGTCCCTTTGTTCTTATTATTTAGCCACTCTAAGTCACTCTAAGGGGTCTAAATTTAGTTGATGACATTTCAAAAGATTCTGGACTGTTACTGAGATAGTGGAAAAAGTATACCATTTTCAAAAACTAACCTAAAGATACACTATTCTTTTTGAAAAAAGTGAAACCTGGTGGAACAAGATAAAATAAATTTTGTTCTCTTAAAGGTAGGGGGCAATGTCCCCTACATAAAATTTCAGTTAATATGTTATAGCTTACATGCAAAATCATTCTACATTTGACAAAGCTTTGAACTCTAATACAAGAAATATAACATCAGCCCATCCCAAGAAAATTTCATGGGGATGGGGTAAAAACCCATCTTGGGGGGAAGCTCCCTTGGCTGACCCATGGTAGCAAAACCCCAAACATTCCCAAGGGGAGAGTCATGGGAGCTGGGGCTCTCTCCCCTTTCCTTCATGAATTCACATTTTCTCATTTGCCTTGCTGCACCTTCCCCCTCTCCCCCTCCTCCTCCACTCTCCCCCTCCTCCTCCAATCTCCCCCTCCCCTTTCAATTTCTGGTTGTGTGCTTGTTCATATATTAAACACCTAAATGATACCTACTTGATTTATTCTTCATTCTCTCTAACATTCTTGTCTTGGCTTCTTCCAAGATGTCCTTGAGAAGCACTACATCTCCCTTCCTTGTATGCATTCCAAGCACCCTGCCAAACTGAACATGTTGTATTCTGCAAGACAAATGTAACACTCAAAATTACATATCATGTTTCAATCACACTATATGACTTGAACATAACTAAAGTGTGCCCTTACTCCAAAGGAACAATAACCTGGTTCAGGGGAGTTTGAATTAAGAACTACAGGACACTAAATCATCATAAAAAATAGTTTCTTGCTTGTAAAATCATCTTCACTTGCAAAGAAAATAGACAAAAAGAGCACCACTGGTGCAAACTTTGACTACAATGAGACTGGCTAGGTACTTGCCTACGAAGCAGGCTGTTCAGCATACTCTTCTTTCAGTCATATTAGTGGAGACTGAACAAACAGAGCAGCCCTAGCGATTTGTTTGTTCATAACATACCATGCATACATAATTTGGCTCATATGACATGGCTTGGTAGCTTATCTCACAATCACAAGCTTATCATGCACAGTAAGAAAGCATGTGCTAGCAATGCATACATAGCTCATATGAGCTCTGGTTACAGTGTAGTTGGTATGGCCATGGAGCTGTTGGCCAGTTTGGCTAATTCGTAGTAGGAGAGAGTGATTTACATATTTCGTTGAGTTATAACGCTACACAAACATGATGTTGACAAGCAGCTGCTGTTTTCCCTGCTTGGTGGCTGAAGTATCAATGTGCTTTGTTTGAAAAGTGGAAGAAAACAGCATCTCCAAAAGACTTCATTTGCATTGTCTTGAAATTTCTCTGGCTTGCAACATTGCATAAATATGCCACACCAATTTTGCACTCAGCAGAATCAACTGCTTGGGATGGAAAGAAGTAAAAACTTCCCTTTAACAACTTCAAAATGGATCGACTGAGGTACCTTTTATTATAGGTATCACTGCCATTTAAAATCTCCCACTATGTTCAACAAAGTGACAAATATTCAAATATCAATGGATGTTCATGCTTTTAAGTTTTTATCTGACAGATACTAAAAGTTGCAGAACTAAAGAACATCAGAAATGCTACACAGTGTGTACTTCTGCCCGAGAATATTGGGACATATGTTCAACCCGACCATATATGCCTAAGTGGTCTGGCTCAACGATACTTGATACACATCCTAAACAATTTTCCACCCTGCCTAGCCTAGCTAACTTGATTCATCCTCATCTTTGATTTCACCAATGGCTGGGCCAAGGTATTCCATCACAAGTCCACATTTAGTGCATGTATACTGCCAGTCTTCATTCCAGTAGAGATTTAAAGGTCAATTTAATACTAGCACAACCTTCACAAGTTATGTACACTTCATTGATTGTGCACGATAGAATTAACCAGAGCTAACTGGACAGTCAATCCTGTGGTCAACTGGGGAAAAAATCATGTAAATGAACTGTGACAGCAACCAGCCAGAGAAAAGACTGGGATAGTAAGGTCACCTAGCATGGCTAACTCCTCCCCCCTTATTTTCTAGGGCCCACAATTCCCCAGGCATGCTTAGCATGCAAGTAGGAATTGTCTTTTTTTAAATATTTTGTTACATTACCATTTTAGAAATAGATAGGAAGAAATTGTAAGTGTTGTGAATTTTACATACAGTGCACTTACCAGCAATACAATTTGCACTCAGTATTTTGCACACACAACTGACATGACTTGTGATTTAGTTCATTTAAAAATATTACACTTTCAGTGTTGCTTGCAGATTCATCAGCCTAGCATTATCCATGCACTCAGTACTGCTGGTGGATGCATCCTCCAAGATGAATGATATCACGGCTGAAATTTAACACTCATCCTACAGTCTGAGATGGGTAACAATTGCATCAGACAACCACTTTCTCTCGTCAAGCTTGTCCAAAGGACAAGTAGATTTTATTTAAAACTGAACAGTTCACTAAGTCAGCAAGATTTTATGACATAAAAGTCTCCTTAACAAGTCGTATTGTGACAATGGTACGGACTGTCAAACATTATAAAATAAAAAGAAAAAGATCACTGGAAAGCATACAGAATTTAAAATGAATGTTTATTTACTATGGCAGCAACACGGAATGCAATTGTTCATCTTTCTTTGTCACTTTTATTCAGACAACCAAAATCTGGCTTTGGGTTGTATGATGGACAACCTGAAAATTTTCTTAAAAATCAGACCTGGGTATGATGGAAATATTTATTTGTTACACCCTTGGACCTTTCCTTCCTAGAATGTCTACATGTACAAAAAGGTGGAGATGCAATTCCCTGAAAATCTATACCTAAAATTCTACATAGTTTGTATAGACAGTTTTCAAGATTTTGCAATCATATATCACTTGTCAATATGAGTAGTGGAACACTGAACAGGATGAACTGGCTGACAAAACGGACAATCTACAGAGAGACTCAACCTGGCTTTGTGGATGTACAGAGTGAGATTCAGGCATAGACATATAGGCTTTGAAAGTCAACAGCAAGACCTATAGAACTTGCCCTAAGATAGCCCTGCATGCAAACATTAGTACTGCCACTATCAACGGTTTGGGCGACCAGCTCCCAAAACATTCCATGACACTAAAGCACAGCCTCAACATGGTTGGAGAGGGGGAGGGTTCACTAGATCGAAGGCTCGCTAGATCGAAGGTTCACTAGACCGAAGATCCTAACTCTAAACTTAATCCTAGCCCTAACCCTACCCATAATCCTTACTCAACCCTAATCCTATCTGAGGATAATCCTAAACTTATTCTGTATCCAACCCAATTCCTAACCTTCTTCTAACCCAAAGTAGATTTTTGTCTAAGGGGATCTTCTGTCTAGCAAACCTTCGAACTCGTGAACCTTCAGTCTAGTGGGCATTCCCCGGTTGGAGGGCACACTAGACAACTTTTGCAACAAATACCCCCAGATAGTCGAGAATGACATTCACAGTCAATACAAATTTCTTAAATGAACACCTCTTATGAAATAAATTTAAGTCTGAGAAACACCTTCAAGCAATTGCGGTAAAAATTGTCATTTTCATTTTTTAAACAAAAAACAATTAATCAGCTTAGCCTATTAACTATACAAAGTTGGCTATTTACAAAAAAATCACTATAGCTACCTGTAAGCACTTAACACTGACAGGCCTAAACAAATGATGTTTGCATCACTTTTGTTCCGAAATAATTTCAAATACATAAAAACAACTGAAATGATAGACACTATTCAGTTCGCTCGATTTGTCTTTCATCTGTGTATTGGAATGTATCAACAATTTTTCCTTCAGCACCACCTTCATTCATTTATTACACTTTGGCTCTCAATCAACTCGTCTGACGTAGTGATGGACTGGTTATCAGTATTCACTAATGGTATCGGCCGATATCGAGAACAAAATATAAGCATCAGTAATACCGGTTACTTGCAATATCAGTACAACAATAGTTTGAAGTAGCCCCATTGGGTTAGGGTTAGGGTTAGGGGTTAGGGACAACATTGTCCTGCCTTGCTTGACTTTGATGGCAAACATTTCACACTGATCTTCATAGTTGAAGGAGATGTAAAGTTCACATTTTAACCTTTTATCAACTCAACATTGCATTTACTTTTTTCACCCCTTCCCCCCCCCCCCCCCCACCACCACTTTGGTGTCACCAAAGAGAACACTTGTTCCACAAATGCATTTGATCCTGTGATACTGAGAAAAAAGACACAAATCTGAAGATATCTGCTGACTTTTTTTCTCATTTCTTTTACACTTTTGAATGTGTCAAATCCACATAGCTTTGAGTGACCCTCTAAGTTCTCATTTGCACTTCACAGAAATATTGACAGAACAAATATACATACGAACATTGAGCAGTCATCATTCTGACATGACAGACTAAACTGTAAAGATAAATTGCATTTCACTTTGTCATAAACCATTGATGTTTAGTAGCAGTCACCAGCTTGGGTGCTCCCGACTCTGCAACTTAAAGCATCTTGTAAATCTGACTTGCCCCTTGCTTCCCTGTTCTTTTGATGCTTATTGCTTTTGGTGGGATATTTTAGACCATCTTTGCCTACAGTATGTAACATACCATACACAATGTTTTGCAATCCACACAGTAAACCTGGTATCTATCTTCATGTGGTGCACAAATCCACCTGGCGTGTCTTCTCCGATTCTTTACTGTATACAGTCAAAGCCTTTCTTGATGCCTTCCTTCCCACCATGTTTATTGCAAAGGATTAAACTAACAGGTCGTGCACAAACAAGAATTGCTCATTGGTACACAGTTATGACACCAAGCCACCACATGCTGACTATAAACTAAGAATGACACCCTCAACTTTTCATCTTCCACATAGAACAAAAGAACACTTTCCAACAGATGATGCATCGGGCAAAATAGTTTTATACTTCAAATTCAGGAAGGAAACAGACATTGCCTTACGATAAACTGTATGCTCTTTTCACTTAATTTTCCACATACAAGCAGTCAGACTTTTCCCTGTGACATGGATGTAAATCCACGTTACAACTCATGAAGTTATGTAATGTGGCAAACATTCCCTGGCAGGTGGCAAGCCTAACAAATGTACTAGTATCAGCATTGCTCTTATAGTATACAGTATACCGAGGCCTACATCAGTGTTACTTTTGGCTATGCATATCTTTCGTTTAATTATGTTTATCAAATTAAGGAGTTCCTTGATAGCGTTTTAAAATTTAATTTCCTCCACTTTTTAAGTACAAAGCTATCCACTGTTAGCAAGGGTTGCTGACCTAGGAATGATGCTAATAAAAAATATAAATGGCAAAAAATGGATACATTTCCAGTAATTTGCTTTTCGTATCAGCACAAAGAATGTTGCTGATAGTATACCTACTGTACCATCCAAAAAATATGAAAGAGCAACTTATATTCATAAACTCTCACGTTTAACACTTGTCAAAAAATGTTTTTTTTTTTGTAAGTGAAGATTCACTTTGAATACATGCAAAACAGATACAATTTTGTTTTTGATAAATCCTTTCAACACCAGCACAAAGAATACTGCTATAAATGAGACACTTAAAAGGTCTCATTCATTGTCCTTGATCTACTAAAGGGCGTTCATTACTGGAACAAAATGGAAGAGGCGTAGTTGAATTGGGATGGGTTTGGGGGTTTACTGTACTATTGAAAGTTTCTTTGCCACCTATTACAAAAAATGTTTAATAATAATTCTCACCCATTGGCCCATTTGTAGTTCATTTTCTTTAGCACACTTGCAAGTTGTTTCATGTATTCTGTCTGGCTTTTATCTACAACATAAATCATTCTGTGAAATCCAAACTGCTGGTGGCGGTCAATAGCAGCTGCCACATCCCTTGTAAGATAGAGTGAAGTGCCATCACTTCTTGCCATAGTTACTACAGGTGATGAATCCAAGTACTCACTAATGTCAATAGTGGAAGTACCTTCCCTACAAAGAAAGAGGCAAAGCCTTTATGAATCACCAGCAGGAAAATAATGTAAGTGAATCAACACAATATGTCTATGACGGTAACATTTTCAAGTGTGAATCAAACATATAGCATTGTGTACTAGGACCACAGTAACAGTGCAATATTTGATTGGTACAATGGTTCAATAGATGATTTCAGACAACGCCACTCAGCATGAGCTGTGAATCTGTTTAACCAGATAACTGTGTATGATGAGTACAGCCTTCATGTACAGTACGATAAGCACCAAACTATGTCACTGAATGTCACATACAGCAAGTATTCCACAAGAATTTTAGACCTGTTTCTATGCACAATCAGCATTCCACAGTCCTTAAGCACCATGCTCATTCCTAGACAGGCTTTGTACTCCATTACACTACACAAGAAAGACCTAGTTAAAGCAAACCACCACTAAGGCCACCAAGCCTTCTTCCCCCTACTACACTACTGTACATTTGACACTTTAAATGTAAAACTCTTAAAAATTAATCTTTGCCTTCAAAAGATGCTCCTAATCTTTAATATTTTAAAACCATTTCATCTCACTTTATACCATGCAAATGGGCTGGGGATAATTGATTTACTGGTAAGTGGAGGGAAAAATTTGCCCTGGTTTGTCAAATCTCTGTTCTCATTTCATGGGTCAAAGCCCACTGGTGGGCCACTGAGAGCCACCTGGTGGGCCATTATGTCAGCCAGACAAACATAAAGAGTGCATGATAAAGTTTTTACTTTTAACATTTTTTATAAAGTCTTTGACACAGTATACATTGCCTAGTGTAAAAATTTAAATTATACATAAAAAATGGGACTCAATATTTTAATTGATGGTGAAAGGTGATCTTCAGGAATTTTCAACAACCAAAAGTGGGCCTCGAGTTACAAATGCTGCAAAATTCTGTGTTAAATGGTATATTGTATGTCTCAAAGTAGTTTTCTGACGTTCTCAATTCACAGTTTTGTACGCACACTTTGTTCCTTAACTACTTTTTAGCCTTAAACTGTGCATACGCACTGAGCTGGTTTGAATTTAATTTTATATACAGTTCGGCAATCTTCTCAACATTCTCAGATAAAAATAAAACTACAGTAAAAGAAATAGGAATGATTCTTTGTCAATACAAGGTGTCATCTGTCAACTTACTCAGATGTTTCCAAGAGAGCAGATTCCTTTAGCAATTGTAAAAGCTCTTGAGATTTCTCATTATACTGAGACTCTCCATGATATGCATCAAAAGTAATGCCTAATCGCTGTAAATATGAAAACAAATACTTGGGTACATTTGGTCTTTGTACATATGAGAAAATGTCCTTAAATACTAGGATACCACCCAATATTACGACTCACATATTAAAATGAGGATGTAAATACTGGAATACCACTAACTTAGAAAATATAAACTGAAATGTAGGCATAAATTCTGGGATGACATCCTTTTACAAGACCTCATAAAAGAATATGCATACATATTTATACCTGCCAGAATGTTGTTCTTTCTAGGATATTCTATTTCTTGAATCAGTTTAAAATGTTGCTTTAAGGGAAAATACAGTCACCCCAATTTGAATAAGTGTAACCCGGTGTCCTTAATCATGAATGGCTCTTTTTAATCCTGTGACAATAGTTTTGTTACTGGAATGTTCAATTCATGCAGAATTAACAACTTTGTTTTTCTTCAATATGAAATATTTTGTTTAGACACATCATGAAAGATACTCACATGGGAAATAAGAGGAAATTTGTAAGATGTAAGTGATGTTTTTAAATAATTTGGAGTGACTGCTCATTCCCATTAAAGTGCAAAACAGAATCTAAATTTTATGCACCTTTTATTATTTTTCCATTGAGGATTAACATCCATGACATCATAACTGGTCTTATTTAATATTCTTACCTGATAAGTAGAAATATACTCTTTTATACTAAATTCACGAAACCTCTTCCAAACAACCAATGAATCGCCATCACCTAAAAAGAAAAGCCAAGCAACAATTCTCAGCACACATATGTCTAAAAACTCCTCATGAATAAACATGAATGAAACTTATTTTTGATTGGTTCTTAGGCTGTTACTCAGGTATACATTTCATTAGTTCCAATCTTGTGGACCAACCCTTTTTACACAGATTGTTTTTCACAACACTCCCTGCTGCAGATTTCAATCCAACCTTCAAGAGTTGTTACTTTATGAAGAACAGATTCTTGGCTCATCATTTATGGCTAATAGGACACTCAGAAACTGTTGTAATAGTCCATACGGTATGGCTTTACAAGTTGCTCCTTCCAGAACCAAAAAACTACAGAATGGAGATTAAACTTACAATTCTAGTAAACTAAAGTACATTCATAGCCACTACAGCAGCACTACGCTTGTATCCATGGTCACGAGAAACAAAACTAGTGCACAGACACATATCTAACTTGACAGCATGAACTGATGACTTCACAGTGCGAACTGGGGGACATGGAACCCCCAGTAAACGGAGAGATGATTTAGTTCTGACTAGGGCTCGCATCGGTCACACTTACCTTACCCATGCCTATTTACTTCACGGGGATGAGAGACCATATTGTATACCCTGTGATTGTGCTGTCTCCGTCAGTCACATTCTCGTTGACTGTTATGAATACTCCCATATTCGCCAGAAGTACTACGCTGTGCCAGACCTGAAAACTTTATTTGAACGGACAGACCCTTCCCTTATTTTGGACTTTCTTAAGGAAAGTAAACTGTATAGAAATATTTGACATAACTCCCGCATTTGCCTGGACCCTTAAGTGGAATTTGACCTAGATGACACTATATAACACAATCGTGTTGGTGTTTCGTAAAATCCCATCTAACTAACTAGCTGACTTCACAGTGCATGGTGAGGGCAATCTCTTTGGGCAGAATGTGAATAGTTGCTAAGTTACTACCTGGGTGCTTGCTGTGAGACCAATAGCAATCTAACTACTTGCTTGATAAGAGACCAATACATTTGTCAATCTGTCTGCCTCCTAAAAGATCAATGGCAATCTGTCTGCTTGCTTTGTATCAGATCAACAGCAGTTTGTCTGTTTGCTTTCCATCAGACCAATGGAATTCTGTCTGTCTGTCTGTCTGTCTGTGTCTGTCTGTCTGTCTATCTACCTGACCAGACATATTGTGTATACTTGCTTTCTATCTGACCAACAGCAATCTGTCTGCTTGCTTTGTATCAAACCAACAGCATCTTTGTCTGTCTGTTAGCTATCAGACCAGTGATAGTGTACACCTATTTACTTTCTATCAGACCAATGACAATCTGTTTGCTCTCCATTGAACCCAAAGGAAGTTAGCCCTGATTGTAACAGTTTTAATTGGTTATAGTTCTGTTCACTTCCCAAAATTCACCTGTCAACTGATTTCTTCCTTCCAGCCACATGCAAAAGTCTAGACCCAATCAAACAAAGAAACACTAATTATCCAAGCACGCTCATAATCACATTTTTGTACTCATGTTAATTAAAAATTTACAACTTAGAAGGACCTACGAATATCCCAACAGACAGGAGGTAGCCAGGCACAACCAGGATATTTGGTGGGAGTGGCTCTGAACTTTGAATTTCAGGACATCATCAAAGTTCATGAGTAGTATACAATGAAAAACCTTCTTGATAACCAGAAATGACATTTCCCATGCCTTGCAAGCACCTTAATATGATATTTTCACTTTTAACTTGGGTAGGATCATCGTCACCCTACAAAATTCTGATGAGTACACTCCCCCCTGGATCCACCACTAGTTTTCCAAAACCACCAAAATGTTTAAGGGGATGATCCTTGACAGTGGGTGGGTGGTTAAGAGGAAGGTGTGTCCATTCCACTTTAAAACAACATTTAGCAATTTTTGAAATTGAACAGTGTGAAGACACTTTTCTGGCATTAAAGAGTGCTAAGAAACTTTTCTGGCTATAATAAATACCAACGTCTTGCCACATTAGGAGCTAAATGTTAAAGAAAACAATTATGACGCAAAAACAAGTCCAGCATAGCATTTTTTTATTGTTTGAGCAAATACAATACTTGTAAAGTTTAAAATTTCACTGACTAGTCTTGGGGAAAGACTTGAGTCTCATGGGCCCAATCCCCCACCCACCCCTCTCCTCCTTGAGCACACTACTGAAGGCACAAGAAACAGATTTAATACTGTTATATTGATAAATATCTTAAAGCTTATAGAAGCATCCAAGACCTTCTTTGTGACAGTCTCAGAAAAGAGAATTTCAACGCCTACCTTGTTCTATTGCTAGGAAGAACTTTCTAGCTGCCTCTGCTACTTTAGGATCTTGAGATGCAGCTTTATTTATCCTGACATAAACTTCAAAGAGATGTTGTATAGGATCCTTGCTAAGTTCTTTCACAGATCCAAACTTCTGAAACCCAATAGCCAAGAGACCTTTAAAGAAGCAAAGCATATCCTTTTAATACAAAACAAACTTGATTTCTGCAACATCTAAATTGAAATTCAAAATACTGACACACACTAAAAACATGTCCCAGAAATTTCATGATGAAACGTTTGTGTTAAAACCGTTTCATCAGTAATATTTCACTTCCTTGCATCTTTTACTTAAACAAGGACACAGCCTTAGCACCTGATACAGGTAACTTCCACATTGGAGTAAGTGACTGGCAGTACCAGAATTATGCTAATCGCTGGAATATCTGCAATCCCTGCCATGTAATGCAACAGAGCACAAAGTAAGTACAGTACAGGTGTAACCAAAGAACTGTAAGAACAATTCAGAACAAAGGAGAAAAGAATACTTAGTTGAGCATGTGCTAATTGTGTCACACACTTTATGAACAGAAAAATCATCTAATTACCAGGGGAGATTAGTTTGGGAAATTAAAGCCATGGGGTTGGTAAAAACATATACCGCACTTTAGACAATATGAAAAGTGAGGTTCCGAGACCACCATTCTAAGCATCTTCAATTCAGCATTTGTCATTACTTGTAACTGTAACAAGAGCCCAAGGGCACTATGGTTCCTTGTCTTTTAGATTATTTTGCACAAAGGGAGTAGTAAGGGAAGGCATGTGCTCCTTCAACCCCAATGACTTTTGACCTCCACCAAAAACATAAGGGTACATATTTGAAAATCATACACATACTGGCAAGTTTAAGAAAGACTGATCACTTGGTTATATTGATTTACCGCATCACATACCTCCGATTCCAATGCGTTACACACACACACACACTCATGACCTTTCACTAAAATATCAATTACTTGAAGTTGAGTTATGAGCATTGTACGAGTGGTACTTTAATTGCCGTTTTGGTTTGTCTCAACAAGATAAATCCCGGCTTCACAAAAAAGGCACAAAGGTCAAAACGTCAAGTAGGTCAAAGAAAGTCATCACATGCACTTCATTTAGATGAACACAACTTTCCATTATGCCATCCCACTATGTCACTTGGTTATTGAGTTATCGCACTATGTACCTAGCATTGCACTGCATATAACCCACACACACTACTAACCTTTCATTTAAAGTGTACCTAAGTCTGAAAATTCAAAAATATATATTACAGAGCATGAAAACTGAATTCCAATGGTCCAATTCCCATCTTCACAGGACTTTCTTAAGCTGAGATATAAAATGTTGAAGTTTATTCACTCGATTTAAATAGGTAGATTGCACAATAATTTGTGATGTCATTGTTGTACTACTCAAATTACAATCTTTGTATTTCTTTGTTTTTCTGAAAGCCACCGCACCTTGTGCCAAAATGTGATCGCGTTCTTACTGCTTTGGGGTGACTTAAATATATATGCCCTCTCTGTACAGCATGTCATGCAAGAAAACAGGAAGCGGTCATGGTCATATAAACATTTTTAATTTTAAAAGAAAACAAAGCATTTAATGTGAGTTGTACAACAAGGATGTCAACAATTATTGCGCAATGAACTGTTTGGATTTAAGTGAATAAATTTTAACATTTAATATCTCAGCAATGGAATAAGCTATGACAATGAGAGTTGGACCAATAAGATTAATTTTGTAACCTCTAAAATATATATTTTTGAATTTTTAGACTTTAGGTCCACTTTAAATGACAATAACTCCAGTTAGAAACATCATAGGAGGGTAGTATAATCGACTTTTTGGTTTGTCTCAACCAGAGGAATCCAGGCGTCACAAATAGTCATAAAGGTCAAAAGGTCAAATGAGGTCAAACAAGGTCGTCAGGTGCACTTCATTAAGAGGAACAAAACCTTCCATTACACCATCCTCCTATGTCACTTGGTTATTGAGTTACTGCACCGCATACCTCGCATTCCAATGCTATATGACACACACATTACTAACCTTTCACTTAAATGTCAGTAACTCGAGTTAGGAACATCATAGGAGGGTAGTATAATTGACTTTTTGGTTCATCTCAACAAGACAAATCCAGGCGTCACAAAAAAGTCACAAACCTCAAAAGGTCAAATGAGGTCAAGTGAGGTCAAAGTAGGTCATTATGTGCACTTCACTGAGACAAACACAATTTTCCATTACAACATCCCCATAAAATGTTTCGTTGGCGAGGTATCAATAAAACATTACTTTTTGACCTTTTGACCCTTCAAGATTATGTTGATAAATGTTACAGTGCTTGCACCTCCTACCAATCTATCTTATCCTAAAATTATGTCACAGTTTGAATAATAGTCACCGAGTTAAAGCTACTAAAAGAAATTCACTTTTTTGCCTCTAGTGACCCCTAGTGACCTTTGACCTCCACCAAAAACAATAGAGCACATCTACTCAATATGATACATGTACACACCAAGTTTGAGAAAAAATTGATCCCTTGGTTATTGAGTTATCGCATCACATACCTCAAATTCCAATGGCGTCACATACACACACACACACACACACACATACACACACAAGTCGATTTTACATACAATCCGAGGACCTCATTGTTATTTCCTTTGTGTTTACTTTCTTAACCCTAACCTTGACAATAGACTCTCTATTGTTCAAACTTTCGAGGACTTGACAAATCTATTGAATTTCCTTCAGAGGACCTCAAATCCATTGTTCAGGTCCTCGGTCTGATAGGAAGACAAGTTCACGTCAACCTGACTACATAGGTTCCTTTGTTACACAAGGAACCAAAAAGGACAGCTTCTTTTATCAGGCATGCATTAGTCCTATTGAAATCAAACTTAAAATTGATGGTTACTCTTTATGAATTATGACCCAGGCCACTTCTAATTTTTGTCCAAAGAAGCAGTAACATCAATGACTTCCCAAACTGAGGTTAGTGTTTTAATCAGTGAGTGACCATTTCTCTTGCTTTTTGCAAATAAAATTTTCCCAATTTATGCACACTGACAAAACTTTGTGATCTCTTTACACTTGTTTTCATGTACCTGTTGAAGCTTGTGTGGTATTCATGGAGTCTTGATGTTGCATTGTCATCATGCCAGACATCATGGGTACAGTATTTACACTTCCAAAGATTTTACAAAAAGGCTCTTGGTCATGAAAAAAATGGCACCTGGTTCTGCAGAAATCTACATTGAAGACCAGCAGCTAAAACATGGATTGGCCTAGTGCTAGGTCCAAGAGTACTTTATAATCTAAGGCTTGCTTGGAGGTCATTTACTCAAGGTAAGATTAAATGCTTCTGCAAGTAACAGTACTTGGTAAGAATGCAGGCCCATAGCCAAACAAGGTACTAAAAGGGGGGCAAAAAACTTAGGGGGCAAATATTTACAGGGGGCAAGATATGCTATTAAGGCAGTGTTAAATTTGATCTTCTAAAGGGGGACAAAAAATTTCTAGGGGGCTTTGCCCCTCCTTACTTCCCCCCCCCCTTCCTGGGTTACAGGCTTGTAGGCATGAATGGATGCTGTTGAGGTGCTGTACAGTACAACCTTCACTTTAATAGATTGCTGGTAAATGACTGAATAAGATACATCACCACTGGCTAGATAAAATGATTCACTTATCAACAAAATGAGATTTAATAGTTATAACTAGCACTAAAAAATGTCGCTAACAAAATAATAGGCAAAAGGCTGATTTGTAAATAATCATCAAATGAAACTTATGGCCACAAGCATCAAAGCAATTTCTGTAAACATTGATTTAATACAGATAGTTTACTTGAAATGCAGAGACACTCACCAAACTGTAAGCCCCAATCTCCAAGATAATTCAAGCGCACAACATCATGGCCAAGTTGTGAACAGAGATTGGCCACAAAGTGACCGATGAGAGTAGACCTCAAGTGACCAGCATGAAATGGTTTTGCTATATTTGGTGAGCTACAAGAGGGACACAAAATATCAATGCTGGTGACATGTAGTTGGGTGATTCAAGTATGTGCTACTTTCACTTAATGCCTCGTGAGCAGTATGTTGATAAAATTTTAAATTTTAGGTCAATTTTATTCAATTAAAAACCTCCTTTTTTGATTTTTAGAATGTGCATTAGTTTAATTTTGATGCCATCTACACTACTTTTCCTCTATAATGAACTTATTGGGTGGAAATCTTTGCATCCGCTATGAGTTTTGTTAGTTTTGGCCTCCTCACTTGTCTTCAGGGCTGGAAATATATTTCTTGTGCAGATTCCCTGGAAGCAAGTCAAACTTTCCACATTTTTATGTACAATACCCCAATTTCCCCTACAATACGGTAATTCGGAATGAACACAAGTAGCTACGGTCAAAAGTCAAGCGAGGGAACTCGGCAGGAATGGACAAACTTTTTTCCACCACCACTGTGGAGCCAGAGGCTATACAGAGCCAATGAGAGCTGCTATATAAGCAGACATTTAGCTCATGGCGGGATATGTAAACATACGAAAATACATGTACGTAGACACGCCATTCACATACTGTATGTACTGTACACTGTATGATTGTACCATACAAAAATGTGCAACTCCTAACCCAGTACTGAGGATGGTTACGTTATCCATATCGATGTTGTAAAGTGAATATTATCATTTGGCTTAATTACAACATTTAGGTTATTGAAATTTATGGAAGTTGATGTATCCATAGATTTAATTTCGATTATGATGTGTCGACAGCCTGAAGTACTTAGTGAGGAAGCGAGGACTTAAACTACTCTCTTTTCAAGAGGTTAAGTTAGCTCGTCGCTCTAACACACTTGCCACGTTGAAAATGCCCAACCTTTATAACTCTTAACCGTTAACATTAGTCCTAGGATTAACCTTACAACACATTTCCATTCAGAATCGAAGAAATGTGTGCGATAATGATCCCTCGAAAAAATTGTCAAGAAAATAATCTACGATTTACCTTTACTAACTAATGCAGGCTATTCCTGACAAAGTTCATTCGCGTCACCCGGCCCTAACTGTCTGCAGTTTTTATAGATAACCCATCACGAGCTCATTCACTATTATTACGAGTCACTGACATGCGTGCATGCACGCATATCTGTAATCTAGTCTGTGTGCTCTAACTGTGCATATGTACCCTGTGCTGGACATGTGTGAGTAAGTGTATCTACGCTACGGTAACTATGCAGAAGAACTTCCACATATGTATGCTAACAATTCAATGTATTACAGGAAAATTTTCCTGAAATGGAAAATAAGTTGAATTCATTTTGGAAAATTATCCACTTTTTACGCATTTTCAAAGAGGTTTTATATATTAATAAACTTCCTTAAACCTTTCAAAGCATTTTTAAAGCTACCAGAATCCACTGAGTTTCTTTTAACGAAAAGGAGATTTGCATGAAGGTAGAACTATTAAACACTGCTGAAATGGTGAAAGGCCCTTCACTGTGTGGAATAAACAAATTGTTTGAAAGGTAGCATACCACTGATTATGTCTCCATTGACTTACACACTAATTTTGGTCCATTTTGCAACCTCTGGACCCTTGTAGAAGTTTTCACCAGGCACACGCTACCCCTCATATGAAAGTTCACGAGTAGGCCTTTCACACTAATTTTAAATTTGTGTACCATGACCATTGAGATTTTGAGCTAGGAGAGCTTGTATTATAGGGTGGTGGTTCCTGCTTTTTGACTTCATTTTAAATGCCATTTTGCATTGCGGAATGATATATCACAAAAAAAGTGCCTGAAATACCTTCAATTTTCTTTATTTTTGCGAGATAAGTACTTCAATTCCTTTCCTACCATATACACATCACAAACAGAACACATCACTTTAGCAACATGGTCTAAATTGTCCCCCCCCCCCCTTTAAATTCTTCTCAGGTGTTCAATTCGTAGGGTAATATTCTCTGCAGGGATTCCCCTTGTAGTGGTCTGCTACCTGAATACACAACACAACAGCCTCCACACTGTAGGATACAATTATATTAAAACTCCTCATAGGAGATGACTTATTTTCTACAAAACCATCCTAACAGGTAGAATACATAATTGAAATCTGTTTGAAACTATTTCTCTTTTAACTTATATGCAGTCTAAAACAGTTAAAGGACAAGAGTAATCACTCTAAACTTATACTAAAATACTACCTGGACCAATTATACTTTTCTTTTGTTGCAAGCACTTCCCTAATGAAACTATTAATGCACTTATCAATTGAATGACGCACCCCACCACTCCACGACATGGTCAGTCATTGTCCACAACACTGTTGACAAAACATACAATGATGTACCCTTCAGTCACTTCTGTGACTGACAAGTTAATGTAAAATGTCTCACACCTGAGTCACAAAATTATGCACAATATACAATCTTGACTCGCCAATATTGACTGGAGAAATGAAAATGACAAGTGATATCCCTGTACAAAGTGTAGCAATTGACTCACAATGATCCATCCCTTGGTCCCACAGTGAATGACAATTGAGTTAATGTGACTTACCCCTCAGTCATGCTGGTGGCTGACAATAGTCGTTCAATGACCGACATGTGAGTCACACTGTCGTTGGGCAATGACTCACATTTGACTGACACTGCCAGGGGTAGTAGGGTGTGTTATTCACTTGATAAGTGCATAACCATGAAGAATCAAAACTGGAATAGACAAAAATCTGTCTCATCTGCACTATTCACTGTACATAAACTGCATCACATCACAGTGCATGGAACATTGATAATGTAGCAGCAGAGGCAGTACCAGCTGGTTACATTCCAATGGCAAGACATTCAAAGGAAGTGATATGTTTATGAAAATGAAGTATGGTGTGTGAGTTTATTCAGTGTCTAACTGAGCCATTCATGGCCTCCAAATTTCAGATTTTGTGGGAACCCATTTTCGGGTTCCGTGAAATGAGAACAAGGGGACCCATCGGGACACATTTCACACCGATCTTTAAATGATATGCATTGTCCAGGTATGGCAGATATGTACGGTAATACGGCGTTCCACTGGGCTGGTGCGCACCGCATTTCTTTTTTCTGCGGAACTGATAGTTCAGAATTATGTCTGCTTATCTGCGCTGCATAAAATATAACGCTCCTGCACACCATGATCACAGAGCCAACGGAACGCGACATATATTATTAAAAGCCTGAGACATACAGGGTCAAGGGCCCTAGATGCAATATTCATAACAGCATACTTCACAAGGGTTTTTGATTTTTTGTTACTCTCTTCACCTAATTAAATTTCATCTAGTTTTCTGTCTTGAGACTATAAGTTTGCGGTTCAATATACATGCATTTGTTTATTTTAGAATCACAATTTAAACATGGGTTTCATGGGTTTGTGTAGTGTGAGCTACAATAATTTGTAAAACTCAGTTTGAGGTATGAAGTTTAGTTTTTTTCATGGGTAACGATTTTCCGGTACCATTGGTGGCACTTCACTGTAACGACATGCTACCGGAAATGATCATTATCATGAAATCTGGAGGCCTGAACTGTATTTGCCCATGCTATCATAATGCTAGTACAACTTATCGCCATTAAGATCTTCTCTGCCTATACAGAATAGTGAATACCACCCCAGACTGCTGATTTTGGCCAAAATAAGGGAGAAGAGATTTCTACTGAGTTTGCAACATTAGTCCCACTGAGCACTCAAATGCACAAATTGGTTCTTAAATGACCAGCAATTATTTTCTGTGAGTGCTGTAAATAGCGACATGAAAGTCCAGTACATACATAACGTAGCATATACAGTATACAGAATGCACTACAGCAATTGGGTAAATCTCGCCAGTGTTCACCCACGCTCACTCTGGTACTGGGTACTGGATGAGCCAATTAGCTTCCTAACCCTCGATCCTTTAACTTAAACAATAATTGTTTTCACAATCATATGGTGGCTGAGTCAAACAAGTGCATTCAGGGGTAAATCCTACTGGCGGTATGTCTAATGATTTATATATGATCAAGTAACCTGTTATTACTCCTCCAGTGAATCTGAGGACTGGACTTTAATGGGCCAGCTTGACATTCATGAAAATGCTGCTCATTATTATCTAACTGTAAATGCTTGTGATTTTCAGATTGATGTTGTATAAAGTGAATTGAGTTGAACTGTTGCAGAAAGAACCAGCTACTCAATTCTGCATTACATTGCACAGTTTGGTATATACAATACACTAGGTTAATTTACTGTGCTATGTGGTAAGCACACTCCCCAAGCACCACAATGGGTTAAGGGTATGTACAATACCTCACTCATTATTAACCAAAGCCAATTTTACACCCCAACAAACAAATTGCATGCTTCATTGGACAAGAGATATTAGACTATTGTTAAAGATACCCATTAATTTCAATTTAAATATGTTGAAGTAGCCGAGACTTGTTAAAGATACTGTATCTGTTAACTTGAATTCACATACTGCATGTTGATATGGGGGATTCAGTATTGCTAAAGAAATATGATTACCTGTGTTCACATATGTTGATAACTAGGAACATATATATAAAGATCCCTATGTAGGAAAATTTATAAAACTGCCTATGCTAGAACACTCATGAGGATACCCGTGTAGGAACATTATAAAGATACCTGTGTACAAACATTTAAAAAGATACCTGTGTAGTATCTACCCATATATGTTGAGATGTATGAGTCTTGTTGCAGATATCTTTTCATCTTCGTTCACAAATGTTGAGTCTATACAAGAACAGTTACATCCAAAGGTATGTGTTTACATACCAACATAAACAATGAGCTGTGATTATACAGCAGTTAAATATACCAATTATCCTGTGTTTATGTACACTGAGATACACTGTTAAAGATACTGTACATATCTGTTTGTAACCCAGATTCACATATTGAGATAATTCTTAAAGTTGCAGTATGTTTTCATTTTTCACCTGTTTTGAAAATATGACAGTATTGTAAACATCACCTCTGTACCTGTACTCACACATGTTGGGATATTAGAGTTTTTAGAACAATATTCACCTATGCTGAGGCATGAGAATATTATTTAAAATATCAAACCACATGTACTGTATATAAACCTATATTGAGATATAGGAGTGTCATTAATTATATCTATTTACCTGTATTCAGGTTATGTCGAAATATCACTAAACATAACTGATTAGTTACGTTACCTACGTCAAGGTTCTTGTTAAAAATATCTGTTTACCTGTATTCCACAATTATCTTTTGTTTCTTCCATGACTGCCATGGCTTCACTTGAAATCCATACTTGCTGTCCTCTTCTTGAATTTCACCAAGAATATCCTTAAAACAATAAATTTGAACATACAGAGTAGTTAATGTGAAAACATCTCCAAAACTTAATGATAAGGTGGGCTTTTGTAGCTTTCAGATACACAAAACAAAACTTGTCAATTCAAGAAGACAATTGTGATCCTACAACTGCATTTTATGATGAATTTTTGGAAAGTCTTGAATTCTGATTGCAGCCGTTTTTATGGTCATTCCACAAAATAATTTTGTTAAGAATTTACTTATTAAAGAAATATTCCAGTGACAGAATATGAAAGTTCATAAAATCCATATTCTCTCTTTTGAAGGTAAACCACATCTCAAACAAAGATTCATTTTAAGAGCAGTTCATTGCATGATGGGAAATTTGTAATGTCATACAGGCAGACTGATTCAAAAAATTGTTTTTGTATTTCTCTTGTTACTCATGAACCTAACTGAAGTACAAAGACACTTTGTAACTTTAATGCTCACAAAATTTTGAGCACGATCTACGATGAATGCTATTCAATGTTTTCACTGGTGTAAAGCTCCATGATCACAAACATACTTCAATTTGACACAAAAAGAAAAGGGAAAATTAGCAACAATTAGCCTGTACTAAATAAGATTTTGTAACCTATATGTGCAAGTGAAAATCTTTTTTTGACAAGAATCAACCATCTTCAGACAAAAACATCTTGAGTTCTGAAGAAGATATATGTGTGGGCTTTGAAGGGCATGTGAAAAATACACTCTCACTTTGTGTTCTGAAAAATTGTTGCTGGAATATTCTTTTGACACCAACACACCTACCTTAAAAGAAACTAACCCACTAACCTTTGATATTTTGGTCAGCTCCACTCGGAAGTTGAGATGGTTTTTGTCCACAGCTATGTTGTTGATATGATCTATACAAGTCAGCTAAAAAAGAATAAATGAAGAGGTAAATCAATAAATAAATCTTTGAAGGTTACAGTCTTACCAAAAGCCTGTTCCCTCTGTTGCAGCTATACTTTATCTAAATTACAAAACAATTCAACAATTTAAGTCATGTGACAATGGCCAAAAAGGAAAAAGGTAACAATAATGAACAGAACATACAATTATGCATGTATTCATCCATTCATCTGTATTTCAGTGTAAGTCCAAGTAGTTACTTCAAGTAACCATGGGATGTACATAACAGATGACACTACATTCTAGTACTTTTCTATTAAAGACCTCCCATCTAAAAAACCAGTAGGCTAAATAAAATTTTTGTAAGTAGATTTACATGAAAAAAGGTGCTGCAGCATAACAACATTTAGCTTACTGGTACATAACTGATTAGCTTACTGGTACATACCTGATCAGCTTACTGGTACATACCTGGTAAGCTTACTAGTACATAACTGAGTACATACCTGATTAGCTTACTGGTACATACCTGATTAGCTTACTGGTACATACCTGGTTAGCTCACTGCTACATACCTGATTAGCTTACTGCTACATACCTGATTAGCTTATGGGTACATACCTGATTAGCTTACAGGAATGTACCTCCTGATTAGCTTACTGGTACATACCTGATTAGCTCACTGTTACATACCTGAATAGCTTCCTGGTGCATACCTGATTAGCTTACTGGTACATACCTGGTTAACCTACTGTTTCATACATGATTAGCTTACTGGTAAATACCTGATTAGCTCACTGGTACATACCTGATTAGCTTACTGGTACATACCTGGTAAGCTTACTAGTACATACCCGAGTACATACCTGATTAGCTTACTGGTACATACCTGATTAGCTCACTGGTACATACCTGATTAGCTTTCTGGTACATACCTGGTAAGCTTACTAGTACATACCTGAGTACATACCTGATTAGCTTACTGGTACATACCTGATTAGCTTGCTGGTACATACCTGATTAGCTTACAGGAATGTACCTCCTGATCAGCTTACTGGTACATACCTGATTAGCTCACTGGTACATACCTGAATAGCTTACTGGTGCATACCTGATTAGCTTACTGGTACATATCTGATAAACCTACTGGTTCATACATGATTAGCTTACTTGTACATACCTGATTATCTTACTGGTACATACCTGATTAGCTTACTGGTACATACCTGATTAGCTTACTGGTACAGTAAATACCTGATTAGCTTACTGGTACATACCTGATAAGCTTACTGGTACATACCTGATTAGCTCACTGGTACATACCTGATTAGCTTTCTGGTACATACCTGGTAAGCTTACTAGTACATACCTGAGTACATACCTGATTAGCTTACTGGTACATACCTGATTAGCTTACAGGAATGTACCTCCTGATCAGCTTACTGGTACATACCTGATTAGCTCACTGGTACATACCTGAATAGCTTACTGGTGCATACCTGATTAGCTTACTGGTACATACCTGATAAACCTACTGGTTCATACATGATTAGCTTACTTGTACATACCTGATTATCTTACTGGTACATACCTGATTAGCTTTCTGGTACATACCTGATTAGCTTACTGGTACAGTAAACACCTGATTAGCTTACTGGTACATACCTGATTAGCTTACTGTTTCATACATGATAAGCTTACTGGAACATACCTGATTAGCTTACTGTTTCATACATGATAAGCTTATTCCAACATACCTGATTAGCTTACTGTTTCATACATGATAAGCTTACTGGAACATACCTGACTAGCTTACTGGTACATACCTGATTAGCTTATGGGTACATACCTGATTAGCTTACTGGAACATACCTCCTGATTAGCTTACTGGAACATACTTGATTAGCTTACTGGTACATACCTGACTAGCTTACTGGTACAGTAAATACCTGATTAGCTTACTGGTACATACCTGATTAGCTTACTGTTTCATACATGATTAGCTTACTGGAACATACCTGATTAGCTTACTGTTTCATACATGATAAGCTTACTGGAACATACCTGATTAGCTTACTGGAACATACCTGATTAGCTTACTGGTACATACATGATAAGCTTACTGGTACATACCTGACTAGCTTACTGGTAAATAACTGATTAGCTTACTGGTATATACCTGTTTAGCTATGTCTACTCCAAGTTTGTGTATCTCATCATTCAAGCTGTTTCTGGGTAAATGCTTACTACCACCATATAACTCCTGGTGAAGACTTTTGAGTGACAGGCACAGACCTGGTTGATATCTGAAAGTAACAAGAAGTATTGTGCTACATTCCCAATCAACATTATAACCTGTTCAATCACACAATCACATTCTGCCCCCTCCTCTACCCCATATAGTTTGTCAAATTTTTAGACTCAACCAGGCTTCTTCAGTTAGATTTTTTGAAGTTCTTCACAGTATACTGTTAACCAATGAATGAAACACTGAAAATGAAAGCAGAGACAGAGTATGACCAGTGAAACAT
Organism: Holothuria leucospilota; assembly: GCA_029531755.1. Classification (NCBI taxonomy): domain Eukaryota; kingdom Metazoa; phylum Echinodermata; class Holothuroidea; order Aspidochirotida; family Holothuriidae; genus Holothuria; species Holothuria leucospilota. The sequence goes on along the minus strand of CM055976.1, from coordinate 20,433,801 downwards.
GTGACAGAAAGTGGTTGAGAGCAGTGGCGCTGTTAAGATTTCAAAAGTAGGGGGTTTCAGGGGCCAAGTAGATATCTTCAGAGGCAAAAAGTTGTGAAGGCATATTGCTCAGGACTGTAAACTGTGTAAACTGTGTGCCTTATAATGGAGGAGACTGGGGGAAAGTACTACAGAGGTAAAGGTAATGACAGGGGCAATGCCCTCCCCCTTGGCAGCAAGGGGAAGGGCACTGGTCCCCCACAGGTTCAGAGGTGCACTCAAGGGCCTGTGGTGGTGTTTTTTCAGAAGGGTTTAGCACTTTTAGGCATTTCAGTAGGGTTTAGCACTTTTAGGCATTTTAAAAGTGACATGGGAGGGCTCCACAGTCATACAATTTTCTGTAATTTACTGTACTTTAGGGTGTTTAGAATGCCCAATTTTGTAACCCCATTCACATTCATGGTAGAGTTCTTGCTGGCTGTGCTCTCATACTGTACATACCTGGGTCAATGCATACTCTCAACCATTGTCCACATTTCACCAACAACAAGCTTAAACTGTTATTCTTTTTCCAAACAACCAAAACAATTCTACTGCTTTATGTTATCATTCAAAACTCGGTATCACTACATAAAGTAACAGGGGTGTGATGTTCAAGTGTTGACTCAGACTCACTTCAAGGTTGAAGTTCTTTTTTTTTTACTGGATTTGGAATTGGCCTGGAATGGGCTGCACATGGGTTTTGACTTGGAGCAGATTCAAGTTAAGTCTACATAAACAAAAATTACAGGATGACAAGCTACAGGTCCAGTGTTAGTTGTACACAGTGTTGTGTACAGTATGAAGGGTCATACACAGTCAATTCAACTAGTGAATGGGACAGACTATGGAATGAACCCCTATCAATGACCCAATTAAAGCACTGAACATGTAAAGGAGCATTAAGTATCATTTGATGAATTACTACATCAAACAGACTTAATAATATGGACTGGAATCAAAATTGGTTCGGACTGTGGTTAGGCGGAATCAGCCACACCCCTGATGTACATGTCTGTATATTATGAATATGATACAAAATATATGTATAGCAATTCAGCTTTCACTTAGACATGATTACTGTAAAATACTGGGGGAGAAGGAGGGGGGGGGGGGGGTGGGGTTCACAACATGGATTACTGGTGCCAGAAATATGCTACTGGGACTGAAACTTCCTTATTTTGTTTTGTCACACTGTCCTGTATGAGGATGTACAGTACTAGCAGAGCCCCTTCATGGGAATGTCTGGTTTTCCCTCTCCAATCCAGCCCAGGAGACTTTTCAAAAATAGTTTGAGGTAACTTTAGTTTACAGCTTAACTGTTCATCCACGTGTGAGCTATAGTTGTCGCATGTGTGTCTACATGATCTTTATATTGCTGAGCCAGGTAAAGTTCCCTTCACTTTGTCAGTAGCTTAGAAGCCCAATAAATGACTACTCTTCTAAGCTGAAAATAAACTTTTTGACACAGATCAAGTCTTCTCCTATTTTAATCCAAATCGTAATTACTTACACAAACAGTTACTTTATACCTGGAGAAAACTTTAGCAAAGTTTGTTCCTTCCTTGTCAGATGTGAGCTGAAAGCTGACTCCAAGTGATAATGTGCAAATCATTCAAACTCTAAAAGTCTTCTCCAAAGGAGTCCAAAAATATTTATCCCACAATTCATCCATTCATCACAATCTCACTACAACATTTTGGCCCTGCAGCGTTCACTGAGTGACAACATACTGTATGTGAAGGAAGTCTGAGGCATACGGCAGCACACCACTAAATTCCATGGAATTTCCTGCAGAAGGTATTACCCAACGAATTTAACACCAAGTTTTTGGAGGTACAGAAGAGACCATGTTGATGATGTGATGCACAGTATTCAATATGTGATGTGGATAGGGTAGGAAAAGAATTGATGTACTCAAGGTGGTCATGCAAAAATAAAGAAAACTGAAGGTATTTCAGTCACTTTTTGCATTATCTCCTTCTGCAATGCAAAATAACATTTTGAATGAAATGAAAAGGCTGGAACCACCACCCTAATACCATACATAAGCTTTTTACGAGCTTCTTTGATTTCCCCTCAACCTTTCACTTATATTAGTTATGCATATTGTTTTTATCTTGAAAGCTACTGTAAGTATTTGATCGTATTATACTGTATCATATTCATGTATTATGTCGACTATCGGTTGGATTAAAGTTCGACTAATTAAAATTAAATTGAGCTTTCTTAATAGCTCAAAATCTTAACAGCAATGGTACACAAATATCTTTGTGAAAGGCCACTTGTAAACTTTCATATGAGATGTAGCTTGTACCCACTGAGATCTTCTACAAGGGTCCAGAGGCCACAAAACAGACCAAAACTGATGGGTAGTCAGTCAATGGAAAAATAATTAGTGGTGTGCTACCTTATAAATAACACTTCACCTTACAGGTAGGTGGACTGACCAACTCAACAATTTAATAAATCAAACTTGGCTTTCTATCACTTTGAAAGTCAGATCTGAACGGGAAAATTGTAGAAATTGAAAAAAAAAGACCTTAGTTGGACCTGGCAGCAGATCAAAACCCCAATCTCCCATTTGCTTGCTTCACAAGCATACAGTATGACCTACACCAACCACCTCAGTATAACTCACCCTTTTTTGGGAAGAACTTGTGATGGCTTTACCAAGGACAAAAAAATTCCTTCAGAAAGTCCTGTGATCTGTGAAAGCTACAAGGAGAAAAGACACATTTAGAGTTTACCCAACAGGTTACCTGAGAAAGAAAGCAACAACTAAAGTGTCACAGAAAATCCATAAAAACCTTCTATGAATGTAATTCCAGGGAATTTTCATTGGAATGTGATGATAGCTGTCATAACTTTTACTATTTTTGACACCTGCATGAACACCCTCATGCAACAGAATCTACATAGGCAATATGTAAAAATAAAACTATTGGTAATACTGTTATTCTCAAACTACATTAATGTGTTTTTTCTTTATCAAAATTGGTTCTCAACTATGTGGTAAATGTTTTAACCTACTGATATGCTCTCAATCAGCAAACACATAAAAGTGGTTGGATAACAAAAATGTAGCTGTACATGTATGCTAAACTGTACACCAACTCATGTGTACACAAATACATTGCTGGTTCCAGGATTCACATTTTCAAAACAAAAACAAGAATGGGTGGTGCATTTTTGAGTGGAAGTTAAATTTTTGGTACTGTAACAAAGTGTTACATGTAACATTTAACAATATTTTTGAAATAAAGTATCTGACATAAATATCTGATTTAGGCATAAAATGCCAACCACCAAATTAGGAAATTGGGTCTTGAGTATTAAAACCTAGTGCAGGCCACTCAGCGAAACACAGCTAAAGTTGCCAAGTTTGACTTGTATATTACTACGTATCATAGGGCGAATAGTTTGCATTCATGCTGGCTGTGTCTTTTTGCTGCGAAACACGGAACAACTTTCTTGATGATATTCAAGGGCCAAGTAAAATATAAAGGCACTTGACTGATTGAAAAATGTTAATAGAACCTTTGTATGTGTATGAAAAAAAGCAAACTCTAGGACAAAGCATAAAATGAAGGATGTCATTCCTAAAGTTGGTGCTGAAATGCTGTCAAGCAATATAGCCTAGCCTTAGTGTATATTCTAGAACGCATTAGAATTTTCTATGACTTCACTGTATCATACATACAAGCATGTAAGTCCTTGGAGATGGGTGTCAAGTCAACTCAGCTGGAACAGTTCCAAACAAACTTCAGTATACTGTAGCCTAGTCTACAGTACTCTGTTACAAATATGACCTACATTACTGAAACAGCCTGGGCCCAAACAAGTGCAATAGCAAATGTTAAGCCAACAGAACTGCCCTAAGTTTTGTAAACCTAATTTCTGCAAAATAGGTCTCAACCAATGTGGTGGGCACAACTGCTGAATACCCTATGAGACATAAGTTCTGTCCTTTGAAAAGGCTTCCTGACAACACAGTCTCTGCATTTAAGCCTATTTAAAATAATCTGAATTCTAAAAGCAGTTCCCTGCACCCTCTTTAAAGCATGGCTGGAATTCTGAATGCTTATCCCCTTAGCAGTGTTGTAATCGAGTCACTTGATGTTGAGTCTGAAGTCACCCAGAGTCACAGTGTGTCCAGTCTCGAGACATGCTGAGTCTTCGCCAATTTAGGTCGAGTCGAGTCATGTCAAGTCTTCCCTATGCTTGAGTCAAGTCTTTCGGAGTCTTTACAAAGTTTCGAGTCATATCAGCTCCCAATGTCTTGAGGTCAGGTCATTCTGAGTCACCTGATCTCTTTAGTCGAGTCATCTTAAAGGCATTTTCCAGTGGCTTTTCAAAAGGGTCCCATGTGATAGAGAAAAAAATTTCAGTTCATACCCTCTAAACCCTGAAGCACCACTCTTTTCCTAACTCGAGATGCCTAATATAAAAATACCTCCAGTTCTCATCAAGGTCACAGAAAGTTATGTAAAGTGGGCACATTACCTCAGATTTCTTTTGTTTCCCTTTATAATTGAATGTCCTGTTGTCCTGGAAATTTGATACTGTTGGAATGTTTGAATATCTTTCCATGTAAGTTTAGCATAAATATACACCCTATGTAGGGCATACCATAACAAACAAAGTTGCTAAATATTCCCTACAACAGGGTCAATATCATAAGGAAATTCAATGCTTTGTCAAATTAATGTGCCATGATGACATCAAACATTTCCCATAATGCACTTTATTTTGAGAAAAAAATGCATTTCTCTGAAAATTAGTATCTTCCAAATGCTACAAGCTATGCAGTTTTCACCTCCTAGAAGAGAAAAAATTTCTGTATTTTTTTAAGTCGTTGATTTTTTTTACAGGCCAATCCCTTGAAGCCTCTGATCTGCAAAGTCAAGTCACATCAATTCTTTGATTTTGTATGATGGGTCCAAACCAATCCTTCACAAGTTGCTTTTATCAAGTATTATTTTAACCACATCAGTGATTACTTTTATATAGTTAGAAAAGAAGTACAGGTGTAAACCCCACTTTTTTTGAAGGGAGGGGATTAAAACTAAGAAACTAATAAGTGATTGACTAGCAATGGGCTATGTACAGTCTATGTGTGATTACAACTGCTTTTGGGAGCCTGCCCTCATTTTTTAATGCTTTCCTATGGTTTCTATTCAGATCTATGTGCAAGGTACACTAGGCTTCTTCAATGCAGAAAAGGCTTTTGATCAGAATGGTGGTTGCAGAGTTTAAATATATTGTACTTTCTATTTTAGGACCAGATTTTTTTTGTTAGGGAGTGACTCCAGTCACAAAGATGAAGACCTGAGTCAACTCAAGACTCTGTGGGTAAAGACTCAAGTCCAATCAAGTCGAAAAATTCAGAGACTCTTCTCACAGCTACTGTAGTCTCTCAAACTTATTAAAACTCAACTCAGGATGAGTCTTTGCCATTGATGACTCGAGTCACTTGAGTCAAGTCAAGTCTCTTGAGTTTGAGACTTGAGTCACACTTTTGAGTCTTTCAAATCAAGATTCGAGTCACATAATTAACTCAAGTCATTACAACACTGCCCTTAGTCTCTCAAAGATGACTACTGACTGCATATCCCTCTAAAGGTACTGGTATAGACCTTAAGTCTAAACTTTAAAAACTGTAGCTTACAGTGCTTGAAAAATGATTCTCAGTGGTCATACTGTATTCCCATCTTCACAGAAGATGGGAATATGTCCTGAGAGAGACAGGGCATTTCTGTCCTGTATGTCTGTGATGGCATTCTTACCTTTTTTGGAGTTTAATACTGAAGACATTGTTTAAGTTAACTCACTCAAGTTTTGAATCCCGAATGTGCGGCTGAATGTGCGGCTCACTTGACTCTAGTCAATTTAGAATAGTAGATTGCAAAATAATGTCACTCTTACACTACTTAGAAATTTTTGAAATTCTAGACTTCAGGTACACTTTAAAAGACACTAGGCCTAGACTACACATAAGACCTACCCATTGATGAGTTGTTGTCAAATTTATTTTGACTGAGTATCCTTGTAGTCTTTACAACCAAGGAACTTGGACCACTGACTTTATAGCCTAGATTTCCGTAGCCTTTGAGTAGACACCAGCACCAGATCAAAGAGACATTTCCAGAAACAGCTAGGTCTATAGGGCTTACATGTGACTAAAGAGAGAGCATCACCCTATTGTTAAAACAGGGTTTGGTCGGGGGTTCCACCTGGGGTTCAATTGTGCATTGGGTTCGGTTAGGGATATGGTTAGGGTTATGTCACTTTAGGGGTTTGGTCAGGGTTAAGTGACCTCTTAAATTAGCAATCTCTGAATCACAAATAACAAGGATATTGTACTATTTAACCATATTTTGCGGTTTACCATTTTGGGATGACATTCTCTCCCTAGCCTTATGTTATAGGGCTTTAATACTGTACATACAAAGGTGCAATGGGATATTCTGCAATCAATGTGAATTAACAGTAGCACAGGTGTATTAATAAACCAATGAAATACAGTAACACAATGTATTATCAATCAGGACGAATGCATATCTATTATCATGTGCTCATGCTAAATATGTAGGGTAGGCAGGCTCTAGAAATACTACAAATAGCCTAGTGGGCTGGGGATTGTAGAATATGCCCATAGTATTTCCCGCCTGTCGTAAGAGGTGACTAAGGGGAAGGACTTTGGCACCGCATTTAAACTTTGCTTGACACTATGTAACACATTTGTGTTGGTGTGTCATTAAATTTCATCTAACTAACTAGAGCGAGTTTTATTTTGACTGTAAGGCGGACATGATTGCTAACTAATTTTTACGGGCGAAATGGCCTCCGGCCAACAACGTCTTTTCCATGATGATGATGATGATGAACTAACCTAGCTACTAATACTAGTCTAATGGCATCCTTAACCTTTTCGCGAAAATGGTATTCACACGCTGACTATGCCACAAGGTTATGATATTTCCAGTGCAGGCGAAATTATGAAACTGCTCCCAGTCTGGAAGATATGCCCAATATGGACAATTTACCTGGTTAGCAATTGCCTGCCGTAAATTATTCGTCATTCTGTGGCCTCGGCAAGAAATGCTGTCTCAGAATTTGACAAAATAAACGATGTGATTGCTGGAGACGAACTGAACACCACCAGATTGCTGTTGGTAGAAATGATGTAATATGACACCCCATTATCTTCAAATAAGTAGCTATGACTAGCCCACAGTATAATGTAGATCAGTGAGCTAGCCTCACTCTGTAGCCTGGTGTCATCCTTTAAGGCCGTGGTTGCCCGGCAGACTGAGCGCGGGCATTTTTTGATTATTTGTACATCCTACTCTGTGGAGACATCTTACACTTTCAATGCCAAGGTTTGCCTCCAAATGCCAAATGTTCACCAAAAATTTGAAAAAAGTGATTAGGTCTAGGTATGAATCTACTTTTTTTTATTCTATCATACTCACGGCCCCTGAGGAATTTGACAGTCTCTGTAAGCTTTTTCAATCGCACATGAGGTTTAGTCGGGTGGGATGGGAGAGGGCGAGAACTGTTTTAGAGCACTCTGCAGTAGGTGCTGATTCAGTGCCTCTATTATATTATCTGAATCACAGGCCCGTAGCCAGGAATTCTTACATGGGGGGGGGGGGGGGGGCACAGAAGAAGATAATTATGTTTTTAGACAGTGGAGCCACAATATGATTACAGTTTGCGGAAACTACAGGGGATGATATCTCAAGTTTACCACAGACAGCTTAAAGTTATCGGTATTACGTGTGCACATACGCGCGAAGCGCGCGAAAATTTCACTCTTGTGATGGACATTTTCGCCTCCTTTTGCAATATACAAAGACGTGGAAAGTATCCACAAGTGAAGGGAACAAGACTATGATCACGATGATGCTTCTTCAGATTCGCAAGCGCAGGTGAAGAGTTGAGTACTTTGCGAACGGCGAGGGGACCAGGAGCTGCCATTAGGCAGTCTTGGTGTGGTCCAGTATGATTTTGTTAGGACTCAGAGGGAAATTCCCCCAATGTCTGAGGAAATAGCAAAATGGGAACACTAACATGGAGCTTTGAGCAGGACTTTGAATGACAGTGAGAGCACACCAATCTCTTCACAGTTCACAATTCAGATGGTCATTATCGTATTTCTACTTTGAACGAAATTTAGCATGAACAGAAAAAAAAAATTTGGAATAAATTTTGGTACGATTAAATTTAGCTTCAAACCATATAGTCATCGCGTTACGAATGTTACTCAAGTTACTAGATTACTACATGAAAACCCCTTGATACCCAGCATCTACCCTGTAAAACCCAATTTTTGGGGATAACTTATCAGACTTGAGATAACTTGCTGTATGGACCTTTAAAAGTTCAGGCAACTAAGTTTCTCTAAGTAATGATATCCATAATCGGAGACACTCAGTTGCCTGAACTTTAAAAGGTCCAAGCAGCAAGTTACCTCAAGTCTAACCAGTTATCCCAACAAATTGGGTTTTGCAATGTAAGTCTGAGCCTTCACCTAGCTTTGGCTAGAATAGTTCACTGGAATTTTTATGCTAATAATGTTCATAGGCGATACAACTTCGCTTGTGAGAACTGCGCGCGAAGCGCGCCGAAATTTTGCAGGAAAATTGTTACCACGGTAAAACCTGCATACAGACTCAGCAAAAGCTGGTGAAAAGATAAGCCCGACGACGGAACGAAGCTCCCCTAAGGCTTCCATCAACCTGAAGCCCCGCTAGAAGCAATGGGTTACAGAAAGGATGCCGAACGCAAAATTTTTGGCGCGCGACGAAAAATTTGGGATTCTGTTGACGAAATATTAAAAATGTTTGGTTTTTATTAAGGAAAATTAGAAACTTTGGGTTTCTATGAAAGAATCTGCCCTGCTCGCGAGTTTTTTTTTCGTAGGATAGCGAGGGGAATTCTATTCATACGGACCAATCAGCTTCTTGGAAAGAGGTCACACCCCTAATTCCAAAATAGCAGCTTTCCGACCCTTGTTTTGTAATTCTGACACCGGATTATGAAAGAACAGGCCAAATAACCCCCATCCATATAACCCTAACCTTAATTTCAACCCTAACCATGATTTTGAAACAAATTTAAAATTTTTTGAAAAATCGATTTTCCCGTCGCTATCCTACGAAAAAAAACTAGCGCCCTGCTCGTCCTAGACAGTTCCAGTTTTCCCGACTAAGTTACTCCTTCCAAAACTGTATTGCGCCCCTTCCTGTGCAGACACAACCCTAGTTTATTGCTTAAGATCATATCCTGATGGGCATACAAGGCCATAATATGTAATCACAACATTCTTTGCACATGCTGAGTAATGTGAGCTACTCTGCATCTTTTGACTTTGATGTCAGTCAAAGAGCATTCACCACTGACCAATTGAGAACTTTGCTTTCTCTCAACCAAAATGTATGTGGGGTGATGTGTGTCTGTCTTTAAGAGCAAAACCAAGATACACGGGCCGAAGTCGCGGGGCGACTTCACACCACTCCTGGACATTGAGCACACTTTTACGTTTCTACAAAATATGTTGATCATGAGCGTTGAGGTCTTGAATATAAGAATCTTCCTGCATCATAAAAGAAAGAGGATAGAACTTCTCCACGCCAGATTTCAATTTTGTGTTTTTCCGGCGAATCACGCCCTATACACGAAAAAAAACTATAGCCTAATTGTGCGAACCTTTATATAAAGCCAACATATACTGAAACCCCCCCCGGCGTGGTTAAAGCCATATGTAACTGAAGATGATGCAAATCGCGCTGTTTGCGCCCGAAAATTTTTGTAATTGTATAACAAAAAATGTTACAGGAAGCAAAATAGCGTCATTATGAAAGACTTTTGCGGATCAATTTTAGTCAAAAATTGCCTGGTGTTGTAATACCAGAGCCATCGTTTTTACCACGGTATTAAAAATTGTATATTTCGATCGATTTTCCATATCGGTGTTGTTCTTTTTATTTTTTTTTTTTTTTTTTTTCTTTTTTTTTCTTTTTTTATTTTCGGGCCACAGTGGTCCGCACGGGGGGCACGCCCCCCCCCCGTGCCCCGGTCTGGCTACGGGCCTGAATGCCTCCCAGATCGCTGAAAACTATGGCACTTTCCAAGCCTTGTGAGTTGCATCTAATAATTTTCTATTTTGAAAGCTCATGTTCCGGAAATTTTCTAGTGATATCATACAAAAAGAAGTTAATGGTACTTTTTCTTCACAAGGTTTTTTTTTTTCTAGTTTTTTGATTTTCCAGGGGGGCAAGTGCATGCCCCCCTTGCTCCTCCTTCCGGACGCCCATGGCAATGGCCCACTTCACAGTAATCGCCTTACACGTTACATTCCAATCGTAACTTGTTAGTCAAAATTCTTTATTTTGAGATTCAATGGTTTCAGAAAAAAGACTCATTTTGTAGGGGAAGAATAAGGCAGCTTATGGCCTAAAATGTGGTTAGATATTGAAAACTTAGGAGTGTTTACTTGCATAATGTTTTTGATAAAGAGAGAAAAATACATGGTAGATCCCCAAAGTGGGGAATTTATCACTTTTGAAATCAAAGATGATTTAAAACTTAACATATAGTACAATGACGTTATTGCCGGTTTGGGCTGAGTCACTGAATGTAAACGTAAGACGAGTTGAAAACAAAATGTTGCTAACTTTGTCAAATCTTTGAATCGAGTACCACATACGTTTAGAAGTCAGCCGTAAGTTTTTTTCCTTCGGGGGGGGGGGGGGCTGTGGAATTATGGCATCCCTTCAAGGCTGACAACCGGAGCGGACCACACTCTACCGCCACCCCTTAAGTACGCCAGTGCCGTATGCAGCAGTTGATCAAGAATGGATAGGCTATAGGTCAATGACGTAAACCAGGACTTGACACCATTAAAACTGAAAGCCCACATGATTGCATCATCGGTTGGAGCTCAACGAACAATGGAGACATTACCTAAATACCTCTTAGATCGTCGAAAAAGACACTCTCAGGCCTTCATGTAACCATCTAGACATGGTATCCTAAGTAATTAGTTACAGTTTAAATATGGTAAATATGGTAGCGTCACCTGCATACGCCTAGCCCTAGTTACAATACAAAATGGCCAGCTGGCTTCCCCCGTCTGGATCAAACGATGACGATTTTCCAAAATCACTAAAAAATTTTCAGGGACGACCACGTTGAGAGAGTTCCGATTCACGTGGGGAATGGTTGAGGGCAAACAGACGTCTAGAATGCTATATGTTTTATTACTATGGTGAGTGGACTACTTTTACTTATAACCATTGACATTTGAGTACGAGCCCAGGGGATAGAGTCGGCAGCCCCACCACACCCCCACCCCACCCCACCCTCCCCACCCCACCCCACACATACGACACCTAAAATTCCGGAAATTAACCTTTATCTAGGGCAAATCTTTGGGAAGATGGGAAAAGATGTAAAACTGTACTTTAATTGTATGATTTACTAGCGTTCACTTCGTTTTTCGACGGCCCTACCCCAATCCACTCCAAATATTTTTCAGTATACATAATCCTGCACTGTATATAAGGACTGCACCTCAATTAAATGTCAGACTTCATGTACAGCCTGCTGGTTAAGCAAACGAGGAAAACGTCGAATTGTTGAAAAGACATGCAAAACAGTTCTTGCTCTTTCTACAAGTAACTCGATCATGCTAATCGATGCTATCAGCAATTCTAAAACGGTGTCACGCCAAGCATGATGTAAGAAGTCTGACGGTTGAAAGGAGGTCACGCTAAGTCACAGTGTCTCTTGAAAGGAACGTAGCTCCTTTTTGGGAGCAGAACTTTCAGGCTATTCGCCCTTTGGTATCAACCTGAACGGACTTTAAGAAAAAGCCTTTCTAAGTTAAGGGAACGTCAAATATTGTAATCTTAGCTTGTACACAACTCTTTGACCCGAAGAGGAAAGAAGTTAGGTAAAGGTGACGAAGAGGAGTAATATACAGATGAGTGTCGACTCGGGCGTTAGTAGAAAAGCCTAAGCTCAAATAAAGTTTTAATATCTTGGAGGGGTGCTTATTCTGAGCATTCTGGTGAAATTTGCATTGAAATCCGATGTTTGGTTCTCAAGATATTAGCAGTTAAAGTTGTCACATTTTCAACACATAGTGAACTTGAAGCTACATATGACATCATAGCCTCACATTAATGAGCAGTCTTTTGCTTTTCTTTAACCTTTTCACCTAATTTCTCCTCCACAATCCCATGTTATTGGAATGTAACTAGGTTACAAGTATTTCACACAGTCAGGCCGGAAAGGGTACTGAAGGGGGAGATAGATCACAGGGGACGTATTTTTAAGGGGCAAGACATACTATATATAGAATGCATTAAGGCAATGGTATTTTAAAGTTTTAGGGGCGAATTTGTTTGTTAGGCGCGGCTTCCTTCCTCCTGGCTATTGCCTTGTAGGAAGTACCCAATCATCCTAGTGCTGCAAGCTATTTGGCCCCAAAACACCAAATCAGAGTATAGAAAAGGTAGCATTTCAGTTATAGCTTTTAAAATATGAAAAGCGTCTAAAACATACCACGAGCAGACGGCGATCAGACGATGAAGACCTTCAACATGAATAGAGCTGTATGCACGATACACTGACTAAATTCATCCTAAAACTAGTGCCAGGCGGCTGATAATCAGCCACTTAGTTTAAGCGGCTAAGCAGGTTACAAAAATCACTGACGCCCTTATCCTTCTTTATAAATTACGAAATTGGGAAGTTTAAAGGAATATAGTTTCAGACTATTTTCGAGGAAGTGATTGAATGTGTAGTCGAACATCAGGCATGTTTTCGTTAAAGTTGCGCACTGAACTTTAAAAGTAAGTACGACCAGTTACCATGACAAATTGCTTGGTTTGCGACCAAGGAGGGCAAATTTTGAAATAAAAAGCCCATCTTTTACTTGTTCTTTAATAGAATCCCAAAATTTTCTAATTTTTGAAATGAATGTGTAAAAGTTTCAAGTTTATTCAATTAGGCTTAAAACGCAAACTTTTAATCTGTCCTCAGCGTCAGGCAGAGCTTGTCTCCCGCCTGGTAAATCCTAACACCACCATTGGCAAAGAAGTTTTCACTTTTCATAAGCTTGTTTGACATGTCGCACAATTTTGTCTCGAAATCTCATCTCAATAAAGGGACTAAGAGTAAATGCTTTGTATGGCCTAAATGTTGTGTCATATTTTGAAACATGGATAGAGGCTGGAGACTGGGCAGGCTCGGGCGATTTCATTTGAATGCAATCGATTTCGATTACGATTACTTCAGATTTTACGATTATGATTACGATTACGATTACAGCTAAAAACGAAAGCAAACGATTACGATTACCATTACATTGCAATGTAATCATGATTGCAATCGTGATTACATATTGTTTTCTTACATTTTCTGTTGCATATCTGTAAGAAATATTGACCCCCTGCATTTCCAACTCAGTTGGGCTGGAGCAACCAAGAAAGCAGGAAACTTAACTATAGTCACTCCAACAGAAGGAGAAAGCACTGAAAAATGGTTTAATAACTTCTTCTTTTGCACTTCTCTCATAAATTTAACTTCAATGTAATCATGGATTAAACCACGATTACGATTAATACTTTACCACTGTAATCGATTACGATTACCAATACTTTGCAACTTTCACAAAAGTAATCGATTGTGATTACGATTACTTCAAAAAATCTAATCGATTGTAATCGATTACGATTACTGATTACGATTACGTCAAGCCTACTGATTACGATTACGTCAAGCCTGAGACTAGGTGCTTCTCCCCACCTACCCATCCCCCATTTGGGCAGAACATTTACTATTTTCAAGCAAATATGCATTAAACTTTCGGGTAAGCACCCTTACATTGACAGGACTCCTGTCGGTTTATGTTTTGAGATAGTTTTCTATTTCAGTCTTGAAACTGATCAGACTGGACAACCACACTGTTGGAAAGTGTTATAACTTATAAATATTGCAGCATTAAAGGGAGAATACAGTCACCCCATATAAAGAATTGTATAGTAGACTAACCTATTTCCTGAATGGATCTTGAGAATCATGTGACAGTATTTTTCTCACTCAATTGTAAAATTTACAAGGAGCAACTACTTGGTTTACCTTGAATATGCAATATTTATGTTCTAAGATATCATGAAAGATACTTGGAAGAGAAATAAGAAATTTGTGACATTTAGCTATTGTTTCAAAATAATTTAGGGGCGACTGCTTTTGACCTTTAAAGACAGATACTCATCACCAGAGACAGTTCCACTTCTCCTAACTAGCTTACTTTTAGCCCCGCCCACTACTGTCTTTAGCTTCCCCTTGTGCAGACACAACCCTTAACTTATTGCTAAGGGGATATCGTGGTGAGCATATACAAGGCCCTAACGTGTAAATCAGAACACTCTCTGTGAATGCTATTTAATATGAGTTATTCTGCATCCGGATTTTGTAACTCTGATGTCAATCAAAGAGCAGCCACCAGATGAGACTTTTGCTTATCACCAAGTAAAAGTCATACTTAAGGTGAAGAGTAATTTAAAGGGAGAATGCAGTCACCCCCCCCCCCCCCCAAAAAGAATTGTATAGTAGACTACCCTATTTCCTGAATGGATCTTGAGAATCATGTGACAGTATTTTTCTCACTCAATTGTAAAATGTACAAGGAGCAACTGCTTGATTTACCTTGAATATGCAATATTTATGTTCTAAGATATCATGAAAGATACTTGGAAGCGAAATAAGAAGAAATTTTTGACATTTAGCTATTGTTTCAAAATAAGTTTGGGCGACTGCTTCTGACCTTTAAGCATTTTGGTACCTGCATGAATTGGCGGCTAATCGAAACCACATGTAAGGGACGACGTAACATAAAAAATTCCATTCTTGCCTTGGGCAAAGATGGTTACCCAAGATAATATACAATAACCATTGTATAGAACAAACCGAAAGACTGTAAAGGCCGGTTTATACTTCCTTATAGCGCTATAAAGCTATAAAAGTTGAACATTGTTTAATTCTGAGCTATGTCTGTGATTGGCCTGGAAGAGCAGGGGATGACCATATATGGTTCTTACAGCTTTATCTGTCTATAGCTTGTGGAAAATTTCAAGTATAAACCGGTTTTAGTGTACCGTGTGATGAAATATGAACCATTATCCTGCATGAATAGACCAGATTGCTGTGTATTGAGTTACCACAAACAAGTGTATATTAGACGTTTGTTAAACGTCGACATTTTATGACCTTGAGAGGTGTCATGCCACTGAAGTATTGATTGAAAATGACAACTAAAGATAATGGTTGGTAATGCACTTTTCCAACAAACTGGCATCGATCATATATTGGGTGGTTCATTCATTCGGCCAAACAATACTTGCAAATTACGTAAAGATATCGATGTATTGGGCGGTTTCATTTCATATGCCAGTCATACTTCGAAACTATGACAGGTAGGCTACATTCCACCAACGTAAAAAGAGATGGCAAAACCCAGGCGCGTGGCTAAGAGGGCTGTGGTGCAATAAAGGTATGCCCAAAGGTTATGCTTCTTGGAAAAAAAATTCCGATATGACTCCTAGACCCGTTATCTGCAATATCTCAGTACGAGGAAACGCCTTGAGGTGAGCCTCTGAACCCCATACCCTTAACGTTCCTGGTTATTTGGTACGGCAATGCTTATTGCGTCAACCTTAACCCCGCACCGCCGGACCAATTCTGCCTACTTGCCTGGCACACCGTATTGCACAATGCATTTACTTTATAATAATCCAGGCTTAATGTGATAAGTTTAAGAACAGTGGTTAAAGTGATGGTCAACTGCATTTTGTTTGTAACGTCCTTTGAAGAGCAAAAAATTTCGCAACAGTCAGTAAAATTTCTCCCTACTTAGAAAACCTCAACTCCCTCCAATCTAAAAGAAAAACACCTGTCTAGTACACCTTACATCCACACACTACCTCGTGTGAGCAGTCTGCTGTAAAATTGACTACAACGCTTACTGCAAAAGCCATCACTTTACCAATCAGAGTGAAACTACGGTATTGGTCAGAGTGAAGCTTTTGCTGGAACTCATGGCAATCAAAGTATAGCCACGGATTGTCAATAAATGTATGAGAATATCCGGAAATGTGTTTGGGATAATGTTACAACCCTATTTACTCATCAAATTGTAAGTCACGACGGAAGTGCGTCAAATTACGTTATATTCAGCAACTGTAAAATTGCATGGTTGTTGAACAGGGGTGGCACCAGGATTTGCCCGACTGGGGCATGGCAAGATCCCCACCGGGGGGCAGCAACCCGGAACCCCGACAAAGGTAACGGGATGCTGAAAGCATGCAGAACGCAACAGTTTTGGCGCGCAAAGCGTGTAGGAAATTTTGGGTTTGTTTTGAAGAAAATTTATAAACTTTTTAAGTATTTCATAAATTTAGACTTTTAAATAGGTAAATTGAATAAAATGGGTTTTTATTGAAAAAACCTGCAGCCCTTATTTGCAACCAGAGTCAAGTAAATCATCGGGGCGACTGTGCGTCGTCAGGGATTACATATTTTATCGTACATATTAAGGTTTCCCGACGAAATTGGAAAATTCCCCTGCGAGGGCCAACCTTCCCCGACGGGGGAATGGTCCTCTGCCCCCACCTGGCGTCACCCTTGTTATCAAAGTATATTCATTGAAGGTACATATTAATTACTCCTTCATATTATGTGATAATAGGCATATATTATAGACAGTTAATAGTTTGAAGAAAAGCTTAATATAAACAAGTTGCAAGATCCGCAGTTTGTCAATATAATAGTTGTTCATTTAGAAGAACAATGAAGGATTTATATCATGGAAAAATGATTAAAATATTTAATAAATTGATGTTTAGAATAAATTCATAGACGTACAAAATTGACTAAACATACCTGCTGAGTAATCGCGACATGGCAGTAATTTACGCTGCACACTCACCATAAGAGTAGAGCAAAGACACCAGTATGCATTTATATAATAGAACATTTCTTTCACGATTTGTTGAACAGAAAAGTACGACAATTGACAATTAGAAACTGATGAAATAACATTTCTTTGCTTGCATGCTTATACCTTACATGTGTCTAATGCCTTTGTTACTTACTACGAAAAGTAAATTGTGAGCTAAAAGAAGTCATAAATTATAAAAACCGACAAATCAATTCACAATAATACTTACAGCATTTTATCTCTATAATAAGAATAAATGTACAAAAATTAATAAATAATGTATTGAACAATAAATTAATAGAATTTTCTGTAATGTGCAAGACTCCTTGAACTGGAATTCATCCTTGAAATAAATACGTCAGTGACAACGTAAAAGGATACTGAGTGAAAGAGAATCATTTTTTTTAGCACACACTCTTCAAGCCCAACACCGATATTTGTTCGTAACTCAAAATATTCATGTTGGAGATAAGTTTTTTTTTGTCAAGAATGCCTCAAGAATGACTTATAATTCCTGCACTAGTACAAAATTTAAAGTAGGCATATTACTTGCAGGTTACTTATTTCAAATCTTTGTTAGACTTTACAACTGGAGCATTTATTTGACCTTCAAACCTGACTTTAATTAAAGCACTGCATAGTGTTCGTCGTAAATAAAGCTTAATATTTTGCGAGCATAAAGGATCTTTCATTTACATGTTTCAAGATTATAAAAAAAATACTAAAGCTTTGATCAAAAAGTCTATCGATCGTATGAAATCACATATTTCCTTTCATGCAATGCACTGCAGTGTAATGAATACTGGTTTGAAAATTCTAAAATTCCACTTGAACGCAACAATTTATTGAGATATGGCATAAAGAGAGAAAAGCTTCCATCGGTTTATAAAACTTTAGTAGTTGTAATTGAAACAAGTAAAGAACATGTTCACTCCCAAAAGTTTGGTCTTCAACATACAATCAATTTTAGATCCGTTGCATAGCAATTCATAACTTGTCCAAGTAAAAAATTTTGGAACCAAATAGAAAAAACACGATGATAATATTTTCATGGTCAAGAAAGTTCACTTTCAAAGGTTGAAAATCATTTGATCCCTTTGATGCTTCTGTATAACGAAACTTCACACACCGCAGCCTAAGTCTATAAATCACATGATTCCTCGTTTCATGAATAGCAAAAGTGTTTAAAAATTTACAAATTTGCTTATAATAATACATACACAAATACATGCATATCGATGAGCCCACCATTTAAATACAAATAAGTAAATATTTATATATATAAATATATATATATATATATATATATATATATATATATATATATATATATATATATATATATATATGCAGGTGTCAGAATTTTATAGGCCTGTTTAGACCATATATATATATATATATATATATATGTATATATATGTACATATATTATTAATAGTAGGGGCAAATATAAGCGGTCTATCCAAAACCCTCACAGATTCCCCCAAATGCATTTTAGAGGGTCCATGCCTCCTTTGAGGGTCGAACTTTCTACGCCCCTGTATTCCGAACACTGCTACAGCCAGGAGAGGTGTATAACTCTTGTAGGTTTATCCGCTTATGGAAAGGGATTGAAAAAAGCAATTCCCAGGTAAAAAATATCAGTTTCGGGGCAGAAATGTATCGATTTTAGGACTTTTCTAAGATAAAATGTGAAAATTACAATATACATTCTAAGAATGTGTAGAAGATAGTGCTAAAATGGTCGTGTTTTGCATGCAGTTAACCTATCTAACAACATAGGTCTTGCGAAGATTGGGCGTTTACCACGGCGGTTATGGTGACTTTCAAACTTCTGTTCTTCAGTTCCTATCTGAATCCTACTACACCTATTTTTTTTTCAAAACAAAAATACTGACTGGAAACAAAGGTGTACTAAGCTGCTATGGGATGAGGCAAGAGAATGTAGTCCCACCTTCCGAATTGATGCGATTACAAGAAAAGCTCCGAAGCAATCCGGTCTAAAGAGAGGATATAATAACCAGGTTTTTCTCGAGTAGAAATAGCTACCCCCCCCCCCCCCGTAACCTTAACATACTATCACGTACCGGTATGCTTTGTTTTCTGGAAAAAATATCTTATAATCAGTCAGCTATAAATGGGTGTTGTGTGTATGGGCTATCATCCGAACCTGTAGAATGATATTTTCTAATGGCATAGAATAGCACCATTTGGTGACCATTCGTTTTCTATAGTCTCAACCGTTACGCTCACCCCGGTCGACAGTTCCTGGTAGGCCCAGGGATGTTTCAAAATGGGCGCTAGTCTGGCCTGTGCAAAAGGAATAAAGGATTTGAAAACTGCAACCCATTTCAAAGCCAAGTGAGCTCTCATGTAACGGCGGGGTCCAGGCAGTTGGTCCGGGTTCCCTCCTCTCTCGACGGAGCCTGCACACCATCCACTGATGAATGTCAAATTCGGCTACCTACGGTCATTCTTTCTGTATTGTCCGCTGGACAGATTACTTCTTTCAACCGCGGCGTACATAGCTTTCTTTTCTTTGACGTTGTTGGTCAATCTACCCAACGTTGGACTATAGTTACTGTCACGAGACGACGACATCCCCTCCAGGCCCGAATCTACGCCCTGCTCTATAAAGTGGTTATGAGAGGAGCGGACGGCATTACCAGTTTTCCGTGTGTCCTCTTCGTATTCGTTCTCCACACTCTTCTTCCGAAGACGATCACGCTCGCTTCGAGTTTTTCTTTGCTTTTCCCTTTCTCCTGTACCATGTCTCGCTTCCTCTTTCTCTCCCAAAATGAAATTTGGGTTGACGTGATTCTCTGAGAGGGGAACTTTACGATCGTCGACATTTTTGTCAGGCCTTATTCCAGTATTTTCTCTCGATCGTATAGAACGAGCAATAAAGTATTCGTCGTTAAGGTCCACTGGGTCCCGAGATCTGAGGGTCATGGCTAGATTGGCAACGGACCATGTTCGAGTGCTTGGTCCCTGAACATTCCGCTTTCGTTCGTCACAACACTTTGCAAGCAGTTTACAATCTAAAACACAAATAGCTAACAATAATGCCAAAATCATAACCAATGCAATGGCTCCCAGCGGAAGTAACCAAATAAGAATATCTCTCTCCAAGTTGAACACTGGTTCAGTTAACGAAATGATCCCGCTAGCAGTGCCAGTCCCCGCACTATTTCGTACAACACACACCACTTGGGTGCCGTCATCATTCTGGGTGAGATCCAGAACACTTAAATTTCTACCATCAGTGAAATCGCCAAAGATGAACCTCTCCTCTGACTCGGCTGATGTGTTTAGCAATCTCCCTTTATAATACCAATCGTAAGAAACATTTTTTGGATAGGCTGATATTAGAGTACAAGAAAAGTCAGCAGTCGTGCCTTCGACAGTTTGTATAGCAGTTGGCGATATCTCGACGATAGGACTATGTTGCACAAGTAAAGCGCCTGTCGAGCACATCTTGGGTTCTGATTCCTCGTCTTGTCTTGCGCTGCAAGTGTAGGTTGCTAAATGATCGTTAATGGTGATTGTGACGGTCATTTTCCTCACAATATACCCATCCCGAATAATTGTCTGTGATGATGGTAAGGGGTTGGAGCTCATTCTTGGGCCTGTCCTTGTCCATGAAAGAACTGATTCAACACTGCTATTGTTTTCCGGAACAAAAGCAAGGGCACATGTGAAATCCACAGGATCTCCCTCTGACAGATCGCCTGTTGTACTAGTTAAGCATATGGGAGATTGTCCTACTGGGATGTCCCTGATGGTCACTAAAGCCGGCAACGAACTGATGTCCTCTTCGTCCGAGGAACTGCTTGTAGATTTACAGATGTACATACCCTCGTCCGTTTGCTCGGCTCTTATAACTTGCAGATTATACTCTCCGTTTTCTATGTCACCAAATACTGCCCACCTATCTGTACCCACAAACTGACCATCTCCAGGGACTGCAAATGTGGCATTGTCTTTTTCCCAGTACGTAACTCCATTCTTATTAGCAACTCTGCAGTACAGAGTAAAGGACTCGCCAAGGAGGACCGTTGTATTTTCAGGTTGAACTTCGAAAAACTGACCCGTGGTGCATTCCTTGAATTGCAGTACCAGTACGGTCCAATACAGGAGACGGTAACAAAACGATCTGTCCACAAGGGTTGAACATAACCACGGAAAGCAAAATTTGTTCGAGTTACCCATATTAGTTTTGCTGATTATGATACAAAACAAACAAGGGCTTTATGATAAATAGCTTTTAAGCCCGACACTTGTTTCTTTGTGAAAATATGTTTAATTAAACAGTTTCACCAAATAATCCACACCTGTATTCGAAAGTAAATTGAACTAATATACAAAATTCCTATGTGTTGCCTTGTTGTTTACATTTCCTCTCACGACTGCTCCCAAATTTATTAAAACATATTTTACGAAGCATTTTCAACACGTCGTCGATAGCGAAGGGTTTCGTGTCGTTAGTCAGTTTCGCTGCTAGTACTGAGAGAGTGTTTTAGATGATATCGACGTAGTGCTAACGATAGCCGATACTGTTAAACGCTCACATACTGGTGAAAGTATAGCGCGGCAATCTACCAACGCGCGGAGCACTGCATTTAGATATATTGTAAAAAAAGGAGTAGTCGAAAATAGTGGATAATAAAATATTGTGCACATCGACACCTTTTCTTTGTCTACGACGAATTTTGAAGGTTAGGGTGGATGAAATTCAAACAGCTGGTAGCTTTATTTGTATATATGTTCATTATCTATACTGGAAATTTTACTGGAGCAATGGAAGCATATTTTCGTCGGAAGGATCAATAGACTCATGGAAACCATAGACAGTCATGTTTAAAGAGGGAGCACTGAGACCAGCTTAAAGGACAATTAATACTCTCCCCATAATCAGGAAAGTTTTACACGGTTGAACGCAACTCCAATTGCGTAAATTTTGTTGAGGGATGAATATTCAACAGCCTGAGGCGAGCAGTGACCTTCCACTTTGTATATTGGTATAGAGGAAATTAAAATGTGTTGTTTTCTAACCTGTAGGATAGAGACCCGTATTTTCGTGGAGTTAGGCTAGCCAGTAAAATAGATGTAGGCTTAACGATATATGTACAAATACTGCACGAAAATAGGAGAAGGCATTATACTAATTATTGATGAAAGTGACCATTTCCTTATTCAGTTCCTCCAAAATCTGCTTCTCACTGTACCAATAGTCGGCTGTAAAGTGGATATTTCGCATTATTGAAAATTGGAATATTATTTAACGTGGTATTGTATTGTTTACATGTTATGCATTACTTAGCTCGTTAGAGTCACGAAGTGAACCCAGAATGGTTCTCCCTTTGTCATTGGGCTTTGCAATCAGCGTCGAAAACGCCCACTGTTGCTAAATAAGCAGATTTACATGTATGTTACTTATTACTAGACAGTTGCCGTACTGATTAAAACACGAAAGATAGTCTTCATTCAATTAAATTTTCATCCCGCGCAAACACTGAGATAAAGACTGAGCTACGTCAGCAGTTTCCAATGTGTACTCGTATATTGTGTACTATGACTCCATGTACAAAATGCAATGAACACGTTCTTATTCTGAATTTTAAGACCTTTCTTTGAATAAAAGACTGCTTTACAAAAGAAGATCGTCTGGACAATAACATCCACTGGGTAGCTTAAAACGGCTTGATATGCTTGGCTGGTCCTACAAATAGTCGAATGGCTCTTTGCATTTCATGTAAAGGGGGTGAATAAAGAAATGTCCTTAAAATTGCTTAAAGCAGAAGTGGAATTTACGGTTTTCAAGTTCGAAATATTTTCAGTCAACTGCCTTTTTATAAAGTTTTAGTTTTAAAACTCCTTCTCAGTCTACATTTATCGTAAGGCACGGTGCATGTGAAAAGTTTTTAAAGAAGATATTGATAATAATTACACATTGAAAATAGTATGTCTTTTGCTTGGATTTGTGCCCCTCAACCGCACCCGCAGTGACTAATGGAATCTTTTCTGTGATGTAGTGAACTGTAACCCGTTTGACTTTGGGAATTATATATGGTGTAATGGTACTGTAGTAATGAAGACAAGAATTGTGTGTGGAGCACTTTCTCAAGACTGTTCATCCTTTTTTGGCAAAGTATTCCTTTAAACAGGTATTTTGACAAAGTGTGAGTTATCCGATATTAATTCGAGAATGGCTAGTTTAGGCAGGCTTTTGGTGAACTTTCTTTTGTTTCTTTTTACCAGTTTGGCCACTGGAAGTTCACAATATTTGTTGAAACCTTTTCCTGTACGAGGTCCAGAGGGCCACAGTGTGACAATTTACTGTCAAGTTAATACATCATATACAAACAGGAGGGTCTACTGGGCCCTTCCCAATAACGAAGGAGCCATTGGACCTAATATAAACACCAACGGAAATTATGAGCGACATCAGTTTGTTGGAAATCCACTGGATGGGTTTTACAACCTACAAATCTCGGCAGTTACCGAACATGACGAAGGTAATTACTCTTGCATTTTTTCTAATGACGGATCCAGCCCTGGAGGTACTTTTACTTTAGAGGCAGTAACATTTTTAGATGTGACAGATGGAAATACGGTGAGCTCCACAAGTTTATCATGTGAAGATACCGACGACCCTCCGGTATTCGAGGACAATAGTCCATTAATAGATTTCTCCTGTACAGCTGAGGGAGGTATACCTCTGGCCGACGGTCAAGAATTAAATTGGTATATGCAGCTTAGAAATAATTCAGTTATAAAAGTACCATCAGTAACGACCGTAGACCCATCAGGACTTGGATCTGTTACAGCAACTATAAATGGTGACGAGTTTCCTCTTACAGGCCACAACGATAATTCTTTCTTGGTATGCTCAGTGGGGCCACTAACTTCAAATTTACAGTTCTGCGATACACCTTCAGGGGCCACCTCAGTTGGTAATGATGACCTGCGAATAAGAGTCCTATATAAGCCTTTGGTACAGTTTCTGCCTTCGAGTATCGAGGTTGGCATGTTTGAGCAATTCGAAGTAGACTTAAAATGCCTTGCTGACAGTAACCCTCCACTGATGGGTTATCCGACTTTAGAGTTTGGGGATATAAGTGACGTTGGAATGGTTGAGACTGGAAATGACAGCTTGGTTGAGGGAAGATTATTTAGCCGTGTTCGGCTTACCGTAACTAGAGGCGATATTGGAAGGGAGATTAATTGTACAGCAACTAATGTTAAAGGAACGACTACGATATCCATAAAGATCGAGTCACTGGGTGGGTTACCCGTCTGGTTAATATGTGCCATTATATTTGCTGGGGGCCTTTTGGCCTTCTTCATTCTCGTCCTGTGCTTGTGCTTGATCTGTCGATGTGACTTGGAGCAAGAGGGTAAACGCAGAGAGAGGAGGAGAAGAACTTTCCGTGATTCTAAAGTCAACGGGGTGCACGCATTAGAAAACGATGACGATTTCCGTGACCTTGATCTCCGTGCCTACGACAATCCACATGCAATGATGCCAGATTCCCCCCATGACAGTGACGATGGATCGGAAGGTATGGTCAATGATTTCAAAATAGAGGAGCCAGGTGAAACTCATCATGTACAGATAACGAGTGACCAGGAGTTCGATGACGACGATGACGAAGATCCACCTAAAAAGCAGGATTATTTACACGTGACGATAGCTGACGACACAGCTGGGGAGGAAATGGAATTGGACGAACTGTCTCGTGACCGGTCGCCCAGTCTGAACGAACTTTGAATGTGGTGGATTTAATTTGTAAGTATACGTGTATTCCTACCATGTACATGTGTCTTTATATACAATTCACAATTGCTCAGCTCAGGCCCGTAGCCAGACAAGGTACTGGAGGGGGCCAGAATTTTTCCAGGGGGGCGAAAATTTAAGTCAATGGTCATATTCAAACTCCCTAGGAGGGGCGAAAAAATTTCAGGGGGCTTCGCCCCCCTGCCCCCCCCCCTTGACTACGGGCCTGGCTCAGCTATAGATCAGTTACTATTTCGCCATTTGATGAAAGGATAATACCGTCGCTAAGTATTCTGAAAGCTTTTCACCATTGTCTGCCTTTAAATTACTTCACATTTGTGCACATGTAGCACTTTGGAAATATGTAGGTCGGTAAAAAGTTCCAAGTGAGTGCTGAAAGGGAAAAAGCAGCATCCCTAAATTTGTTTTGAAAAATCAGCAAACTCTTGCAAATCTCCTTATTTGCCTTACAAGTTTTTTTAAAAAGTTCTTGAACACAACGTAGGTATTCCAATCAGAAGGTAAAGCAAGCAAGAAGTTACTCTCCATAAGTTCAACAAACCAGTTACAAAAATATTGTCACATGATTGAAAAGAGCCATTCATGAATTAGGACACCAAGGTGTACTAATTCTAATTGGAGTGACTACATTTTCCCGTTAGCAGAAAGTTTCACAACGTTTCAGACATAAACCCTTCATCAGGTGGCAAAAATGTCAGTGTCGCAGCCAGGGTTTCACGATTGGGGGCACCACAGAAGGTACTGTCGTAATCCCACCCCAGAAAACCCCCTACGTTTTGTCTAGAGTGTGCACATGTGCATCTACGCTACTTTACACCTGGGGGACCCTTCCTTTGTCACCTAGTGCGGAGGCGCCGTCCTAGGGTAGGGTGTAAAGGGACACTCCTCTTTGAAAATTTTTTATTCGTTTAAGGCTGGCTTAGTTGCAAAATGGTGCTACCTTTGGCACAGTTTAGAACCGATCTAATGGTGAAAAATTCTCAATTATTCTGATTTTAGTTGAGTATAAGGGAAGGACTGGTGCTTCAGTGGGGGGGCGGGGGGGTTAAACTATTGAAACTATGAAGTTTGATAAATTATTGTTTTTGTAAAAGTGGCATAGATGCAACATGATGCTATGTTTGGCAAAGCTTTGAACTGGTTTAATGTTTGCAATTACCATTATTTAGTGATATTTTGGCTGTGGAATAGCACTCCTCCATTGCTTGTACCCCTGGAAGCTCTGTGGCAATTACAAAATGAGGACGTTTAATATGATGCTTTTAACTGACATCCAATGACACTACAGGAGAGTACACCAAGCTCGTAACAAAGATTGTAGTTTTACTAATTTTGAACGAGAATCCAAATGAACAGGTTTTAATGCATGGGATTGACCGAGTGGGGAACAAAGATGTAACAAAGTAGAGGATTAATAAGCATGTTTATGTTTCACAAGGCTTATTCTCTGTGAATGCACGTGATGACCTTCGAATAAGCTTGTTTTATGAGAAATATACTTCGAATCATGTACATCACGCTGCAGATGTTGCCCGTAATATACAGTAATTAAGACTACCACATAATCGCCTCTTGATGGAGCTCTGAGGTTGGACTTACACCTCTATTTTCGGAAAATAGTTGTCGCCAAATTAATTTTATTCATAATCGTCCTAATAATGGTTATCACGCATATAGCATAAACCGTTGCAATTGCGCGCGAGGCGCGCCGTAATTTTGAATTAGAATTCTTACTCTCTAAACCAAAAGAGTGAAATTAGGGACGGATCTAAGATTAAGACTGAATATTTACTATAAAAGAGTGAAAATGACTTTTCTTTTGGATTGAAATCCAGATTAAGATTGGTCCCTATTTTCACTCTTAAAGAGTTACTTTTCACTCTAAAGGTTTAAGAGAGTATAAAACCCGTACCTTTGAACAAGTATACGGTAGAGGAAAAACAACTGAAGGTTTACGCGCGCTGAGCGCGTGAAAACTTTGGTAGTTTGCTAACGATTTGTGATAGAGTCACAGGCACACCTGGGCTTATCCCCTACATAAATCTATAGCTGAAACGTATTTGGGGCTCATTAGACAAAAATTGAACATTTTCCAAAATCGATTGGGGGGAACACCCACATACCCCTCCCCGCGGTGCCGCCGCCACTGAAAAGTGCAACTGCACAACAATAAGTTGCCATTAAAAAACCACATTAAAAACGGACACGAGTAAAAACGAAAAAGCGAACACAGTTGAAATAAATATGAGAAGCGGACTCGAAGAGAAAATTGCGGTGACGACAAAGTGTTGTAGTGAACAGGACCGGGGGGGGGGGGTCGACGACATGCACAGCTACAGTATATCCATCAAGGAGAAACTTCAAGGACATTTTATACAGGGGAACAGACCATTATTTCCCGACAGACAACTGCCCTCAAAGAACAATTTGGCGACATATTCAGGTGTAACAGGGAGCGCCGGTACAGTATTACTTAACGAACGTTTGTGGAGTTTGGCTTAAAACGTGTGCTGTCGTGAGAAGGGGTGTAAAGGGAGATGAACTCCCTCCCCTCTGCAAAATTTTAAGACAGAGTTTGAGCTTAGATGCAAAATAGTGAGGTTTGTTTCGATATTTTGGGGTACTATAGCCTATACCTTTCAAAACAATTTTTCAACAGTTTGAGGGTCAGTTACAGCAAAACAGTGCGTTTGTTGTGGGTAATTCATATATAGATATGAACATGGGCTTCCTTGAAAAATGCAATTGATAAATGACTATCAACAGAGGCTGCATTCTCGTAAGGTGTGTCCGACTAAGAGTTCACTACTCCACCGCTAAGGCGAAAAGAAAGAAGCGGATTGCCTTGGGTCCTTTTCAAGAATTGTCTTAAATTAAATGGGATTTGTGGCTATTCTGGACCATTTCTACATAAAATCTTTCATTTTCCACATGTAATTTGAAACGCTAATGAATTTTTTTGGCTAATTATGATTTCAAATTATTTCAAGTATTGACCAATAACCTTCATTGCAATTGGCTAAGGTGCTGCTGAAGCACTACGTGCTTCCCTGCGACCCATTGTCCATCTTACTGGTTGCCTCCCAGAAAATGGACCAGCTGTCATTTACAAAGACCCGGAACATCTAGAGTATTTACAAAACTGGTGGTAATTGGACTGAAGTTTTCAACAGTCTACAAATGCAGTAGCGTAGCTAGGGGGGCAAGTTGCCCAGGGCGCCACCTCTAGGGGACGCCAAATCGAGATAACTTAAAAAATTTTGGAGCTGCCATTTGCTATGTGCATGATATTGATATAGCAATTTCATCGTTTAATAAAATAATATTTACGATATTGCTAGTGTTTCCCCTTTTTATATGCGGTAAATAGGCCTTAGAAGTGCCATTTCCAGCGATCTGGGAAGCATTTTGGGCCAAACTTTTCTTGCGCTCCGCGCCAACCTATGGTGGCGCGGAGTCTGTCTATGCCCCCCCCCCCCCGACAAATTCCTGGCTACGCCTTGTCAAAACTGTGTGAAAGTAGCATCTAAACTCTTTTCTGGGAGTAAAATATTTCCCATGAAAAAAGTTTGGGCCCCTAATAAATTTTGTCCCCTAATTTTTTCTGCCGACGCCCATGGACATTTGTTCTATTTAAGATCTTGAATTGTGTAAGTATTCATAAAAATCCCCCCCCCCATGGGGGTAGGGGCGCCAATTTTGTTTCTTGCCCGGGGCGCCACAAACCCTAGCTAAGCCACTGTTCAAATGGCTTGACAATAAACAAACCACAAAATCATATAATTGATCACCATTTAAACTTAAAAAAAATAATCCAGACTACAGGTATAACCGTCGGTCGAGTTAATGCAAGGGAGGCAGTAAGCAGGTGAATTGATCACGTGAGGGTGTTAACAATGGTTTTCCAAACAATAATGCCCCTCAAGCTGCTGTACAGAGAAGTAATAAAGAAGCAACTGCACTGACCAGTTGTCTTATAGAAATCGATAATAATGAGACACCTACTTAAACTGGGTGTGCCCGAATTCGCCTAAAATTTAATAAGGTATTTACTGAATTGCGTATACGATTGGTTTCTGAGTTGTTTTAGACAAAAATAAGGATCACTGACACTGTGGCTTTCGAAACCATCAACGACCATGCTTTGCAGCAGTGAATTTTTAAGTGGCAAAACTTGCCGACACAGATTCTGGAGACTTTGTGGGACTGAGCCATTCGTCCCCTTTCCTCCTTCCCCTTAAGCTACGTCACTGTTACACAGTATTGTAAACATATACTAAACCTACAGTATTCATCTGCTAACTGTGCATTATTCTGAGATAAGACTCACAAGGGCGATTGTCTTCAAGTTTTGCATATTTTCGCCCCCTTAGCTAATACAAAATCGGGAGCTGTCTTTGTTGTTTCCATTGTGAGTGTGCACTCCGCCCCCATATTTTTTGATGATTGATCACATTAAGGAGAAAAGTACGGACATAAACCCTTCTTGGCATTGACAGTGCTAAGAAGTCTAAATCAGATTGTAATCATTTTACATAGTGAAGATGGAAAGCATACTCAACCTTTGACTAGTAAAATTGATTTCGACACACTACGATGCTGATCCCTGATTCTGTGCGCCGAAAGTTTAATACATTTATCTACTTTTTAAATGTTAATAACACTGAGAAAAAGTTTAATACGATATCGAAAACATTTAAAAAGTAGGAAATCGTATCTTCTAAAATGTTATTGGAAAAGTGATGTACAATAACAATAAATTGAAGGGTCTTTATATATATTATATATATATATATATATATATATATATATATATATATATATATATATATATATATATATATATATATAACAACATATAAATATAAAGGAACATGACGCTGGAAGAATGTTAGGGAATGGCGGTCCATAATATATATATATATATATATATATATATATATATATATATATATATATATATATATATATATATAAATATATATATATATATGTTATTTGAACAAAGGCCAAACCATCTTGGCTTCAAAGCTCAGTGGTTAGAGTGTCCGCACTAGAAAGCGGGAGGTCCCGAGTTCGAATCCCGGTGGAGTCAACATCGTTTTTTCACCTCAGCCAGATTTTCCAGCTTTACCGATTTTCATTTATATACCACGCAGTTGCCGTCAGCGTTTATTTACAAGTCATTTCTGGTCACGCAGGTCTCTGTATCTCTTCGGAGATCCGCTGGCGGATGAACAATTGTGTTCAGCTGGATGGCATCATTCGTGATCTCTGGTTGGGCTTACGTCACTGGAGAACTAGTGCTGTTCCAAAATAGGCGCCTGCTCAGGAGGTGAATTGCGAGTTGCTTCATCTGTTATTTGAACAAAGGCCAAACCATCTTGGCTTCAAAGCTCAGTGGTTAGAGTGTCCGCACTAGAAAGCGGGAGGTCCCGAGTTCGAATCCCGGTGGAGTCAACATCTTTTTTCACCTCAGCCAGATTTTCCAGCTTTACCGATTTTCATTTTTATATATATATATATATATATATATATATATATATATATATATATATATATATATATATATATATATATATATATATATATATATATATATATAGTACCCGCTCTCCACAACAAAATGAAGTTTACAACTGTACTAATTTTAGTTTGAAGACTTAGTAAAGCTTTGCATACCGTACGAGACTGGGCCCGGGGACTTTAGTTCCCTGATGTTGGGGTGAAGATAATTTCTCTGGCAGATTAGTGGAAAAACCTGGCAGTTGGATTGCAAGAAAACCTTCACTTTCGGTTTTCTCTGTTTTTGAACAAAATAAAAAATTCTTACAAGGTCATTCCAGTTTTTAATGCTAAGTTAAATAGATTTGGGCGAAATTTGCATTCGCCACTATGCCAAAATGACAAAATGAACACTTTTATCGCTATGCCAATTTACCTTTTCGTCAGTGCGGCAAAAGGGGGACGATATTATACAGGAAAGCACTTTGCCGGGGCAAAGTAATTTCTTTTCTGCATCTTTCTTTTTAAAATAGAGGCAGTTATGGCAGGTAACATGACATCATAAACAGCTACTAAAAGAACTTTTAGAAAATTGTCCAGAAGAGGTGGTGTACCAAAGCTCAGATTTGTATAATAGTAAAGTAGTTTCCGACTACACTGCAGTGTTTTTTTTTTTCCAAAAGTCCCCTGACTCTCTGGCGGAGAGCCAGGGGAGAAAACCAAACAATACTCCCGAAGGAGTTCTGCTCCCTGAAGGAGTAACATTGTCCCCAAGGGACAAACTTTGACTTAATTGACCCACCCGGAAGTTGTCCCGTTCTAGACTGCAGTGTGCAATATGCAGCTCTTTGATGTTAGATGGGCACAGCCAAGTTCCCCTTGTTTAGCTATGCTGAAAATATTCTAGTGACCCACACTCTAAAAACAAGAGTGAAATTCACTCCAAAAATAATGTGCTGACGGACCACTCCTAAGTAAGAGTAAATTTCACCCGGAGTGGAGTGAAAATTCAATCCAAATGGAGCGCTTCTTTATACACATGGAATAAAATATTGCTCTATTTGGAGTGAATTATTACTCAACTACGGGTGAAATTCACTCTTCCTTAGGAGTGGCCCCTCAGCACACTCTTTTTGGAGTGAATTTCACTCTTGTTTTTAGAGTGCATAGTTAGTCGAAAGCACTGCTCCCGATTTCATATAAGAACCTTCACAGTTCTCTTCCATCTTCCGATTCACAAAACTTTTCTTTTCTTTATTTTCAGTTCTCTCAAGTCCATCATGATCTATCAATGGTCGCTGACGTCAGAGCCCGACCTGATGAATATCCAATACCTTTCCCACTCTCTCCGCGAATTCAGTGGACATATTATTGAAAAGTTATTCACAGCAATACTGAAGCTCGGAAAACTGAGGTAGCTAAATTTGCTCCACGGAATTATACTGAGGTGGCCCTCATACAGGAAAGCTGACTGTATGTGTTTTTCTGAGATACTTGTTAAAAGCGACTTGTTAAAGTCAAAAAAAAATAATAATTTCATCCCGCTTATCTTTCTATCGTATTGCTAATTTTAAGTATTGGTCGGATGCTTGAGTCTCAGCTGATGAAAAAACGCTGTTGTGAACGAGACAGTAAACTGTGAGGGTACGATACCGTCATTGTGTGTTGCTTGAGAAAAATATAAAAAAGAGTAGACCTATGTGATACGTCGGACTGGTAACGGTAAAACGAACAAGTATTCTGCTTTTGACCGTGTATGTATATATATATATATATATATATATATATATATATATATATATATATATATATATATATATATATATGTATATACATATACATATGTATATATATATATACATATATATATATATATACATATTTATATACACACACACATATATATATATATATACATATTTATATACACACACATATATACATATATATGTATATATATATAAATATATATATATATATATATATATATATATATATATATATATATACACACACCTATATATATAGTAAGTAATCATGAGTCGATCAGTATCATGAGTCGATCACTGCATTCTAAATGCCAGCACAGCGTGTGACTGCAATGTAAGCATGACCTGCATTGCATTTTCTTCAAAAAACATAAAATACAATTATTTACCTTGTTATTTTTGATGTCCAAAGCAAAAACGTTACTCATGGCCAAATTTTCAAGTTTCGGCATAAGTATGAACTAGAAACTTGCAAAAATTACAAAAATGGACACAAAAATTGTCAGATCAGATTAAAAAGTTTGATAGAAAAGACATTATTCTCTATTATTATTTGTATAACTGTTCTTAAATGTGGTAATTTATAGCATTTTAATTGCTTGTTTTTTTTTAGCGATTGACTCAAGGTTCCTGCATAAGCATTGTTGCATGTACTGCCAGCTACATTTCAAACTTCATTTTCTACGGATTACGCAATCCGAACAATACCAAATAGAGCACAATGAGGAAGACATATAACAAAATGTTACAGCAAAGTTCTATTGATTTTTCTAAATGTTTTTAGTATTTTTATGGTCACAGTGTTCCTTAAGTGATCGACTCATGGTACACCAAGTATATATATACATATATAAGAATCCTCCCGACTACAGTACAACTCAGCACCAAAACCTCTCTGTTGTAAACCAGCTCAGTCTGCACCTAAACACTTATTTCTCTCTTACTTTTATATCTTGCATAAATGTGTTAAGCTTAATACATGCATGACTGATTAATCCAGTATGTATTATGCAAAGGTCGTTTCATCTGTCAGGAGAATACCTTAAAAGTAATGCGATCATACTGTGTAATACACAGTATAGCACAGTTAGGACGTGAAAGTCACGTCTTTTCTTTTTTGTCAAAGAAAAATCTTATACATAATTATTTTACCTCATGAATATGAGATAAAATCAATTGTAAATATTAACATAATTTAGATAGTAGGATTTATTGTACTATTTCATAAGAGAAACTTTCATTAATTATACTTTTATTCAAGCCTGATACAAAAAACTAAGAAGTGTAAAACGTTGGATACATTCTACATACGTCATCCCAATTTCGAAATGAACATTCATAGAGTTCATAGAGAGTAATCACCTTATGGATCATGGGACGAATATTGAATTGAAATGCTACTGTACTATTTACAGGGGTGGCGCCAGCCGGGGCATGCCCCCCGTCGGGCAAATTTTCCAGCATTAATCCGTACGATAAAATATGAAGTCCCAACGACCTTCAGTCGCCCCGACGATCTGCTTGATTTTGCTCATAGGAAGGGCAAATTCTCCAATAAAGACCCCAAATTTACCAATTTTCCTTACAAAAAAACCCAAATTTTTCAATTTTCTTCCATAAAAATCCAAATTTTTCAAATTTTCTTCAATAAAACTCAAATTTTCAATTTTTTTGTAAAAAAAAACCAAAACTTTTTCGGCGCGTTTTTAGTCCTTTTGGCCTTTGTCGGGGCTTCGAGCTGCTGGCCTCCCGTCGGGGAGCTTGACCCTCCTGTCGGGCAAATCTTGGCCCCATCCCTGACTATTTATGAGACAAATTGATAACAATACCTGACGCCATGTGGCTATTATATTTTATGTCATTTTTGACAATTTAGATGCCTTGCCGATATTATGCCAATCATGTTTTGTCGAAGAGGGTATTATTATTAGAGAAATTTGTAGTTGGAAGTCGGTATTTACTCACTTTCCAGTTGACAGCCCAGTAACCAGCTACAATTTTAAGCGTTTTATAATATCATTTTTGATTAGAAAACCTGGTTAAAGTCTCGGGAAGTAGTGGTATCGCTGTGCTTAAGCAGGATATTACCGTTATGTCACAATTGTGTATTTTTCTCTTACTTGGTCTTTGGCAAACAAAGGGAAGTATACGCTTTTCGAATAGCCTTAAAAAGTTGGAAGTTCACGATGTGAATCTGACCTTTTGAAAGAAAGGTACAAATTGATGGCTCATGTTTTGAGTTATTTAATCTCCTCTGCTCTTATACACTACCCAAGCTTGTCTTCAATGTTTATATTTGCTATTGTTTCTTCAAATTTGTGTTTTTATAATTTCAATTCCTCAAATTGCCTTGTATAAAAAAATGAGTTTTTCTTGGTGCTACCTGGTGTAATAATGGCCTTTCTCTCCCTTCGCCACTCTTGGGCGAAACTCAAAAACCAATTGGTTAGAAACTGAGCCGTAAAACCTCATCTAATTAACCCTTCGCCCCTCTGTAAATATCCCGTTTCGATGCACAGCTATAACTCTTCCGACAAAATACAAATCAGGCCATCCGATTCAGGTCTAAGAATAAAGGGGCGTGGTCATGTTTATCTGTATATTATTGACAAGTCAGCTGAAGACTCTTTCAGCCGTGTTTTATACAAACCAAGATTTCCAGCACAACTGTGACAGGCGTTAACCAAGTGGTCGTCAAAGGTCAAAAAATGGGAGGGGCTTGGCTATGTTTGAAGGACAGTATCGGGGCATTTATCAAAAATATTTAACAATTTATTGGTGCTTAGTCCCATAGACTTCTCCCTCGTGTCGGAGCTAGTCCCTTTCAAAGTGTAGAAATGTGATCAATTTATTGAAGAAATTAGTCTGTACCAAACAGGAATTTCTCTTCACTGCCATACTAGAGCCTCCGTTCTCGTTTCCATCTCCTGATGCCAACAAGTGTGTAAGGCCTATCTTTACGTTGGCCATGAATATATCTCCTGTGTCTAGCGTTGTTGCCCTTTTAAGCTGCATTCTTATTCTATAAAACACTTGACAAGTTGACATGACCGTCGGAACCAGGGGTGCTCCGGGGAAACCGAGCTAAGGTCTGCAGCCTCCAATAAGTTGCAGTTTGATTCCTCCTCCCTCTCCCCCCAAAAATTAATAACCTTGTCTTAGAACTGTTAAATATTATCTAAGAAAATGCCAAAACTTAGGAGAGGAAATCTCTACACACTCACCTTAGAAACCTTCCGAAGGCTGTGTTGTCACAGCAGAGAGCAACACATATAACAAGTAATATTGATATCTACTTTGATCATTACATATAAAAAATTGGAAATTTACAATGCTTTTTTAAATAACATTTTGTAAAGATGTGTTACCTTATTTTGGTTATTTCATCAGAAATCAAATATAATTATAAAACATACCTTTGTCTAACAAAATTCAGCAAAATAGTTATGCTGAAGTCCAGTTAAGGTAATCCCGTGATATACTTGCTTACAGTTTGGACCAGCAACAAACTGAGTAACTGCACAAACACATTTTTAATAAAATGCCAATAAGTAATTTTTGTTTTAATGTGAATATTTTCTGCAAAAAGATGTAGAATATTTATTTTTTTCTGCTCAGTCAGTGCGCACCAAGGAATTTTGTTGGGTTGCTGTTGGGATTGTTGGGGCTCTTGAAGTATTCAAACTTTGTAAAAACCATCTGAGCAGAGTACAGCCATTGTTTGGTACGCAGCCTACCAGAAAAGTTTACCCACCATTAATTCCTAGATCGTCGGAAAGGACACTTTCCAGGCTTTGCTAAGTCGTACAGAATACACACCTCTCTTGCCGCTGTTGAAAAATTATAGCTTAAACCCAGTTTGAGCTATTTTGAAATTTTGACTACCGACCCCTTGGCGAGGTTGCTTAACCCCATGAGCACCCAGATGGGCCACTACTACAAACTTTGCTTACAAATTGCTGCGTTTTTCTAAATATTTTTAAAGCTTGCTTAAATGTTACATAAACAGATGTGTCAAAATCCCAAGGTCTTGCAAGAACGTAACGGTGGTTAAAGATTTTGTATCAGATTATTTCAGCATGCAGCATTAATTTTTTTAGCACCGTTACTTGAATGTATCTTTGTCCTATCTAAGATGTTTCCTTGGTAAGCATTTACAAGTGATCACACACACGGTCTCTAATGCTTTCTCACGTGGACAGGCTTATAGGAATAAGAGCTTTAAAACTGGAATCCAGAGAAAAATGCATATAGAAACAGTCAGGAATTACATGAAATATATCGTAACAACTGCTTACATATTTCGTTCCTTGTCCTTTATGTGCTTTAGTCAAAACATAGTTCTGGTTTTTTTCATTAAGCCCTAAGGCTTACGCGTGTATAAAGCTGTTCTCAGCTGGGGGTTGAGCGTTGTTTTGGACCGCCGTCCTGGGGAGGGCTGAAAGGGAAGGGGGTTCCCCCTTTGGGAAATTTTTGAACATTTGAAGGTCTTTAGATGCAATCAATTGTTACGTCATATTGGGCAAATGTTAAGGAAAATTACTGCAAATATTTGACATTTTTACAGAGAAACAAATAAGGGGTTTTCGTCCTGAAATTTTAGGGGAGGTAGTCATACATCCGCCCTTCCATATTTTGATTGCTCCCTGTCACTATCTACGCCCTTGCCCTGCGTGAACATTTCTGCATTACATTGATAATTCTTCTGAGAAATTCATCCGCCGTTACTCCATATGTTGAAGTTAGTGATCATAAATAGCTGCCAGGGTCACCCAAGCATTTAAATGGCAAACACTCCACACGGATCCCTAAATGTATGTAAATACCGGGTACATTATCACGATAACCGATTTGCGAAATGTTAACTTCAGAGATATATTAAATGTTACACAACATGGCACAAAACTTAAAATGTATATAGCAATTAAAGTGACCGGTAGGTAGATAGATATCAATGGTTATCTTCACTTTTAATAAACCTTTCCCGTCCCGGAAAGGCATACTAGCCAGGAGCTGCAGCTCCCCTTATTAATAACAAAACCTACAGTTTCGGGCAGAGTTCTGGAAAAATCGGGACCATTTTTCATTTTTCCTGAGGAAAATTTTTTCTGGGGAAAAAAGGGCTCGGCCTCAGAAAAACATCCCTATGCAATCTGCTCATTTATACAGACAATGTTGGCTTCTTTAACATTTTAGACATAGGAGCCGACACAGGCGCATTAAGTGGGGGCTGCGAGGGCTGCAGCCTCCTTTTGTGAAAATTCGGGCAACATGCTAAGAATTTTTCGGGCACCCACTGAAAGAAAAATAATGCAATGGTGTAGCTAAAGGTAATCAATATTTTAATAAACTTCCTTGGTAATTTAAAAATAAAGTTCTGATCTGAATTGCACCAGCACCTATATATTCGGTATTAATTCACCAGTGTGTTTCTAATGGTTAAGCTTATATTAGGATTTTCGGTGGTATATGTAGGGGTCCAGTGGGCCATGCCCCCTCCCTGATGCCGATTTTTGTCCGTACCTAAAATACGTAAATTTTTTAACACAAATTTGACTTCAAAGGTAGCATATGTGGCACCAGATTGCATGTAAGGACACCTAATTTTTCAAAAATTTTCCAAAGGGGGGAGGGGACACCCTCCCCTTACACCCCTCCCCAGGCTGGCGATCACACAACATAATGTATGCCCCCCACCCCATGAGAGAAATCCTGGCTACGCCACTGATTAGTATCATTATTATTGTAACGACTTTCCCAACAATTATACCCAATATGTAAGGGAAGTAACACGGCAAATGGTTGTATGTAATTGGCTTGCGGTGCGATAACCGATGCATGCCTATATGCTATGTACATTAACATGTTGAACGCGTGTGGAGCGAGCAGAAATTTGGGGTTATATTTTTCGGGCAAGTCGTTACAGCCCCCCCCCCCCCGCCCTCCCGGCCAAATCAATTTGGGCTCCTACGCCCATGAAAGCCAACTACCTACAGAACTATTGTCAATGAGCATTTAGGAATCGCGATTTTTTAAACTCTTCAACAACAGGATATGAGATTTCAACCATTGGTACTCAGATTTGGTTGGCTACTTCGGACAAAACAAGTTATATTTTATTTCATGAAATGAAACTTAATAGTAGTGAACAATTGGAAATGTCTAGTAGCTCCAGATTTTTGTTGGCAACATCTTACCGTCTAACTCTAAAAGCAGTTTCGGGTAACTCACACTGAAAAAGAAGGGCGTCAGTCTTCTCTCTCTCTCTTAAAAAAAAATCAAAATCAGTGGCGTATTTGCAGGGACAGCACCCCCGACCTCAACCCCACTAATGGTTTTGAACGGAAAAGCCAGCTCAAATCAGGGAAGTGATATTAATACCCCCCCCCCGCTCAAATTACAGACCAAAGAACGAAAAGTGACGAAGAGAGAGGGAGGGAGGAGAAGTAGGGTAAAATAATGCATAATATTCCTATGAAATATTAAGTCGTGCACACATTGCTCAGGACTTTCAAACATTTCCAGACATGAAAAATTAGTGAAAAGGTGAGCACAGCACATAAGCTGTAAACGGTATAATTTAAATTGTCAAAATCAGTGTTGCTAAAATGTATTTACAAAATGTTGACTTACTTAAATTGGCAAAAGATCTCAAGTTCAACTGCAAGAGAAGACTCTCTAAATGTAAAAGAGTGAATTTCACTCTTCGACGATTGCCTACAGTGACCACTCTCTGTTTCGAGTGGAAATCCACTCTGCCCGGAGTGGTAATTCACTCATTTGGAGTGAATTACCACTCCCAGCAGAGTGAAATTTTCACTAGAAGAAAGAGTGGTTACTGTAGGCAATCGTCGAAGAGTGAAATTCACTCTTTTACATTTAGAGAGTACAAAAACTTGAGTCACAATTTAAAATTGTGAAATGAATTCAGCACATCAGTTTAAATTTTGTTTCGAGGAAAACGTTATTGTTCAAGAATGCCTGATAGGGTCCTGGGGCCGTAGAGGCTAAGCCCACTGTTGTCGAGTTAAAGGGTGATGACATAAAAATGCGCTTTAAAGGGCGAGAACATAAATAGAGCGTTACAATGATATTTGTATCAAATATTATATTGCATATTTGAAACATTTGAACAGGCGCCATGTTTTGAAGACTTTACTTAAGAGGAACTGCATTCCCCTTGCATCCTAACCCCCTCGTTACGTCACTGATTACTAAGATCAGTATATGGAACAAAGTAGTTCGAGGGGTTGGGTTCATTAGGCGCTGCTTTTATGATGAGTCAGAAGGGCTGTTGTTCATTGTTTGTCACCCTGTCAGTTACCAAAATTTAGCCATGGCCGTACGGGGCAGTTTTTGTCAGGGAGGGCGGTGATTTTTGCCCGACCCCGGATCTTACCGCCGGCACAATTTTCCGCCCGACTAAGACAAAATATCTGCCCGATTTAGTCAGGTTTCTGACATGGGGGGGCAGCCGCCCCCAGTCCCCCTGACCCGTACGGCCTATGAGCTGGGGATGGGGCTGCTCTCTCACCTCTATCCCCACGAGTTCAGGCAAAACCTATATTTCAGGCAGATTTGGAAAAAATACAGGCAATTTTCTTGGGTAAGACAGGTTTATTCGGCAAAAACGCTCAGCCTCCACCAGCCCCCTCAACTAATGGTAGCTCGGTTCGCCTATAGGTTCCACCCTGCATACAAGCAAATTAAAAGATACCGCAGCGTAATTATGTCCAATCGTATATATTTATACAGCAAAGATATACCTAAAAATAAAGTAACAATTCATTGCAATTTGCTACTAGTACAAAAGACACACCACAGAAAACCTTGAGCCGTAC
Organism: Holothuria leucospilota; assembly: GCA_029531755.1. Lineage (NCBI taxonomy): Eukaryota > Metazoa > Echinodermata > Holothuroidea > Aspidochirotida > Holothuriidae > Holothuria > Holothuria leucospilota. Next base: position 20,393,850 of record CM055976.1, on the reverse strand, counting down.
AGCGTAACAATTACATGTGCCTGACGTATGCACATACAGCCCACCACAGAGAAAAGGAGGTAACAAATTATCTTTCCAAATTAGAATGTTAAAGGGCTGGTGACATGAAATGACATGATTGGTTACGGTATTTGACACAAAAAAGCAGAAAGACGGAAAACAGCCACAATCCAATCAAAATTCATCTATTATTGGCCATTTTACACACTGAGTTATTTCTTATGAAATACTGGCTATAATTTTCTTGTTTGTTCATCCAACCATTTCCAGGACAGCTGTAGCATTGGTAACTTGTGTCCCAATGGATTTATTTTGTCAGTAAAAGTTGTCTACTTAAAAAATGTCAACATCACTCATTAAAGTGTATACTAGCTGGCACGTAAATAAGAGATAATTTACGTAGGATTGACAAAACAAATATAATGAACCTGTGTAACATTCCACCCCTTCAATTTTGCATAGACAACAGATTACATCAGAAACCACCCAGTTGGGACAATTTTTCCTGTTTTGTTCTCTCAATTCATGTTTCAAAGGCATGAAAACTGCAGAACGATGCAGAACGAGATTATTTAAATCAGTTATGTTAATATCCCAGGTTAGGTTACGAACTGCAGAACCAGTGCTAGATAGCACAAAAACTGTACATTGTAGCATGCTTTGAAGCATAACAGATTTGTCCCAACTGGGTGTCAGAAACAGTCAAACTTGGAAGAGGTATACCAATTGACAAGGGTTAAAGATATTGGAGTAATTCAACGGATCTCTCATAACGGGATTGTATTCTTTAACTACTGGGCAAAATCACTAGCCCTTCATGGCTGCATGTCACCATACCTTTAAGGTAACAGAATATGAAATACAATGCTACTTCACACTGCTACTGTATTTTGGGCAGAGTTGTAATCAAGTCATTTCTTCTCAAGTCAAGTAAAGTCCCAAGTTATTTAACTTCAAGTCAAGTCAAGTCACAAATCATAATTTTCAAACTAAAGATATAATAAGCCTATGGACCAGACTGCAGTTCCTAGATGCAGTCTTAATGTGGAGATCAGGTGGTAGGCTTATTTGTTTGTTTGTTTGTTTGTTTTTGTTTTTGTTTTTTGTTTGTTTTTTTGTTTTTGTTTTTGACTTTACTAAATATATGATGTCCATACTAAAGAAAACCAGCATTGAACTTCTCAAGACAATCATTGGACCACATAAGCTTAAAACACTAAAATAGCTACTAATATGTTAAGTAAGAAAATCTAAGTGGGGTCGTTTCCAAAAAGGGGAATAACCCAAATACTACCATACTCACCATTTTGCAGTTTTATGATATACCCTGCATAATGTGTCAATTTTTTCACGTGTGATTAGCGGTCCATGATCGCAGCTATTAATAAGGCGCAGGGGCGGATGCAGCTTTTGACTAAAGGGGGGGGGGTTGCGATATAGTTACTATCTAAGCGGAGCACCACCATGAGTTGGCGCGAAGCGTACAGAGAACATTTTTGGTCCAGAAGACCCCAAGATTGCAGGAAATGGCATTTCCCACGCGTTTCCTAGGCTCTTTGATCCGTATAAAAACAAGCTTTCATTGAAATTCCCTGTATCAGAAATTTTATGATAAATGTCCTGTCAGAAAGTTGTCTCCCTCCTTGTGAGAGATGCATGCTTTGCAGCCCGATAACGAACTTGGGCGTCAGGAGTTCGGAGCATTCAGTCATTTGTTGTGCTCTCTCTAGGCACTCACAGTGACTCAATCAAAGTTGCTCGCTTGTGCTCAATAAAGAAAATTTGGTTTCTCTTTTTGAAATCTTCTGAAACTTTTTTGGTATTGGGGCCTTAAAATTAAACTGGTAGGCTTAATCGCATGCATGGGATTTTTGGTCGTCTCGTTATCTAAGCGGAGCGCGACCATCGGTTGCGCGGCGCCAGGGGTGGCCCCAGGATTTGCCCGACAGGGGGAGGGCAGACTCCCCGACAGCGGGCCAGCGACCCGAAGCCCCGAAAGCCATGATGTCGTCGAGGAATTGGTGAGGAAGGATTTGAAGAAAACTTGTGTATTAATTACGACATTGCGGGGCATATATTTCATAATATTTGTATATACTAGAGAAATATATTTCCGCCCTGATTTACCGTCTTTCCTAGAATCTAAACTGTGAAATTTCAAAGCGCGCGAAGCGCGCGAAATTTTTTGGATAGGCCTACACTAAAAAGAATCTGTACTTATTTGAAGCATATATATATAGGTCAATTGTCAAGGCAGTTGGGCCATATCGGGCATAACCTATGCTGAACTTCCCTCCTCGAGTCACCAGCAGTACCGCACGACAGACACAAGAGAACATTAACTACGTTCAGCAAAATAAGATGAAATGACCGACATTTACATAAATCCATGTATTCTAGGCCTACTTATATTAAGTTACTTGAAAAGGTGGAAAGGGTTTGTACTATATTTAGCTATTAGTAACGGAACTGAGGAAGAGTGGGTAAAGTGGACCGAAAATTTTGGATTTTATCCGCAGAAATGACCCTTTTGAAAGCTAGAATAAGTAAACCGACCAGGTCGGTAGCGACAGCATTTTCCCGACAGGGGGCCGGATCATGCAGTGACCCGATATGGGATGGAATTTACGACCTCTAAATAAACTGTGTACTCTACCTACATGTTACTTGTTAAGTTTGACAGGTCTTGTGCTATCTAGCAATGTAGAATGGAAGTACTAAAGAAACTCTACCGCGCGCCTAGCGCGCCGAAAATTTTGGGTTCTTTTAAGGGAAATTGTCCTCTTGAGAGCAAAAAATAGGTAAACCGTCGGGGCGATCGTTGGGGACTACATACTTTACCGTATCGACTAAGACTCCCCGACTGTAAAAAACTGTAAAACTTCCCCGACGGGGGGGGGGCATGGCCCCCTGTCCCTCACCTGGCGCCATCACTGCGCGGCGTGAACCAAGAAAAATTGACCCTTCTCAGACCTTACAATCTATACTTAGGCCATATTCATGTTTCATGCTTTGTATGTTTGTGATTTCCATGGAAACATTACGTTTCTTTGATACCCTCCCTTGCTGTACATACAACCATGTCGTCTAGAGGCACGAAGAAAAATATGCTAAAATACCGCCTACAGGTCACTGGCACTTCCCATGTGCAAGAAACTCCAGGCAAACACCCACTCTTTTGCATGGAATAATGTTTGAACGTGATCTTGGTCATAACGTACTCTTGGATAAAAGAGGAATATACCTTGTGTAACAAATGAAAGGGATTCAGTATATAAGCGAATTTTGGATTAGAATAGGCCTTCCAGAACAATGGTAACTTCTTTAGATGTATGTTCCAACTGAATAGTCTAATTTTCCCTGAACGTCTTTACATCCAACGGATGCCCAAAGTATGATTAACCTTCTCGATTTCTGATTATATTACGAGATTCTAAATAAAACGACAACCACTTTCAGTCAACACAATATCTGAATTTTTCAGCGAGAGAACAAGCGAAAAGATGGAGTCGCAGAACAGAGTTAGGCACTACTGGATGAGATTTCATCACATATGGGAACCAAGATTAGAGCTGGACCTCCTCTTGAAGGACTCACTGACTCTATAAGGATTTTGAATGAGAGAGAATCTGGACGTTAGAAGGAAAATACGCTGTCAGCAAACTTAAAATTATGGCATGTTAATTGCATTGTTGTAACTGAAAATAACCTTCAAAACATACCGGGGAAAATAAACAATATATTATACAAAATGAAAAAAAAAATCCTCCAAAATCAAAGGGGGGGGGTAAACCCCTAACCCCCCCCCCCTTGGATCCGCTCCTGCTGGCGTATTTTGGCCACATCAACTTTATGATACTCATTTAATACATTGACTTACATACGTAGGTCTAGGCAGTTTCCCGGCTCATACTGTGTATGGCGCTACAGAGTTGTTGCATTTTATGATTTTGTCTGATAATGGCTAAATAGGTGTACTATATAGTTAATTGCTTCCTTATAAATGGAATAAATTGAACCACGAATCAATTCCTGGTAGTAGACAAATACGCATGGACCAATATAAAAGTGTCTACTGTTTGATTAAGCCGTGAGAAACCTCCCCGACTCACACACCACTGGACTGAAACGAACTACACGAACTAATTGTGTTTGATCTCTCACGGCCGTCCGCTTTACCTACCCACAATATTACATCGTGAGCATGCATATTGAACTTAGGCTGTATAAAGAGCACTCAGACGAAAGGAAGAAGCCATCGATCTGGCAGTTTTATTCAAACACCAGGACAATAACAAGGCAAACAGACACTATAGCCCTTATATTACCATAACAACAGGCTTTTGTTAGTTTCTTTCTTAGTGTGAGATTCACTGAACCGTTCATCAGTAGTAAAACTTACCGCATTGACTACTAATAAGGAGGCGGGTATGTATACCGTCACTATATGAAACTTGTGACGTAAGTTTTGACAGGAGCCTTGACGTACTAACGCAGAATTGTACGTGACTGAAAGAAATACTGATTACAAGGGACTTTTACTAAATTCGAGTGATAAACAAAAGAAAAGAAAATCGCCAGACAGAATCTATCCAAGAGAGCCTAGTAACTTATTTGTACAACGCTGTAGCTGTTCGACTCTGTGATAGCCGTAGCCTAAAGCTGATATCCATGCATGTAGTGACTTACAGAGGAGGTTTAGTCATCGGTGAGATGTGCAATGATCAATAAATAAACAATGTACCGACTGGGGTATTTTTCTGTCACACTGGAAGATAACTAATCGACACCGTTCATTCTCGGATGTGATAACGGAAAGAAATGCCTTCATATGATCTGTAAAAGTCATACGAATCGAAAGGGACATAGTTTTGATCAAGAAGAGAGCTAGAAGAACAGGAAAAAGTTTCAAGAAAGCTATTAAAAGTATTATATTAAGGACCTGAATAACCCAGCATCATGTCGTGTGGTTTGCGTCTTTATACAATTTTCTTTACCTTACTGACGTCTCAAGGAGCTTTTCTAGAACATCCCCAAAATTTAGCTGTTATTGAAGGACACCCGACAGAGCTATGCTGCGAAGTGCAAAACAGCCAAGACCCAATTGAATGGCACACATACAGCTCAAGCAAGCCAACAGTTGGTGAGACTTTTCGCATAACAGATGGTTACAGAAATCGCTACTTCTTGGCCAAAAATGGAAATAAGTATACACTTTACATTAATGCAACAACGGGCTTGGACTCGGGTGTTTACTTTTGTGTAAGCGGTATAACTAAATCTCAAAATGCTACCCTGAGAGTATTACCACTAAATTGGATCCCAACGTGCACTTCAAATCCGCCGGACGTGTCTTTTCATGTCGGACAGAATCTCGATATAAAGTGCATTTCAAATGGAGATATGGCTACTAGTCTCCGTTGGATGAGGAACAATAAAGTTATTAAGAGTGCTATTCGATCTGTCAATGAATCTACCGTCACCCTTCAAGCAAGTGTCACCATCTCAGATGAAGCAGAGGTATTCATCTGCGAGTCGTCTTTACCAAATGTGCAATCGTCAGAGATATGCGTTCTACGTTCGAACAAAGTAAGGGATGCCACGTCAGGTGCGCAGTATGTCGCTTACATCATCGTCATTGTACTTAGTGTTATTGTAGTAATTTTATTCATCATAATGATAGTTGTTATTCTCCGACAGCGCCAGTGTAGATACTGCCAACGACTGCCGCCACCACCTCAGACTGTGTTAGATATGGACCAGCTTCAATCAGGGTTGGGGCCAGGTCTTACAGATTTAATTAACTGGGATAGTAACAGTATTGGCTCTGCAATGGACCTCCAGGGATCTGAGCCCCCTCCTGATGTTATTCCAACCGTTTATCGGAGAGGCACTCTCACCCAAGTATCACCTACCTCAACTCTCAGACATAACATGGATTCTGCCGAGGCAGAGAAGCCTGGAGTAAAGACACCTAAAGTACTAAGTCTTAAAAGGAGGAGCAGGGAATCTACGCACCCGACAACATCAGTAGATCAGCAGCCTTCAACGTCAGGAGCAGGAAACAATCAAAACAAGGGTTCTTTCAACGATCTTGGTACTCTACAAAAAGATAGATTGTATAAGAAGAATAAAGTTGTAAGTCAAAAACGTGAAAGATCATTATCTGATGACAATAACACGACAGAAGCAAACATTGACAATATCAGCCTCAATATAAAACATGAAGAACACATACTTTAACATAGGACTTTACTTTTGATCTTATGTTCAACTTCATATATACAGAGACCAACGGCAGTATTAAAGAACTATGCACATCGTGATTAAGCAATGCACTTTATTTCGGACGTCAGTGTAAATCGTTTCGCCATTAAAGTATTACCAAAGTCAGAAGCCCTCCATGACTTTGCATTGGCACAATTTACATCGGCATTTAATTTCAAAAACAGTAAAATGTTTGATTGTAAATGAAACATTTTCAACTGTATATGCAATTATGCATACTGAAATTACTTCACATCTTCCATCGCAAAATGTGTTTTTGACATCATTTATCGGAACATGCGTTTTTTTTTTGTTTTTTTTTTTTGACTTCCTCAATCACAAAACATTTACTTCCTTACTTTCAACGATGTTTTGAATGTTAACACACCGAACTAATTTTCACTGCTCTATGTTAACGATGTTATTATATATTCTACCACCTCTAGCCATCCGTTATTAAGAATCCTGCATTCTGACTGGTTAAACACTGACCTGTTATTCCACAACAAAGGGTCAGTAAAATTTACGTAAAAACTGATAAAAGTGAAGTTTTTACACATTTTCGGTGGCAGAATAGGAATAAACCACATTTGTGTCTCATAAACCGTCGAGACTCCAAATCTGGCAAAAAAACGGATTCGGCTTCGCCTCGTCCATTCTTTTGCCACATTTGGAGTCTCGACGGTTTATTCACCAATAATAGTCCGCCAAATGCGATTTATTCCTTAAATAATACAGTACTGAACACGTCGCAACTTCCCAAGTGAAAGATACTTTGTTACAGCTCAACCAATCGTTTAGATAAGCCAGGTGACTTTTTCTCCATATATGAGCTCCAGGATTAGAGAACCACCATACATGAGTTCCATGATTAGAGTACAGTACCATACCGACGAGTTTTATTTTTCGATTTGACACCATGCATGCATAGCTAATATTTTGTAGCTTGAACCGTATTGTAAATGCAACTTATAACTATCAGTTGCATGGTTGTCATTCTTTGTCATAATTTACTCATGTTCTTGAGAGCGGCATTGCATATTTAATTGAAATCTTCAGTTTTAATTTAAACAATTTTACATCAAACATTTCCACACATTTTCTTCCTTGATTTTTAATAAAATTTAGTTTTTAAGCTTTTTAAAAGATTTTAAGGAGTGTACTAAATTTGCCCCATAAGGATATTTTTCATCTTTAACTGTAAGGATAAAGATTTAACTTCTGATCCGTATACTACTCCATTTTATATAATGTGTTGCAACTCTTTTAGATTATTACTTTACCAGGTTCATACAGCCTAACTATTGGTATATAACAGATATCAGAAAAAGAGTTTTGAACTTAGTGTTTCACACATCGGTCAACCTCTTACTTCATAAATTAAGCTTTTAATTATTGTTACCATTTCATTTGGGAATCCCCCTCCCCTCCCCTCCCCACCTTCCGTTAGAATTTAGTTATGTAATTCCAACCAAGGAAACGTGCTTTAATAACTGCATTTGTTGCAGTATTGTCTTACCTTGACAGTTTGGTGTTTATACAGTAGTGTTGGCTACAAACACATCTGAGCTGGTCTTAGCTGTGAATTGTGAAAATGATATAAAATGTCATTATTCTCTTGGTATCAATTGTCTCCTCTTTGTGCCTAATTGATCGCAAAATAAGAAAGCATGAAAACATAGGTGTAGGATGCTGTTTTTGGCTGGGAGAGGAGGGGCTGAAAACTGTTTCAGACCGCCATTCTGGGAAAGGGTCAAAAGAGAGAAAGTTGTGCCCTTCCCCTTTTGGGAAATTTTTTGAATATTGGAGGGTCCTTTGATGCAATTTGATGACATATGGACGGTGCAAATTTTGAAGAAAATGACTGCATGTTTTGACGTTTTTTGACACTGGTAACATATAAGACTGTAAGAGGATTGCCTACTTGAATTGTGGGGGAGGGTTAGCTCCCCCAGCCCCACGTTCCCTACGCAAATGCATGAAAAGATTTTCTTTGTCCTACCATTTTAACTACACATGCAGAGCGCTTGATATTTGCAACCATGAGCTAGAGAATTCAAAATTACCATTACCTTAATACATTTTACTATATATCGTCCCCAAACATATTTTTCCCCTTGGAAGCTCTCTCTCTCCCCTACAGTACCCTGCCAGCCTATACGGGCCAGGACACGGTCCTACTCATGTGTATTTCTTGAGAGAAAAGTCTTAGGAAAGCTACGGAAACTTACTAGATCTTATCAAAAGAATCTTTTCCATACAAAGTTCCATGTAAGAACGAAACAAATGACAATGTGAAAGGATAAAATGACTCTGGTGTATAATGTTTGTTGAATTAGGGAACATGAAACCACTTACGCTCGTCAGTGATCTTAGTCAGGGTAATCCTTCCTCCAGGGAAACCAGGGACGTGCTTTCTTTGGTATTTCACTTACTACCTCGACGTCAGGGAATAAAAGACGCCCCCGCGGCAGTGTGATCATGTCTATACAATGACCCTACACTATGTTGATCGTGAATGAACACGGACAAAAGTTGTCTTCTCTTTTGACCAGCCTAAATGATCAGAATACGTGACAGGAGTGTACTACCCAACCCTTCTTCTCGAACCATGCATCTAAAGGACGAGGGTATATCCTCAGCCCATTGATCTCTCCCACCTCTCTACAGCTGGACCGAGCAAATATCTGACGTAAAACCTCTCAGAACCTCTGCGATCAGATTCGCCGAACAGTTTTGAGAGTTCAGAAAATCAACTTGATTAAACCGGGATTTTAACGGTACCCGGGAACCTTCTGAGTGCAAAGCGTACACTTTAACCACCAAGCAGGCCCGTACACTCTAAAAAAGTTGGGTAAATTTTTTAACTTTTGACCAACACTGGGCAGTTATGTGTCCAACCAACTGTTGGTCAAGTATTGATCAACTTCGGTTGGGTAAATGCTTTACCAAATGTTGGTCATTTATTTTACCCAATACGTAGTAATCTGAAAATTACCCAACTGGTAGCTAGTTGGGCAAAATATTACCATTTATTGGTTAAATTATCCACAAAAGATGGGTAAGTTTTTCAATAATTTACCTTTTGATGAATAATTAACTTTCTATTTTAAGAACCCACACTGGAATATTTCAGAGAAGTTACCTTCTAAAAGTTTTGAAAGCTACCGGCATTGCTAATGCTGGCCGCTCTCAAAAGTAGTAGGATTTTAATTGGGAGTTCATTTATAGTTGATTAGTTTGGTTTGGCTATTACATATATCCAGTGACACTTGTTTGTTATTATTAACAATTAATAATGCAATTTTCTTCATGATATTTCAATTTTTCCTTCTTTATGTTGTATTGTGCAACTGAGAAACATGATTTGCTGCAAGAATTCACCATTGCTAGCTTCAATTTATTTCAAATAGACCTGCATTTTTTGAAAATCACAAATTTTCTTTGAAAAATTTGGAATGCGCCATTCTTATGAAAGGTATGTAAACCTTACCCGGTGTTCCAATAGAATTTCACAGCATAAAAAACGGATACTTTTCTCAAATTGTCTTAGCAAAAATTCCCACAGTTTAAGTGAACGTTTTGCAAAAAAAAATTACTGTGAATGTACAAATTTAGAAATACCTGTTATTAAAAGAATTAGTTGGCGGTACGTTTAACCAGCCTTGTGTAAAGGAATTCACAAAAATCATTTTACCAACTGTTGGTCAATAAGTCCTTAGTTCTTTTGCCCAACATTGGAACTTTAACCAACCTCTACATTGCCCAAAAAAATTTTACCCACCTTTTTAAGAGTGTAGTCAAGGGGGGCCATGGGGGCGAAGCCCCCATTGGAAAATTTTTCGCCCCCCCCCCCCTAGAAGATTAAAAATTAGCATTGCCGTAGTGCATTTTAGTACGTTTCGCCCCCTCTGGAAAAGTTTTCGCCCCCCAGAAGCCTTTTCGCCCGGGCCCTTCAGCACCTTGTCTGGCTACGGGCCTGCCACCTAACCAGTCCAGTGCCCCTGGTCCAAGCACAACATCATAAAAGGGTTCTACAGATGAAGCCCCGGAACCATTTGAGAGCCTTTTTACCTTCATGATAATATTTGACCCACATCTTTTCAACAAAAAATTTGGCGATCACTGTGATAATTAGAAAATAGTACACCAGTGACTGATCGCTTCGACAAAGTCGATTGAACTTTTAAAAGATTGTACGTTGGACCGACTTCCTTCTATACTTTTGAAGATGCTTAAGGATGTTCCTTCCTAGCATACTCCAGGGTGTTTTCGGGCAAAATCAAGAGTGAATGGACACATCTCACATTCAGTGTGGTTGCTTTTATTTTTCAAATGGAAGATTTACATGAAACATCACAAATTCCCCGTTTTATTTTCCTTGACGAATAAGCAGACCAAATTAAAAAAAAAATAATAATAAACACTGCAGGCTGGCCAGAACTCCCCCTCCCACTTAGACATCACGGCCAAGTTGAATTAAGTTTTCCCGAAAGTTTTAAGGCCAATTTGGCCTATCATTTAGTTTACCACAAAGCATCGTCAGGATCGAAAAATTGTAAAAAAAAAAATTTCTAAGGGATTATCTGGAAATGTTACAAGAATATTTGTACAACATGAACTTTACTTGTAAATCGCTTGTAGACTTTTATTTCTGCTTCATGCCAGCATGCATGCAGTTAATTGAAGTCTAGTATTTTAACAGGGGTGACGCCAGGTGGGGGCAGGGGCCATGTCCCGTCGGGGAAGGCTGACCCCACACACCGTCGGGAAATTTTTACAATTCCGTCCGGGAGCCCTAGTCGGTACGATTAAAGTACGTAGTCTTCGGCTGCGACCAGTCACCCAGACGGGTTACCTGTTTTTGTTCTCAATAGGGAAGCTTCTTCAATAGGAACCCCAAATTTTCGGCGCTCTTCTTCGCGCTGTTGGTTTTTGCATATTTCAGTTTCATCCACAATTCCGTTCCATATAGCTCAATAGTAGGGGCCCTTCCCTTTTACCAAGTAAGCATAGACAGACTACACAGTTTCATGTAAAAGTTGGGAATTTCACCCCAGTCTCAATCGCATAGCTAGGTGTTCTCTTGTCTTTGTCGCACGGAAAGGTTAGCGACTCGAGGAGGGAAGTTTGACTAGTTCATTGGGCAGACGAGGTAGACAGGCCTGCAATACAAGGTATGTTATCCCTGATGGGGTCAACCGCCCGACAGTTGTTCTGTTTTTGTTTTAATTGAGTATAGTGGTCTTTTATGTGTAAGCCCAAATTTTGCGTGCGATGCTATTCCAAAACTCGGATTTCCCGAAAAACACTAAATCAGCACACAACTCGGCACTTCAAAATATGTACGATATTATGCAAAATATGCCTTGCAATGTATAGTACAAAGATTTTCTTCCAATTTTCTCCTCTCTTCCTCGTCGAACACCCCCTTAGGCTTGCGGGGCTTCAGGTAGCTGCCCCATTTGAGGAGCCTGCCCCCCTGTCGAGCAAAATAATTTCGTCTGGTGAAAGGCAGAAAAAAAACTTTACCCCACTGTGGTAGCCAGGGTAAATTGGAAGGGCTAAATTACGGCATGTCGTATCTCAACGAAAAGGAAACAATGAACACACTTATTATCTCTGCGTCACAAACAGCAATTTTACATGGCTGCCGAGATTTCACCCATTTCTCCTTTTGACTTGGGAAGTGGCATTTTGCAAAACGTTAAAAAATTCCAACTCCTACACTTCATAATATTGTTTTATTGCAATATTATACTTATAATATTGGCATCGTCCCTTAGGTGTTCACCTCGATTCGCTAGTAAGTTGGAAGGGTGATCATATGAATGTCATAATTTGTGGAGACGTTAGTTATCTACAGATGGAAATGGCACTGATACTGCAGTGTCCGCGGAGACGGGGGGGGGGGGGCTACGGGGGTTTTAGCCCCCGCACCTTTTCTGCAGTGGGCATTTTGGGCCGTCTTAAAATGGGATGATAGGCTTTTATTTTCTTGAACATATTGGACCGCTTCGATGATAAGCCTCCCCCCCCCCACTTTAAAATTGTCTCCGCTGTCCCTGTACTGTGACAATCCTTATTACGTTTAGTCTGTTTTGATTCATCCTACACTCTCTTATCGTAATATTGACAAGATGGTATATTAGTCAGAATGAAACAATCATTTTATGGAATGGTTGTCATTCTAATTTCCTTCCGCCGTATAGGCGTATGTAAACAAGGTCACATGGGCTGAAAGTGTATTTCCTTAAAGTTTTCAGATTGGCAAACAATCCTGACATAAATTTAACCCTAAATATAAACTGCCCCGAAATAAACATTTCGGCTGTAGGGGATAGATACTGGCACCCAATGGGGAAGTTTCAACGCGCTTTGGGGAGAGGAACCCTTGGGAACTCGAGCTATTAAAGGGCATTAGACCTGGATACCCTTTCGACAAGATAATACTTTGTTTACACGGTTATAAGGGCTCAGTTAGGGAAAGAAGTGAAACTTATACCTACCTGTGTATAAATCACAATCTTGACAAAAACCTACCTAAAACCTGCCAGACTGCCTAACCATACCCCCTGATATTAGTATGAAAATGACCACCTCAGGCGGACTTTTCAAATTAATCTGCTCTGCTACAGTCGTTGCCTTGCGCAGGGAGTGGGGCAGTTGGCAAGAGCTGTTGCACCTAAAACTTTCGATTGCAAAGTTAAATCACATCGATCTGTGTAAAATGTCCCCGATTTAAAGTAAAGATCGTTTAGATGCAACTTATATGTCACCAAAGTACCATTTTTGACAGTATGGGGCAAACACGTGCCAAAAAGGGGGCGGTGAAGGGTAAAACTACCCCTATGGGATACTTGTGTTATTTGTTCTATTACTCGTATATCTCTAAAAACGTCGTAAAACTGCATACTTCCTTCGCGCTTTTCACGCACCCATCCCTAGTGCTAGTTTTCTCATGATTGCTATTTCCTGCAGGACATTTTGGGGTGAAATTATTGTTCCAAAGGGTAAAGGAACCCTCACATCATCCATCCTTTCCTCCACCTTTAAGTCCTCTGCACCATCAGTCCCTCCCGACTTTTGTCAGAATGAGTAAATATATAATTAATATACGTCAAATTGTAAATTTTTTGGTCCGTTTGGTGCTCATCTAATGCCACTTAAATCAGCTTAAATGCATTATTCTAATGCCCACTATTTCGCAAATATTCCAGAGTTTCCGGGGCTTCGCCCCCGGTCCCCCGCAGGAGCATTGCCCCTGGACCCCACTAGCGGCCCTAAGAAGGGCTCTGAACACACGCCTTAAGGAAGCATTTTGCGTTTCCGCTGCGCCATAGGCGCCGTTTCGGTATTTCAACCTGAACTCACCCCTTTGACAATGCCCTGGATAAATGGGCCTGATATAGGAAGTATTTTAAAGTTCTGTGGACGGTAACCAAAACAGCTGTTTTACTCAGCAATGATAGATTAAGATAATAAAAAATCCATCGGAATTATTTAAATATCTCTTACCGTTTTCAAAATATACCTCTTCAAAGTTTGACCATTTCCGGCATTTCTCATTTGCTATGCAAAAAATGTGATGTGGAGTGTTGCACAGGGTGTGAATTTCTTTTGTTAATTCTTTATAAATTATCTATTAATTACTTGGAATGAAGGCATATTATGTGCTATTTATATAGGCCTATTGAAAACTGTGTATAATATCATTCTACCAAAGCATTGCTTTGTTTTGGGGTTTGTGTACGTCATATTACGTATACTGTGTATACAATCTATTTCTTTTTGTTGTAATGGGGGTCATGTGTACAAAGCATGTTATATATATATATATATATATATATATATATATATATATATATATATATATATATATATATATATATATATAGGCCCTATTATGTGTCATATGTCTAAATGGAAACTGTTTTTTTTAGCATTTAACGTGAACACTGCATGTATGTAATCGAAGTATTGTAACTTACGTACTGCATAAATAGATTATAAATAAATGAGGTCAAAAAAATAAAAAATACTTGGAATGAAGGTTACACAAACAAAGGATAATATAACACACCTCATGGGTCCCTCTTTCCAAGTCACAAATTTGCATATTTAGCTTATGTTTATTCATGATATACTAAATGCAAAATTAGAAATTGTCTGAATGGTCAATATTCGATGGATTTTGATTGAAAATTGTGGCTATTTTAAAGGTTTTTGATGCCTTTTACATGCATCAAGTAGGCGGGTGTGACATTTAGTACATGTCTACAGACAGTAGCGTACCTAGGGTGGGGGGCAAGTTGCCCCGGGGGCCACCTCTAGGGGGTGCCAAATCGAGATCACTTAAAAGATTTTGGAACTACCATTTTCCTTGAGCATGATATTGATATAGCAATTCCATCTTTTAATAAAATAATATTTACGATATTTCTAGTGTTTCCCCTTTTTATATGCGGTAAATAGGCCTTAGAAGTGTCATTTCCAGCGATCTGGGAAGCATTTTGGGTTAAAATTTTCTTGCGTTCCGCGCCCTCCGCTGAGAGTCTGTCTATGGGCTTCGTCCCCCCCCCCCCCTCGACAGACTCCTGGCTACGCCTTTGTCAACACTGTGTGAAAAGTAGCATCTAAACTCTTTTCTGGGAGTAAAATATTTCCCATGAAAAAAGTTTGGCCCCCTAAAAAAATTTTGCACCCCTGATTTTTTCTGCGGACGCCCATGGACATTTGTTCTATTTAAGATATTGAATTGTGTAAGTATTCATAAGAT
Organism: Holothuria leucospilota; assembly: GCA_029531755.1. Classification (NCBI taxonomy): domain Eukaryota; kingdom Metazoa; phylum Echinodermata; class Holothuroidea; order Aspidochirotida; family Holothuriidae; genus Holothuria; species Holothuria leucospilota. Next base: position 20,378,804 of record CM055976.1, on the reverse strand, counting down.
TCCCCCCCCCCCAGATGGGGGTAGGGGCACCAATTTCGTTTCTTGCCCCGGGCGCCACAAACCTTAGCCACGCCACTGTCTACAGACCTTTAACAAACGTTTTCGTCGGTACACTACGCCCCGACTCATGGTGCGCGTCTCCTAAGATTTTGCCTCCCAAGAAATCCTGCTCACGGCCATGGCTGCAGTTCTGCAACATGTTGCCCTTAGTCAGAGGTATCCCAATCAACTTTCGCCTTCGGCACCCTGAGCCAAGGTTACACCACTGCTGGTGCCCCACCCAAACCTCCTCAAACACCAATGCTTTGACTTGTAATAACTTCTATCTTTGTAAGATTCTGAATGTAAAGATGAAGCTACTTAACCAGCTGAGCAGAGCTTCATGTAAAAGTATCAACCACTTTTCTTGATTCAAATGATCACCCATACTAACTATACTGATCTACTAGAAATCAACTTCTTAAACCAAACATCTTCGTTAACGAAAGTTCTTGTTTTAGTTGTGAGTTCTTTGGTATAGCATACAAGACACTTTGAGAAGTTCTTTATCGATCCGTTATGATTCAACGCCAGGGCAATCTGCACTTCTGTAATATAAATCTATTGATGTACGCTAGTAGGAGGTCTTATCCTAAAAGCATGTATTTTCCGCCTTATTTCCTTTTCTTTGTGTTCGCGGCTTCCTTTTGTTGTTATAAGCTAATCTTTCATATTTGCTGATTTTTACGTCTTCTGTAAGTTTGAAGTTTGTTCGGCATCATTATAAAATAAAAATGGGTCATGCATTTACAATCGGCTTTTCAGACCTAGATTCCTACATCATATCCATTCATATTTAGTAGTTTAGATGATTTATGGTAAGTCCTGTACTGTAGGCTATCTCCAATTGTAGGCAAAAACCTGAAACCGCTCCCAAATGGAGGTACAGAGACATAGGCCTATCTTATCGAGAAGCTATCATCCGGACTTGCATAGTCTAAGCAAGAGCTATAGGCTTTTTATAGCACAAGAAAGACCTGTCTTGACTGGCTATAACAAAGTCTTGTAAAGTGTTCCACTGTCATAGTTTATAATGGTTTATAGGCATAGGAAGCTGCTCTCGACTGTAGTGGGGGGCTGAACGTTGTATCGGACCGACGTCCTGGGGAGGGGTCAAAGGGCGGGCGTGTGCGGAAATTGTTTGAATATTTGAGGGGCCTTAGATGCAGTTTGGTACAATATTTGAGAAAATTTTGAAGAAAATTACTGTAAATTTTTGATATTTTTTTTACAGAGGGAACAAGTAAGATGCTTTTGTCCTTTAAGTGAGAGGGTCGGAAGTATGTGAACTCACTACATTTTTAGTGGGGGATCCTCCCCCCCCCCCCCCCGCTTCCTATGCTCTTGGATTAGATTCATTAAATTCAGGACGAGAAGTTAGCTCAGGCTGATCAAGGATAATATAGTTGTATATAGGAAATAAAATACATCACGAAATACAAAAAACAAAATGTTTTTTTTTTATTAAGTTTACATATTTGTAGCAGCTTTCCATGCATTTCAACACAGAAATAAGCCGTACTGTTTCAAGATTCTGCCAGAAATGATAATAGGCTACCGCCATTTTGTAATCCTTTATTTTTTTGACAAAAGATACCATCCTTGATGTGGTTTACATACAAACTACTGAACTATAACATGTTGCGTCCTTAATTTTTATTTAAGGTCGTACTAAGTCAAGTCTGAATTGGCCTTTCACGGCTACCACGGAATTGATTTCAATAAACAAAAGGGCGCGGTCTTTCTTTAGAATCAGTCAAGTGTATCATTCCCAATAGCATAGACTATTCAAACCGAAGAAGACATCGTTACTCACCGTGTCTGATTGTTTGCGGAGTTTTTCACAGCGCAGTTCTAATAAGTCTGTACGCAAGAGTCGGTGTCAGAAGTAAGCACACAGTCGTACTGTAGGCCTACTGTAGTTTAATGGAGAAAGGAAATCGCATTGAGCTTATTTCATGGTTATTGGTAGGCATCGTTTTTTATAAGAGAAACGGACCACTTCGTGGAACATTGAAATATTTCAGTAATTGAATTAAATAATTGGTAAGGCTGTAATCGAATGGTGTGTGTAACCAGTGCGCTTTTTCGGAAAACATGGCGAGGGTGATCACACATACTAGTACATGGCTGTGTTTGACGATACTATGCTCGTCATCTTTTGCAATTCGTTACGAAAACAAAGAACCATCAAAGGAAGTTCTAGAGGGTTTCGATGTGACAATAACTTGCGTGATACAAGACATTCAAGGTTCTAGTGACGTTACATTTCACTGGAGTGTGCCCGCTATTAAAGGAAAGACTTTGTCATCAACTTCTTTAGATCAAGGTGATCGATTCATTGTTACGGAAGAAATAGCCGAACCAAGAGGCGATAGCGCTACGGTTACGGGCTCGTCTACTCTCACAATCTCAAATGCTACAATATCTGACGATGGAGTTTACAGTTGCCAACTTCTTCCAACGAATGGTGGGGATATTCTCGCAACCATGGAAACAGATCTTTCTGTTATACAGTTTGATCCACAGACCAATGCTGCATGCTGGGTAGAACCAACCAGTATGCCTGTACTTAAAGATACCACTGTTCTTCGATGCGCCACCAGGCAATCGACATCAATTCAATTGACATGGGAGGCCGAAGGCGTTGAATTAGAGGGAGAGCAATCAGAATCCGCTGGTGTTACTTTTCTATTGCAAGAACTTGCCGTTCCATTGGATTGGGATGAGATACCACTTTTATGTTTAGAAAAGGATACTAGAAAAGTCTTATGTAGGACATCTGTGACCCTTCTGTACCCACCAGTTGTTTCCGTCATTCCCGATGGTGAGATACTGTACGGTTCTGAGGCTCGGTTCAACTGTTCTACCATGGCAAGACCCGAGGAGGTAACTGGCTACCGCTGGTGGTACGATGAAATTCCTGTTCGCCCAAACACTCATCATCGCTTCAACAGAGTGAGATTGGAAAATGATAACAAAACAATGGTGCTGCCAGATTTATCAGCAGCGGTAAGTGACATTACATGCGCAATAATCGAATCAGGTTAGGCCCGTAATGTTTGCAACTTTCAAAGCAGCTAACAAAAACGTTTAACAAAAAGTTACGTTAAAAAAAGACCAAGAATGAAAAATAGGAAACCGTCTTTAAACCTTAACAGTCCACTAGCGCACCAAGTCGCAGCACTTTAGAGGGAAATTCACAGCTCCTGGTGTCCTTGAAAAATGCATCAAAAGCATTCTTGAATCTCTCTGTTACTCTACCCAGAAACAGCAGATAGGGGCAGACCATGCCACTCTTTGGACAATCCTTTAGGAGAAAAGATTTCTTATGAGTTTTGACCTTTAGATTGTCTTAACTCTGATTTTGTGAGTGTGTTAGAAACCTGAGAAAATCTGAAGAAGTTATCAAATTGCAACCTATCAAATGCTTTTCAAATTTTAAAAACTTGGTTCAAGTCACCACCTAAAAGTTTGATCGAGAGACATAGGACGAAGCTAACTCACTAAAGGGGGAAAAATGTCGCCCCAATTTTATCAAGTTTCAAAAATCTGCTAAATCTTACAAACATCTCCTCATATTTCTCTCACAAGTATCTTTCATTTTGTTTCTGCATAAAAACATTGAATACTGAAGGTAAACCAAGGAGTTATTCTGCATGAGTTAAAAAAAAGGAACAAAAATATTGTCACATGATTGATAGGAGCCATTCCTTAATTAGGATGACGGGGTACACTAATTTAAGTTGGTTAACTGCACTTTCCCTTTAAGTTGTCCTGGAAAAGAACTCGGGTAAAATCAACCTAACCTTCTGCAGTATTTCCTTGTCCTTTGAATTGAATTGTAAAAAATTCAGAACAATACGACTGGAGGAGTGACCCATTCATAGTTGACCTTGTCATAATTACCTTTTGCAATCAAATTGATATCATGGTATATGGTAATTTAGTTCCCCTTATAATATGGATCATGGACTGTAAACGAGACAGTTACTCCCTAAACGTTACAGTTCATCTAACGAAGAACCTTCCACGACATTTTTTGAAGAAACGCTACAGACAGGCGTTCAAGGGGAAAATGCAGTCACCCCAAATTGAAAAGTGTACAGGGGTTATCGGATATCCTACAGTAAACCATGAATGACTCTCTTAAATCATGTGACAACAATTTTGTAACTGGATTTTTAAATAAATGCAATATAAACCTCTTTGTTTACCTTAAGAATGTCACCTTTATGTTCTGAAACATTATGAAAGATAATTGCAATAGGGCAAGTCCAAGCTATTCTGCGTGTTTCGTATGGGACAATCAGAGATTTCAAAACTCTGTAACTTTGGTTTGAAAGCTTTTTATTACAGTTTTATGAGCTAGTATGGTGAGTATTATAACTAAGTCTATCATGGAAAAAATTCAGCTTAATCAATTTAATTACCACAAGTGAGGGCTCATTAATGTACCGTGTTTCGTATGGGACCAGAGAAAATGCAAGTTTTTGACCCAAAGTAGTTATTCTCAAATTTCTCTGAAAGTATTTGTCAGAATTTAGATTTAGGAACACATGTTATAGATACAACAGTTATAGACATATAAATAAAAGTTTCCAAGAAAAATTTTGCATGTTGGTGGTGAACCATGGATATGTATGAAAAATGTTATATTTCGTATGGGACAGTTTCGTATGGGACATTTTGTCCCTAGTACACTACAATGTATTTAAGGATTTAACTGAATAACATCCCACCACCAGAACACCAATGTTGTCTAAAAACAATGAGTTGAAGTTCAAAATAGCATTGTTACATAAGATTTCATGCAAAAAATAGCATTTTTGAAACCAAAAGTTCGTTTTTTACACTAGTTGCTACAGCACCCATGAGCATATACTACAAACTAGTTCACAAACATAAACTGAATTCTACAATCCAGTTCTGGAAGTTCAACAGTCTGTGTCTCTTACTGTCTTGTCCACAAAATAATTCCAACTGCCAGGTGTGTAATTCTCTGTTGGTCAAAGTGACATACTGTACACAAATGTAATTTAACTGACAATTATGGCAGAAATTTAGCAGATTTCAAGAAAAAGATGAAAACCTGTTAGCTGGGACATTTCCAATCACCAACTCATCATAAAGATAGTAAACACAAACACAAATAAGAATATGGTAACTACTGTATTACAGTATCAGTTAGACAACCATCATGGTTCAAATCCCTGTAGAAATTGACCCTGTGTTTACAACTGTGATTTGTGTCTGGGTAGTTTGCTGCAGGTTGGCTTAATGCATTTTAAATGTGGGGGATGGGGAGGGGCTATTATGTGGGTGGGGCAGGGAAAAAGACCACCCCAAGTTTGATTTCAGTTTCCAAATCCCCATGCACCTATTCATAGCCATAACTATGGGATATATAAATGCCTCCATTGTTCAATTAGAATCCAACACTGTGAAATTGTCCCATACGAAACGCAAATGTCCCATACGAAACAAATAATTAATTAGCCATTAATCAAAAGCAAAGAATATTTATGAAACACAAAGTGATTTAATAAGATGACTGTCTTGTAAATTAGAGGTTTTGAGAAAATCTTGAAAAAAAAATCTCAACTCTTCAAGTGGGGTCAAAAATATTGTGTGAAAATGTTTCGTATGGGACAAATGACCTTAGGCGATAGCCTAATTAGCATATTAATTAATTTTTTTCTAACTTTTCAACTTTATTTGAAGCTTTGTGCTGGGTGACATATACTGTATGCCCATGGAAAAAATATGTTAAATGTACTTCTTCAGTAAGTTACATCAATTAATAAGTGTCCCATACGAAATGCCAATTATGCTAATTATGCAAATTAGGTGGTATTATTCACCTGAATTATGGATTTTTTTAACAAAAAAAGGTGTCAGGATTTAATATGGACTTTTAGCTTTACAATGATACCAAATATGGATTCATATTGTTAGTTTTATGTGTACTATTGACACTAAGCAGTAGCTACAGTATTGCGTTGTCCAGTAAGTGAGACGTGTCTGCTAATCTTTAAACAAAAGGGTGTTCCCCACTACTCAGTGATAGTTTATACGGGAGGTGGTCCAATAAGTTGCAGCCAGGCATGCACATGCATAGCCACTGTACATGGAACCTATTGTAGTCTGGGGCTTTTATTTTGGCAAACAGTCAGTGATAGTTTATCCAACCGCTGAATAACTATTCTGGACAAAATGTCCATTCAACACAACAGCTACCTACAGAACAATGTTGACTGAAGACCATGTGCCTGCTAAAAGTCAAGGTCCATGAGTGTTTGTGTGAGTATGGAGGAGGTGAGGGAGGGGGTGGAGGAGTAAAGGTATAGTTTGATTTTGGGAATACTGTAGGTGTTGATTTGACTTTCTTGGTACATTCTGGGAGTAACAAAGTGAAATTGACCCGGTGTTTACAACTGTGGTTTGTGTCTGGGTAGTTTGCTGCAGGTTGGCTTAATGCATTTTAAATGTGGGGGATGGGGAGGGGCTATTATGTGGGTGGGGCAGGGAAAAAGACCACCCCAAGTTTGATTTCAGTTTCCAAATCCCCATGCACCTATTCATAGCCATAACTATGGGATATATAAATGCCTCCATTGTTCAATTAGAATCCAACACTGTGAAATTGTCCCATACGAAACGCAAATGTCCCATACGAAACAAATAATTAATTAGCCATTAATCAAAAGCAAAGAATATTTATGAAACACAAAGTGATTTAATAAGATGACTGTCTTGTAAATTAGAGGTTTTGAGAAAATTTTGAAAAAAAAATCTCAACTCTTCAAGTGGGGTCAAAAATATCATGTGAAAATGTTTCGTATGGGACAAATGACCTTAGGCAACAGCCTAATTAGCATATTAATTAATTTTTTTTCTAATTTTTCAGCTTTATTTGAAACTTTGTGCTGAGTTACATATGTCCATGGAAAAAAAATATATTAAATGTACTTCTTCAGTAAGTTACATCAATTAATAAATGTCCCATACGAAACGCCAATTATGCTAATTATGCAAATTAAGTGGTATTATTCACCTGAATTATGGATTTTTTAACAAAAAAAAGGTGTCATGATTTAATATGAACTTTTAGCTTCACAATGATACCAAATATGGATTCATATTGTTAGTTTCATATTTTGCTATTTGAGGGGACCTTAGCTTGGACTTGCCCAATAGATCTAAGAGGATGTTAATAAAAAGGATAAGCAGTCTCCCCAAACATTTTCCAAAACATCGGCCAACTGTAGCAAATTACCTCTTAGTTCCCTTTTAAGTTAGCTTTCATGACTTTTCAGAAAAAAATGTCACATTGAAGGTTAATCAAGAGGTTATTCTGTGTTAATCAAACAATTAAGTAACAAAGATAATGTCACATGATTAAAAAGAGCCATTCATAAATTAAGATACGGAGTATATTAATTCAAATTGCGTTGACTGCACTTTAATTCCCTTTAAAAGATTTACGGAAGATGCGAAAAATTGTTATTTTCGTTCAGCAAAGTTAATATTCATTCATATCGTCTTTGGCTGTAATGATATCTCCCAAGCAATTCCCACTCCAAACAATTCCTAACCCGGATAATCCACCCCCATAACTTTGCATACTTATTTATAATATAAGTGAAAAACAGTACTTGTATTGTAAAATGGTCAATACTTGATTTAGTTTGATGGGAATTGAGACTACTATTAACGGTTTTATTTTTTTTACATGCTATAAGCAGGTGTGACATTAACATGTCCACATACCTTTAAGACTTGTTACAAGTCCCCTAGTTTCAGATATACACTCCTCTCACCAGCGTGATTTTGTACATAGCACAATGAAGCTTCCGATTATTTTTTCCTTTGGAATAACATCCCCACCGCATTGTCTTCCCTTTCAACCCATTGTTGCTTTGGACAAACTGAAAGCAATAGATTTATGGGGTAATTTTATACAAGATTTAACCCCCTAAGACGAGAAATTCTACTCTAAGGTTTTCTCCTAACACAGTGAAAATTGCAATAAAAGATACAGTAAGTTGACAAAAAGTCATGAAATGCTTTACTGAGCAGAATCCCCCTTTGCAGCAGGAATGTTCACTTATCAGCACTTTTTATTTTTTTTCATTTCAGGATGACGCAGGCTTCAACATTACCTGTGAGGCCACCAATGATGTAGGGACAGGTGAAAGTAAACCCTATAAAATCGTTGGTAATTACCCGACGCCAGTTTCAAATATAGTTGGACCAATTTTGCTTGCTGTCATCCTAATTATCCTGTTAGCGGTAGTTTTGGCCTTCTTCCTCTGGTGGAGGGGTCAAAGAAGGATGGTCCGTCAAATAAGTACCAAACGAAAAAAGATCAATAATGCGAGGCAAAAATCCGAGCTTCCAACATCTCTTAACGTCTATTCAGGGTCTGCTTCCTTTGTGGCAGTGTCTCCAATGGATCTTGAGGCTATTGGATATGGACCTGATGTCAGCAGTAAGCCCAGCCAGGTAAATTTTATATTTTGTGGTGTGCTATATACCGACCGGTCACTCGCTCTTTCTTTTTCTTATTTTGCAATCTACTATGTGCTGCGAAATGATCAAATGGTCACTTGCTCATACTGCAGTTTATTTTATTACTCTCGGGAGTTGTTATTTAGGAGATAAAACGGTAGCTCTCCCCCTTGTACCATCTAGTTGCCGCCAAGGTTACTTGCTTTGTATAGCGCTTGAAGATAAATGAGCTTAAAGCTATTGTTAGTATATAACAAAAGGTTCATGTCGTCTGCTACGTTGAAAAGAAATGTCAACAGATTTTGTTTATATGCTATAGCATTGCCAGTCGCTTTCCTTGAAAACAAATTTGCAGGCCCAACGCGATGCAACGCTTATCACAATAGGCTAGTTAAATTTTATGTAACATGTTGATCATGCACTTACCATTTGGAAATTGCGAAAGTTTGCGAAAAATTAATATAATATTAAAACAAATTATAGTCTTATACCTCTCTTTAGTCCTTTAGGCATTGTGCTAGTGTAAGACCTTCTTGTTATAAGTTAGTCTTTTTAGACTCCTCAGGAATTAGCAGTCGTTTTGATTTATTAGACAGTGTTTCTTACTTGACTGTCGGTAAAAACATTCGGATCAAAGCATTGTTCCTCCTAATCTTATTCATACGGTGTAGGTAGGTGCATATAAGGTTTACTTGGGTATCATGTATCAATTGAAAAGGATTAGACAAAAGAAATCACTCATGAATTGAAACTATGCAAACGATGAGGTGGATCTAATCAGATAACCATAAATTAAAGTTTCCGATGTATCTCCTTCTAAATAGCAACTCCCTGATTACATTAAATGTGTCTGAAGTGTGCAGTGTTGGAGCCAGGCGGGGGTCAGGGATCCATGGTTCCTCGTCGGGGAAGGCTGGCCCCTCCGTTGAGAAAATTTTTCATTTTCGTCGGGGAGCCGTAATGGGTACAATGAAATAATATTACGTAGTCTCCGACGACGGCCAGTCGCCCCGACGATTTACTTATTTTGCTCTAACTTAGGGCAATTCCTTTATAAACCTCCCAAATTTCCAATTTTTTTCACAGACATCTCAAATTTTTTCAAAGTTCCTTTAATAAAAGCCCCAATTTTCAAATTTCTTCAATGAAAACCCAAAATTTTAGCGCGCGAAGTGCGCCCAACACTTTCCGTTCGACGTTTTTTCCGGCAACCCACCACCCTTGTCGGGGCTTTGGGTTTTTAGGCCATCTCCCCCGTCCGGCAAATTTTGGCGCCACTTCTGGAAGTGTGCTACCCTGCTAATTACATTCTGCATCTTATAAAGTGAAACTTGTTACAGAGGTTTATACTGCTGTGGTACTTGGTTATATTCAATCCTTCACCTCGTACTATCGTACCTACGACGGAGAAAGTGACATTTCGTATAACATTCTGTGAATTCTTTAACCAGGGGCGGACTGACAATGAACTGGGTCCCCGGGGAAAATGGGTATGGGGCCCTCCTCCTTCCCAACCTGAATCAACTTACCCTCACCGACACTACTTATAATGGCCACAACCTCTCCCACATAGGTTACCAACTCAATACCAGTCTTCAACTGGCTCACTTTTCAAAAAATCTAGTTGAATTAATGGACGAACCTATACGATTTTTCCCTACCACGTCAAGTACGCAATGTAGGTAAACCTGCATGGATTATATGTTTAGATCTACAAGTATGCGGTGATCAAAGTTAACGTCATTTTAGTTTTCACAACTCTTTCGGGGCAATTCAAGCGAAATTTATATCTGAAAAGGGGACACTCTCATAGCCACACAAATTACTTCAATTTCGATGTTGCGGACTTCTGATCAGTTTGTGTGCTGTTTAAAGTCTTCGCTGCATGTATGATGCACAGCCTAGCCTGGTTTGTGATATCATTACGATTAATTTTAAATAGGTTCAAACTCCTGCATCTTTCTGTTAGTACACTTTCTTCAGGTCATGCAGGACGTTGGGAATTTGTGTCAATTATGCTCTCACTACTTTTTGACTGAAATGGCAGTGTTTTTGCCATTTTTGTGACAGAAGAAAAGGGTAGCCTAAATCTGATATGCCGGCGTTTTCACAAAGGTTTCCACATACAAAATTCGAAATTTGGAAGATTATAGGCAAAACTGAAAAAATTCCTTCTATTCACTCGAGGGTTTGCTCTTAGTCCAAAAGCTGCCTTCCTAAATCTTTATTGAGATACGTTTACATGAAGAACCAATCATGAGAAAACATCACACAACGTCAATAGACATCTGCGGAGGCCTAAACACGTGGTGCCTCAATTTAGGGTACTTAAACATATTGTTTAAAAGGAACCTAAGGATTAAATTTTGGCCAATTTTGAGTTGTTTTTCACAAGAGATAATTAAGTCTACAGCACATATTATTTCTGTGATACAACAATTACAGACATCTAGGTGGGTATTCAGGCGCGTATCCGGGGAGGGGGGAGCTGGCGAGGGGGGAGCTGGCGGTGAGGCGCCCCAGGTTGAAAAAACGTTGCTACACTCTTCCATAGGTTGTTAAACCCTGCGTTTGTCAAAACTGAAGCCACGCTCCTCCGGGTGAAAAAAATCCCACATACGTTGATGTTATTTCTGCTTCCGAAAAAATAGCGGTAATCAAAACTTTAAGTGCGTCAATTTTTGGCTATCATGCTACTGTATGTGACGTCAGGGATATGGTACTTTGCACCCTCAATTATGGTGACGAAGAAGATTACAAGGCTATGGTGCTCCTAGGGTGCCATAACGATGAGTCCTATATGCCAATTCAGTTCTTCATATCTAGTTGTCAGGAGCCACTACACACAAGGCGCACCACCCATTTCTGGCTACCAATGAACAATGGAAGGCAGCTTCCCTCCTTCCTCATTGTCAGAAAAGATCAGTCCCACAACTACAGTACCATCTATCCATGACTACCGTTCCATATTAGTACCATTCCTTTTTTCACAAAGTTAACTATAGACACAACAAGATTCTGTGCACTAGTGAGTACTGATAAATTTTGGGAGTGGTTTCTACAGTATAGGAGCAAGCAATATTAGGAGTACTTTTCTTAGTGATAACACGGAAGAAGCGGGGAGAGTATTGAGGTGTCTTTATTGGTGATAGATGACGAAATGTATTTCATAATAACAGGACAATTTCATTTTCATTTTCAAAGCCTAAAAAGCCTTACAAATCAACCGAAAATTCTTTGAGCTTTTATAATTCTATCACGGTAAGAATTTGTGTGAATTTAACTTCCTCTATAGTCAGTCTCTGCTCCCTAATTTACAATTAACAGATGTTTTACAGTCATGTAGTCCATAATTGGTCCATATCACCTTCTAATTAACCTCATTTCAGTCGTTTTGCCTGTAGAGAGGGGAGTTGGGTAGTTGCCTAGATACTCCTCTCCTTGAGTGCCCTTTCTTTTGTTTCCCTTTGAATTGCATATTAGTATACAATATGTTTTGAATTGTATATTTTTTCTACATATTATCCCATTCATAACACTGGATAATTATTCCTTTCATACTCTTGTAATTTTTAAAATGTCATTCATGACTACTTACACAACTAACCCTTTTACATTTTCATTTCAAAATGTTTCTCCGGTCGCTTTTTAAATGACCAACATTCCCCGATATATTATACATAGTAGGGGAGACAGTGCGGCTAGCAACGCAGGCTATATTTTACTATGTGTGCGGAAGTTGAAGTGAAGTGTTGGGTTCAGTTTACGCTTAGAGTGAAGTAAGAAAAGATTGTTTAAAAAAATATACCATATACGATTTAGTGTACCCTGGTATGCTAATTCATGGATGGTTCTTTATATTAATGTGACAAAGGTTTATTGACGGATTCGTTCATGTACAGTAAAACATATCTCCTTGGTTTACCTTCCTGTAATATTTGTTTCCTACTTCATGAAAGATACAAACAGTGCGGGAGATTCTCCCGTTGGGGAGGGGGAACAAAATATTCCCGAATGGGGGAAGACTTGTGCAACACATTGTATAGGCTTGCTAGCCTAATGAAGAAATGGCTTAGCTAGAACGAGAGCCACTCAAAAACTTGCGTTTTTCTCAAAAACGGCTTGGTGTACCACAGATTAGGACGTGACTTTTCTGTAGCTATGACAATACACGTACCGAATACACATTTAATAGTATTAAAATCTCTCGGTCAAATGTAATGGTATTAAATTAATACCATTACATTTGACCGAGAGATTTTGCAAGGGGGTTCCAAACCTCATTCGCTACTGACAATGTACACAAAGAACGCATGGAATTGTGGGTAAAATAAACAAAATGGCTGTTCCCATGACCAATTTTTCCCTAACATCTGAAAAATTTACGGAGTAAAAGCCTGATTTGTGACTGCTTAAGTTAGGGTTGAACACACCACACTAGAGCCATTAAACATGTAGAAATTAGCCAGTCACTCTCGTGCTAGGATTTTAAGTCGATAAGTGTAATCATTCAGCTAAAGTTGAAAAGCTCAACCATTGTTTAAAAAATCGTAAAGCCCTTCTCATGGTAACAGATTGATGAGGTCTCCCAGCTTATCAACAACTTAACAGAACAAAACGTTTCTTTACAATTTCTCCTATTACTTTTTAACTGAATGCTGTTCATATTTTTCACCAACAAGCTGAGAGTATTCAGGATTATAAAGGATAGTGAAGGAAATCTTTACTTGGTAAGAACGGTGGGGTGTTATTATCCTTCATTGTACAAAATAAATAGTTAATTCACCATCTAGATGTTAGCTAACTTTCACAGGCCAGATTAGACCAAATATGATTTACTTGAAATCCATTTCGTCCCCTTATGGCGGTGTAAAAGCACGGTTACGTGACCAGACACCCCCGTCTGTTCACACCCGGACACTTTCTCCGGATTACTCCCGAACGGGACAGTTTACCCCCAGAAAACTCTCACCCGGACAATTCTCAGCCCAGAAACACCACTGGGCAATCCCCACTTATGACAATTACCCCTCACACAAGTTCACATATCAAAAATCCGGGGTGGGAATTGTCTACGTAGGAATTGTTCAGGGGATTGTGAGGAAAACCAGTATGTTAAAGGCCTAATGATTAATTATTATGCTGCGTATCCAAAGCTATGTTCAACAATAAGCACGTTTATTTAAAGGAATATTGCAGCTCTTTAATTTGAATTAGTACACTTAAGTATCCTAGGTAATGCATGGCTCCTTTTAATCAAGTAACAATATGTTTCAACGATGAATATTTGGTTTACCCATCGTATAATATGCAATTTCTATGTTTTAAAACTTGAAATGTGCGTCTCAGGAAAATAAGATGCGATTTGAAAAACCCAAGAGATGTTTCAAAAAATAAAATCGTGTTGCAATTTCCTTTTCCATTAAAAATAAGCTCTAGGTATGTTAATTACCAACCCTGATGTAGCCCCCGCCCCCCATAAAAATAAATTGTTCGACATAAGAAAATCTGTCAAGTGGTTGTCTATATCGAGACATTCTTTATTTCACCATTTTGGGACAATTTTTAGTTTGGCAAAGGTAGGTTAAACTCTATCACGCTAATACCATATGAATTATCACTTTCATTTCTATAAACTTGCTATAGACTCACGATTCTAAAATTGCCCTTCACATTTGTACTTTCTAGCCGATGGCAAACAAAGACTGCTAACATTCATAAAGATTGACTACAGAGGGCGCTAGAAGGTATCGTCAGATATTTGAATTGTTTAGCGCGAGTAGCCTTATTTAATGCACACTGGAATGTTTAAAAAGATGCCACCTTCGTACCTGACAGTTATATAAAAGCGAATAAAACGCTTTCACTAAAAAAATAAGTAAATAAAGAAAGAGCTTTACTACGATACCAGTCAGAGTGCTATTCTGTATAAACTGGATTAGCGTGTTGTTAATCACGTACACAAATTTTAAGTTAATATTATCTTTGCACCAGATTATATTTCAAACCAACTCATTCCCAGGGACAAAATGAGCAACGCTATTATAGTCTTTTAAAAAAAATTGAAAAGCTTAAGTATTTTCTAAAATCCACAAAATTTCTGATGAAGCAAAACAAAAACTTAAAAGTGGCATATGCTGGCCGAAAGCAGTTATACTTTATTCTAAATAAAACTCTTTCCTGGTCGCTTTTGAATGTTTACGTAATTCTTTATTTTGTAAACATTTGTGTTTAGTGCTTGGTTTATATAGTTTTATTTATTGCTGTGAGTCATTTTTAAACCTTACAGTAAAAGTAATCTTATCAATGTTATTTTTGCTTCGGATTTCTTTGTTTCGCATGAATTTAATTTTAACTGTGTATTGCTCTCCACCTTTCTTCGAGTAAAGATTTCTGTCACTACAATTACCAAGCTGATTTAAGTGGCTTGTCTGTATTTTCTGGTATGCTTGTGTCCCGACACCTCTGTATTCGGATAGCACAGAGTTAGGCCTATTTGGCATAGGCAGAAATCCTGAAGAGGATAGCGGGAATATGTATCCCACACCATCCCCATATTTTGGAGATGCTCCCATTGACTTAGTCATTTTTTCATATAGTAAATTTTGCATCAGAGGCGCTTCATTCCCCCCCCCCCCCATCTTCACTTTGACACAGAAATCCGCTACTGTTATTTAGGTGGTGATCAGATTAGAGTTAGGAACAGAAGCAAAATGAGAATTAGTGACTCAAGGCCACATGTCTGCGTGCACAGTACGGCAATTGGAAAATTGAGGTGTCGAGACGTACTGGTGGGTGGGAAATTCCCTTCTGTGCATGTCGTTTAAGAATCTCTTAACTGATAAAAATAGTCTTTTCTCATCATATGGTTTGTCGCAAATACTAGCTTGTTTTTGCTCATTATCCCACCTTCATAAGTGTTTCATACTATCTATACAACTTAACAACTTGCATTACTGGATTCGATTGGTGCATGTTTTGCAATGTCTAAGAATTTACAAGTAGTATGTTCATTGTTTTTACTTTTCCGCCATGCTTTTTTGCACTGCAGTAGGCCGATACCATATGAACATTCATTATGACTAGGTATAATGCTGTATTTCATTGGCACGTTAACATAGAAACTTGGATCAGTTGAGATATAGCTTTTTTTATTGCATCCATTTTGGGCGCTCTTCATTTACCCCCTTTTTGAATGGTGAGGGCGTGCTAACAGTAAAAAGGTACCCACATATCCCCACCCACTTCTACCGTATTCTGTGTGTACAAAGTTATTAGTATAAAAACCTAGGAATAATGTGAGTTACTGCTGAGCTAACAACTAAGAGTAAACACCTTACCCTACACTATTTGTCATGAAGACGTCAAATATCCTAGAGAACACTAAAAATTTATGGCTTTTAACGAACATTCTGGACACATCAGGAGAGTAAGATGTAAATACACAAAGTTGGTGAAGAGATCCGAGTAATTTAAAGGAAAATATTCCGTTTGTGGTACAATTTTTTGATAACTTTTAAACCATCATTTACAGCTATGGAATTATAATAGGTACTGTAAAATAACCATGTTGGGTACCTCAATTTTCAAGAAATAAGGTTTCCAGAGAAAAAATCCACTTTACCAGTTTACAGCTCATAAATAATTTATCTCATATACTTAAAAATTTCAAATAATGCAACATCCG
This sequence comes from Holothuria leucospilota, assembly GCA_029531755.1. Taxonomy (NCBI): domain Eukaryota; kingdom Metazoa; phylum Echinodermata; class Holothuroidea; order Aspidochirotida; family Holothuriidae; genus Holothuria; species Holothuria leucospilota. Next base: position 20,362,564 of record CM055976.1, on the reverse strand, counting down.
TAATTCTTGCAATGCTTATACATTTGAGAAGAAAACCTGTTACCAGAATTTATTGAAGAGAGTGAATACTTTAATTGTACTAAAACTTTTTTCTGTGTTTACCATGTATATGCAACTTGAGTACAATTTTCCCTTTAAAGACATTGACAGTTGTGTGAAGATACTTGAAACTAAGTATATCTACTGCGTCTCTTGATCAACAGGTCGAACCAAATGACCGGCAGGACCGGGACAGTGGCGTGGGTGACGACGGGATACGACCTATTCCTCGTCGCGCTAGTATTTCTTCATCGCTTGGCAAAGCTAACTTTGGTTACGAAGACGATGAGCAAAGTCAAACTGATATGAATTTCGAATCTCCCGACGCCCCCGTCGACCCTAGCGAAGAGAAGGTAAGTATCACATGTTGAAACATCAAAGAGACGAATAACTGGTCGAAAAGGCTTCTTATTTTGTGTAATACTTGGAATATCCTGATCACTTTTGATAAGAAAGATACACGTATGCTCTCTCTACCTGGCGTATGCTCTCTCTACCGGGCGTCTGTCCGATACATGGTTTGAGGCGTTCTTACTAGCCAAAGTTTAGCCATCGGTGGCGACTTTAGTTTCAAATGCTAAAACCTTTGGAGCCTAAAATTTGTGGTCTTTATTTTAAATACCCTCTTTACAAGTTATATCCAAAATTTCACATTTCTACCCGAAAACACACATTTTGCTTAAAGATAGCGCCCACTTCATATGCTTATGCCTTCGGAGGCCCACTAGCACTTCATAATGCAACTTAAAGGCGTATACTAAGCTACTCATGCTATACAAAACCTCTGTACAAGAAATGACAACCGAAGTGAGTGGTTTGCAAGACACATTTGTTGATATTTTCAGTTTTAACAATTATAGCAACAGGAAACGTTATGACGTTGGGGGTACTGGACCATTTCGTGGGCGACTGTGAGCCATGGCTCACTCGGAATATGAGCACTATATAAAATAGACTAATTACAACAAGGAAATGGGAAAATTTACCATTTTGGAATTTTCCAGGGGTGGGATGACTCATTAGGAGCACAGTGTTTGTGGGAGTATCTTATCCCCCCCCCCCCCCCACGGTCATTCCTGTAGCTACACAACCGGGATCTTGCAAGATCAGATGTTAAAGAGGAAAATTTGGGGGTACATGGAAACAAAAGAGTTCGTGATTAAGTCTGGAGGTGATCTGAGGTCAAGACAAAGTGTAAACCATAGAGTAGGATATAGGAACTAGAGTGGTCACTCCCCGAAACAGCTGTGATCGCATGGGACTCGGCCGCCATACAGTTTGTACACACATGCTCGCACACAGCAAAGCTTCTTGCCTCCACCTATAATGGTAGACCACTGATCTACATGTAGATCAGTGTGGTAGACGGGTGGGCCATGCAATCACAGCGGATTTACGTACGCGCCATTTGGAGTGCGCACTCTAGTCCCTATTTCCTACTCTATGGTGTAAACTCAAGAGTCCGTATAACTTTATGAGTGGGCTTAGTTGGACCACTGATACAAATTACGTACATAGTTTGGACTCCCATATATCCCATTTTGTAACGTATTAATGTCACACCACCTCGGTAGAAGTCCTCTTTACTTCTAACGAAGCATTCGTACCGTGACTATTGGTCTTTTAAAGCTGCTTACTTTTGTGTCATGCTCTCACGGCGTGTGCATGCAGAGTGATCTTTCCCTTATGTTTATTGATTACATACAAATTTATCCCTTATGTATCTCTCTATAACTTCCGGGGACAGCTAGAAGTAAAGGGAAGGATGTGGTTGCTTGGTCGGGGCATGTTATTGTAGTGTAACATGTAATTGGTTTAAAGTGTAGGCAAGACTGCCTCGTGTGATATTGACCATAAAAACAATCTTGCCCAGGAATCGGCAGCATGCACAGCATGAGGACGACGTATTTGTTAATCATTCTTGCACATAAAATTTCAATGAATAATGACTGAAAATAGAGTAGGCGAATTTGATTACGCGTCCTTTCTATTAGTTGTCTGAGACGCTACCAAACCAGACACTGGAGACAAGGAGGACACGACATTTACGTAAATGGTTTGATAATACTGTGCATTTAAGACCCAATGAATGTGTGGCATATGTAGCAAGTATTAAAACACTCACTTGTTTTGTTCACTGTTCATTTATTTTCAGCTTAAATCTTACAGTTACGAAGTGAACCCTAACTTCAACAACTATCGACGGTCACAGACATTTGATGTCGTCGCAATTCCTACTTCCGAGAATGGCGATTCCGACACAGAGATTAAAAGCATACCATCCGATGCAGAGGGCAGTGATGATGAAAGTGGCCACAGTGCCACCCCTAGTGGTCATATTGTCAGTACTAATCTCTAAAAATATTAAACTTGTGTCTCCAATTGTCTTTCAAAATGTTTGTGTCATAAATTTGCCGTTTTTGTATATTAGACAGGATAATTCAACTCTTCTGTTTAGGCTCTTTCGTCTCATTTGGTAAAACATAGCCTACCCGGTATATAACAAGACTTTTGACGAGTTATCTGAAAACATTTATGCTTAACTGAGAACTGAAAATCTTGGCGAAGTGTCTTGCCGAAATAACCTTGACTTCAATACTTTTTTAGGAGTCCGTGTGATGAATGTTAAAGTCTAACTTCTTTTGTCAAAAGTAAACCTAGTCTGTAAGCTTTGCATGCTATTTGAGAAATTTACTTTGTGCAACCCATCCTGTACTTGAATTCTAAGAGTATTAAGCTTGAATTATCGCATAACGCCCTCGCTGCACTCTCAAACAGTTAAATGCACAAATCTTCATGTTTGATGGCGATCAAGGTAATAACATAACAAAGATACTAACACGAAAATAACGGGGTGGAGTTCGTATTGAGATAAGCTTCAAAACATGCATAATGCAGTTCGCATGAAATTCAATGAAATGTTTTAAATTTGTCCAATAATCGTCTTTTTGTTATCTAATAGAAAACATTACATTTTTTGTAGTAGAGAAAGCATGATAAAATTAGACGGAAGTCTTTAAATTTTATCGAAAATCGTACGATACTAAGATTTTTACGCCTTACCAATCGCTTCACTCAGAGATACGATTGTTTATATACCAAGGAAGCAAGTATTGTAATACTTGATAATAACCATTCCAGATTGTAACAGTTGTCATCTCTAAACAATTGTTATATTGTAGTATAATTCATTTAGATATTAAGCACTGTCTGTTATCCTAAGTCTGATGCGTGAAAATAAAAAAGCTCAGTATTTTTCTCACAGATTTTATGATTGTTCGAAAACCGTGTCTAAATCGCATATCTTGAGCTTTCTAAAACTAGCATGTACAAAAGTATAGTCTGCAGAAACACTTGGTTATTTGAATGTGTTCTCTTGGCAAGTATACAATGCTACAGAATAGACCAGTTGGGAAACTTCGATATGCAATGCATGCTGGGAAGGAAAGTGTACCACAACAGAGACTGCATGTGCAAGACAGATATTTTGTGTAATCACGCACAATTTTCCGGTTAAAACTATGGTTCTCTAGACATCAATCAAGGGTCAAAGAGAATTTTGTTTAGAGGAAAACTTCTTTTTGAAGTTAATCTCCTTAATTTGGACCGAAAAGGTTCAACAGTATGATGGTAAATTGTTAAAGACACAAAAAAAAGTTGTTCGAAGCCTTCGAATCCGTGCGCAATTGTCCGTGGCCTTCATCTGTGGTACTACAATGGTACAGCAAAATCTAATTTTCCAACTCGTCTGTAACGATGCTGTTTTGGGGAAGCATAGCTATAAGACACTGCTTCTCTGGTACGCTTCAAACAGTCATGTTGCCGTGGTAACATAAAATGACACGTGACTATTCTCTGAATTGCCAGGTCATTAGATATAGAAAGAATACTATCTTTATATAGGGAACGTGACTCTAATATTAAAAGTATGCATCTTAAAGAGGTGCAAAGAAATGAAACATATTAGTCCAACTTCCAGATTTAAAGTTTATACGTTTGCTTGGATGTAAAACGCAATATTAATTTATACATTTATTTGGATAATATGATTGCCCAATAATTTGTGATATCACTGTTTTGCAATATGCGTTACTGTACTTGCTTTTGTCCTCTCTTAAAACCAAAACGTTTCGATGATCTGGAAAAATGAATGGCTGATATTTTGCAAAACTTTTTCTGAGGGTAGGGTTAGCATGATCAAGAAATGCAATTTTTTAAGAAAAAGGGCAAACGGCCGATTGCATGCATGCACCTGATTGCATGCGTGTATATAAGTATAATCCTTATGTGCGAATACGTATTGTAAAACCACTTGAATGCATATACAGTTAGTGTAAAACCATATGAATGCATGCGTATTAGTATGGCACAACTGTATGATTGTATGCTTGTAAGTCAGTATTTCAGTGTGAACACAAGACTGAGTATTAGCACAGGTGCTGGTATGGGCCCCGGTTCATAAACACGAGTATTCGTACATGAACTGAGAGTCGAGTGTTGGTAGGAGTAACGAGGACGGCTAAGGGTGCCACAACACTATTATATTAGTGAAGTTGAAACATTTGATTGCAAACATTTCATTGCACGCATATAACTTTTAGTATAGTAACATAACTTCTGGTTGTGCGCATACGCGTATACAAAGCGTTTATACAGCTATGATGAAAATCTGATTATTTAGAGAATAGTAAAAAGAACTGAAATAATGTAGAAGAAGTAGTATCTATTTTAGTTGTAAAAAATGGTAATACTGAATTGGATTTGATGCTACGTTTTCTAATTATTTTTAAAGTGTGAATCACTTTTCCAGAGAAGCTACTGTGTATTACCTCTGAAGCTTATAACTAATTCAAACATTTACAGAGGGAAGATCATGGCAAATGGATGGCGTGTGAAACATTTGCCTTTTTTAACTACTGGCACAATGTGCTTACTGATTGACTGCACCACCAGACTGTAAGTGGTTCCAGTACTGCATATAAGCATAACTTGCTACTTGATTTAGAAGTTACTTCATGCAACCGTAGAAGCATCACAGCTACACATGGAGCACGATTAAAACACATTTATTCCTCTGTCTGAGTGCATCCTTACGCTGGAAGCGTAACAGCACAGGACCAGAACATCACACTTGATCATTTTATCACATTGATCAAAATTGCTTCACATTATCACATTGCTTCACACACCTCATTAGGGAAGGACGCCCAAAAGTAGCACGCCCATTACTGTATTGCGTATTCACCATTACTGTATTGCGAACGCACCCCATACCCTAGTCACATCAAAGTTGTAGGAGAGGAACTCTGTACAATTATCGTTCCATTACTCTAGTTGTGCCCACACTCTTAATTTACTCTCTCATTACGGAGTACAAGAGCAAGTCATCCCATGAGCTTTCCAAAATAATGGGCAACTTGCCCCTTCCCAGCGAATGGTAATGCCGATGTTTGACGTCATCATCACGTCAAGATTTATCTTATCCTGAAATGATTGCAAGTGTACATAATTATTTTTGTCGTTGATTTTAGAGCAAGAAAATAAAAATGGTTGTTTTAGTCAAGGTACTGCTAGACTAATTTTTCATATTTTTTTAAAGAGAGCATTAAAGTTTGGTTGAAAAATTTGAATGTCTTATCTCATGTGTTTTTCTTACAAACAGCCCATGATTGACTACTATACCTTAAATTAATACTTTCTATTCGCCAATAGAAAGAAATATTAGACCAGGTGGCATGGGAAGCATTAGGCAACGTGGTGCTTGATTTCATTATTTAGGAAAGATCCTACGCATATGAAAATAAATAAGCAATTTTAGTTCAACTTGTATAGTTGTACGTAATGAACCCTGATTTGTCGAATCAGGGAGCTGCAGTGGCAGCTCCCTTGTCGAATTTTGTTCGAATCCCACCAGACGACCTGGCTTTGTTACTTTCACCATGTCTTCCAGTTCGAACATAGACGTAGGAAGCTGTTCTCGACTGGAGGGCTGGACGTTGTTTCGGACAGCCATTCTAGGGGTATAAAGGGAGGGGTTATCCCCCTCACTTTTGGAAAAGTTTTGGATATTCGAGGGTCCTTGGATGCAATTGGTGCAACATATTGGGCAAATTTTAAGGAAAATTACTGCAAATATTTAAAACTGTTAACAGAGGGAACAAATAAGGTGTGTTCGTCCTTGAATTGAGGGTTGGGAAATCACATGTTTACTGAGGGGATTTAGCCTTCCCAGCCCCCTTCTACGCCTATGAGTTCCAAAGCTATTTTCACACAAACTGCAATAATATACTCGTGGCCTTTTCATCAATACAATATTGTGGTGGAGAAAAGTGGCACCCAACAATTAAAATTGAAATAAAATGTTCTAGTGATTCGGCAACTAGCAATGTGGTCATTTTTTCTTGAAAAACAATCTCTACAATTCAACTACAGTAGCTTGAATTAGTAGCCATTAGTGGCTCCCTAATGGGCGTAAAGTGCGTGTGATAACTGAGGATGAAAAATATCAACATTTTTCACCAATGGGGTGGAAACTATACCGTCTCCAGTATGTGAGTTAGAAGTCTTCCCCCAATGGCGTAGCCAAAAAAAAATTCATCTGAGGGTGTTCGAGCTGGACAACATCTTAGGAATGTAATACGGCTAGTCGGAATAGTACTAGGGTTGTATAATGTAAATTAGGAGAAAATGATAATTTTTAGGCTGGAAATTTTGCGTGGGATTGCATCTATTGCAGTCAGGGATGAATATACCCAGGCGTACCTTCGCCAGTGTTTCCCTGTTCGTTATTCACTCCATTACGATATAAACATTGTTAATATAATACGCAAATTTTCCTTTGCAAAGGTGTGCCACTGACGCAGGACTATAGATCTTCGTAATAGTAATAGTTAAAGTGGAACAAAATATCCCTCCCTTTGCCTTCGCCAGTGCTTCCCGTTCATTAACCAACCTCTTAAAATACACCATGCCTGATGAACACATGAGGTCGGCTATTTTGCGTACCGAAAATAAAACTTATGTCCATTAGCATAACGCTTGTTATGAACTGAACAGTTCCTGACGGATTCCAGTAGCATCCCTCACGGTACATCCTAACGACTGCCATAGCTGCGGCTGCAGTCGGACACGATTTGACGTCACTTGAGTATCAAGGAGCTGGCATTACAAGGATGCCATTGCGTAGATTCGAAAATCTAGTGACTCTACCGTGTGCAAACATGTAGACCTATACCCTATCCTCTGACATTGACTTCTAATTTATCAACGTCCTCCAAGCAGGTAACATAGTTTATCAAAGCATCATCAAGTTGCGACTGCACGACTACACAGTGAACGGACCAATCAATCATCCCGTTAAAATGTACTTCAGTGGTAACATTAGTAACATTACACTGTATTATCTCTTCGTTATTCACTCCATTGCGATATATAAATGGCTCAGAAAACACGTAATTTTTCCTACGCAACTGCGTGCCACTGACGTAGGACAAGATCTTCATAATTGCAACACACGACATGAAGCAAGCTTTTGAAGCCAAAGGTTTATGAAAGTAAAAGATAAAAATATCTTCAATTCGAATGAGTTTTTGCTGTAAAGTATTAACAATTTGTGGAATTATTGAAAGAAAATTGTAATGGATGTAACGGATGCCGTGAAGTACAAACAAGTGAATGCCATTATTTTGTTTGTTCATGATATTAATTTATTAACTAGAATTACAGGAAAATGACACAAAACTAATTCTGATCTTAGTACGAAACCTTTGAATGCCTACGGGTTATAGCTGACAGACAATGGGAAGTTTTAGTAGTTACATGGTTAACAAAATTAAAGTGTTGTCATGGTAACCCTGTAGTGATACCACTTCCTTCAGTCCTTGCTGTTCATTTTTGTAGTAATATCGGAAGAGTGACATGAAATTTCATATATGTCATGTCAGGTATATGGGGGAGATTGAACTTGAATTTAGCCTATGGAAATCGAGTTCTGTACTTTATAACTTGGCTTGCAAAAGAAGTTTCTTCAAAGTGAAGTCAAAAGATGAAATTACTTTCTCTCTCCTCTGTTTTATTAAATTGTGCACTGTTATTTTATCCCGTTACCACCGCTAGTGATAAAGCGGTGTGTTTGTGTAATGGCATACCTTCCATTGAGAATATTGAAGGAAGCCCTTTCAAAAACGTGTAGATTTCTTTGACTTATTTTATAAATACAGAACAACAACCCGAGGTGAAACCCTTATCTTTAATAAAAACAATGCTAATTAAAACAATAAACTGAGGGCATTCTAAGTTTTTCTAAGTCTTTACTTGGTTAGTAATTGTTAAGACGATTTTACCTGCTTTTGCACAATCCCGACATAATTGTTTACGAAAAGCTCAGTCTTTTTTTCTTTGGTGTATTATCTTCTGCCAAACTGAACTTTTAGATGTGGACTATAGAAGTCAATGTCCTTACAATATGCTTTGTAACTCACGACGACGGTGTCACAGAGTGTTAGGACCAATCAGGGTTAGACTTAGGGTTAGGGTTAGTGTTTTAGCCAATCAGAGATATATGATATGCATATGCATGTCCCAGAGCGTTCAAATGCTCCCATATGAAAGCGTACAAATTTTCCTAACCTATTGTGCCACCGTCACTCTCAACTGTCTCTGTATGGTTACAGAAGAATGAGGTTGGCCTACAGCAAGCTCGGATGTATTGTACTTTTAACACCCTTTCAACTGCTCCGAAATGAGAATACGTTTAAGAAATGGTGGGAGTTTCACGATACAATTACTTGGAATAGGAGAACGCAGAAGGGGCGGAGTCATATATGTATGGCAGGAAGTGCCTTTATTTAAGATAAAAGTGGAAGAAACTTTTGGTCGACAGTGGTGAGATATTTGCCACACGGAAACCGAACCCTCATATTATGAGTACTCGTATAATGAAGCTTCCCTTGTGCTTAAGCGTGGCCAGGGACACGCATTGGGAACTGCAGCAGCTTACCCATAGAGTTGCAGCGAAGGGACATTTTGGGAGAAAAGTGGACAACTCCGTGTAATGTCTATAATTACAAGACTTTTTTCTCCTTCATGCTTCTGTTTCTAAAGGAATTTATCGACAAAAAGCTCATCTCCTCTGTGCATGAGTAAGTCTCCCCTGTCATATAATTTGATCTTTAAATAGACATAGATTTTACTTAGGAAATATTACACACTGGCAAAACTTCTTAAAAAACTTCTTGATACTATATCATAATGCCATGAAATCACTACACACAAGATGTTATGCCGATAGGAGTGGTATATTCTTGTAAACGGCTTTCTCAAGTATCTCGAGGCCAATATGTCTTATAAACTTTACAAAATCAATGGAAACACTGTATTATATCTCAAGAAACCTTGCCACGTAAAGTACATAGGATATTTGCAATGAATCCCGTCACAGTTTTTACATTAAAAACAAAGTACACTTGCGCGTTTTATCAGGCGACCATGTATAACTTGGTTTTGTATTTCAGCTATGTCTATTTACATAATACGTCAATGGCGTTTAGTTTTAATCTGCCTTCTTCTCTCATATTAAATGTCGTTGAAATCCTCTATTTTAATCACTAATATCTGAAATTTTAAACAAATATTAAGCTCAAAAGTAATTTTCTTGTGGTTTAACAAACTTAATCTACAAGCGGGTGTAACATAATGAATAAAAAACCAAACGTCCCATCTTTCTGTACTATAGTAATTAAAACTGATCATAACCACTATTCAATGCTGTTGCCGTGTTTAGAAGAAGATTTGATTGACAGAGAAGAAGTTTTGTATCGACTTGTAAACCCACTGGTTGTCATCACACATTGCCTCTCGTGAATTCAATTTCATTGAGTTGCTAAGGAAACACGTGACATTAATAGTATATCATTCCGTAAATGTTGTGTATAAGCATGACAGCTATTGCTGTGTATGTGTGGATATTATTTGCCTGACGTAACGGCCTCAGTATCTCAATCTGGAGTATAATATCAGCAATGTGTTGAAGAAAGTAATATTCGAAGCGAATAAAATTTGAATGACTAATCTGGGAAATCAAAACCACCTTAGTTGGACACTAAATGCCATCAGTTTCCCCGTCATGACTCTGACGATTGATAAAAAGGGGGAAGTTAGTTTTACTAAAAGCAGCACATCGACACAACGCCGCTATACGAGAGGCTCGTTGAAAGCAAGACACTGTAGTTGATTAAAACAAAATATGAGAGTTGACCAGTGTAACCGTACAGTGTACTCTAAGCTAAAAGGCATATCCCTTAAGTAAAATTTTCGTGGAGTTCATTCCAAAGTTTTACCATAATGAAACTATATAAAGCTACGATATTTTACAACATAAAACTAAATTGTACTGCTACTTTTTCATGATCTTATGGAATCACATTTTCAAGAGAATTTGTTTGAATGGGCCTATAAGAGAAGCATTTGGAAACATGGCAAACATAAAAGATGACATGTTTAAGTGCCTACCTGAAGATCAAAGTCAAGAATGGGCTGACTGTATTGCATAAACCTTATATGCATTGACATCATCACTACGTCATAACCGTCATCTTAGAGGACCTGCTGCACTATGTGGGTATACAAAAGAGTATACATGCGTGTCCTTTCATAAAGCACACGTCGGTTTTTCTGAATATGTGACGTCACATGCATAATGTCTGCCAGGGTAGAGGTAAAGTCAAACCTGAGGTATGAAATGTTTCGCGAAAGGTTGTGTGGCTCACATGCGTCTATGTCGTACCCCAAGACGGTTGTTTGCATGGGCGTCCGCAGATAGGAGCAAGGGGGGGGGCACTTGCCCTCCCCTGGAAAATCAAAAATTTGAAAAAACGAAGAAAAAATAAAGAAAAAACGAAGAAAAATTAACATCAACATTTCTTCACAGTTCACCTAGTGTTACTCCTATTTATATGCAGTAGATAGGCTTTAGAAGTGCCATTTCCAGCGATGTGGGAGGCTTTAGGGGCCAAAATTTTCTTGCACTCCGTGCCAACCCATGCTTGTGAGGAGCTTTTTCCCCCCTAAAAAATTTTTGCAAAAATTTTTGCCCCTCCCTGAATTTTTTTTCTGCGGACGCCCATGGTTGTTTGATAAGGCAAGATAGAGCGCGAGGAAACAGCCCCCCCCCCCTGCAGCATACTCTTAATATTCGAAACTGGAAACGTGAGATAGCATGTTGCCTTTAATCGAGTGTAGCTTGAAAATAAAGAGCTCTGTAAGAAGGCTAAAGGTCTGGTGATGTATACACATTCTGGCTCCGGCTTCATGTACATATACTATAAGGAAATCCACAGAAAGTAGTGGAAGCAATTCCCTCCTTAAAGTAGTATGCCAACGTAACCACTGATTACTTTTCAATGATTCAGTCCGAGTTCCCCTCAATTTTTTACCAGGTTTGGAAGTGAATGCACAGTCTCCCTATGGGACACCAATAATTATCGTTGCATGCTGCAAGTCGGTCTTCAAACCAGGCAGCAGGAGATGCCTGTACAGACAAATCTCTGTCAAAGTGTAGCACTTCTCTATAAGCAGACCATTTCTACCAGACTGTACAAGAGACTTGGTTGTTGGTTTTTTTTCCGTTACATATATGTCTTCGTTTATCGTGCAAGTGGTATTTCGATGATACGGACCATTTGTCAAGTCGGATTTATCTCATGGGTCTTTATGTGATCACTTTGACTGTCTTTGAAATTTCAAAAGAGTCTAAAATCTGTATAAACAACTGCATAGTTATCAAGAGTAACGTTCTATTTTTCTTTCGTTCTACTCCTATATTGTTGGTTATAAGCAACGACGCTCATTCTAGTCCATCACGTATCATAGGACGTACTTGTTAACTTGTTTTAGTAGCCTGTGAGAATAACCTTAAACCATGAAGTTTAAAATTAGTTATGCACTGTTTCGAACGTAGGCCTATATGTTTCGTACTTGTTGACTACTGGTCCACGTAGAAAAAACACTTAAAACTGACAATCACAAAGAAAAGCAATGCAATCTATCCTCTCACTCTTAATTAGATGCACAACACTTGTAGTCCTTCAGCAGACATTTGACTAGAAAACACCCTGATTAAATTTAACTAGGGTTGTGATTACATATAAATTGCTGTATAAAAATAGCCAGCATATACCTGCAAAAATTTTGAAATCCTGGTCAAATACTAACATTCTCCTGGTTTAATTCAGCATTTTCTTGGATATTTTAACCAGAAACTGGTGAGCTAATCGGTGACCAAGATCCTGGTTAAATTAAACCAGGGTATGTTTAGATTGTATAAATTTACACTTTAATAAGGCTTTAGTTCAGGCATTTCTGGAATATATATATATATGTATATATATATATGCATATACAACAATAGTTTTTTTGTTATTGAACTAACAGTCCTCGTACCGTGTTATTCGTCAGTTTGGGTACGTTGAACTTTCTTATTCTCGTTATTTATATATATATATATATATATATATATATATATATATATATATATATATATAATATAATATATATATATATATATATATATATATATATATATATACATACAGAACCTCCCAGGGTTCCCGGTAGCCACCCACTTCAATCCCCCGTCAACATGCTCGATCCGTGACTTGATGGTTTCGGCGGCCATCTCGTGTCGAGGTTCCGATCATGAACGCCTAGCTGCCGAAAACCGCCTAATCATGAAACTTGGAACCTTTTCCCCACATGGTCTGAACGTTAGACTTGAACTGTTATAACGCAGCAATTCCTGCATTTTTTTGACTTGTGGTAACCACTTAACACTGTCTGTTTTCCTAGCCGAGGTTTACCGTGCCCAATTTTATTGTGTATTTTTTAAATTGTACGTTTGGCCGTGTCAACGATCAGTTGCATTTTTGCCACCTGATGAAGGGTTTAAACCTGAAACGTCGTGGAATTTTTCACAAACTTTTAGCACTATTTACTACTTCATTTTTACCTACCTACTTCATAAGTGCTACGCAGTACTTTGACCTTATATATATATATATATATATATATATATGTTGACTCAAAAAGTATACAATGTAATGAGTTTGATGAAAAAAGCATTGACCTTCCTCACGTCATTTGAGTAAGATATCTAAAATACGGACGTCACGTGTGTCCGTTGACAGAAAAACTTGAACCATACGAAGAAACGTTAAAGTTGTAAAAGCAGTTTACTGAGAATGTCAGGTCTATTAAATTGCTTTTTGAACCTTATAGCGTACATTAGGAGTTTTAAAATGTTTGGGCCCGTTTTACTTGGTTAAACTTTGCAACAATTGTAGCAGCCAAAGCTAATGAAATTGTTCAATTTCTTACTTGAATTTCGGGCTCCTTGAATCTTCGGTGGGCCGTTGTAGTGCATGTCGCGGACACCACTCGAGAACCAATGGCCTGAAATACCTTCAACAATGCCCGTTCATTTGCTAGAAAACGATTTTTAATATGTTGGCTCTACATTTACAACAAGTGGCCATAAATAACTCATAAGTGAAAAGACAAGTAGCAAAGGCCTCATTGTGTCTAGACCACAGACATCCTACACATATAGACAGAAGATCCAGAGGATCACGTGACCAATAATGTCGCCACCGTTCGAAATAAGTTAGGCTTACCAAAATGGCCGCCCAGCTGCTGTCGTTTGCGTAATTTGATGATGAATCTGCAACATTTCAGACAAAATACAAACATGAACGGAAGGAAAATATTTAAGTGCTTCATTTCGTTCACTGATTTCGAACATTTGTTTTGAAATTTTTTCCACGTTTCTCGCATAATCTGTCGATACTGAACCATATTATAAGAAGTCCATGGTCAAGACACATTCCTACAGACAGAGAGACAGACAGACAGACAGTAGCACAAGTCTTGGTAATACAGTCACACAGATACTCGTAATGTCATATGGTACTGTCGAATGAGAAGATGTTTGGGAAGCTATTGCATTCAAAGCGCTACATGTTTTTTATGTTTCAGCTGACACACTAACAAATGTTGTCTTAAGCTTCATATTATAAATTTCAAAATCTTCATACAAATTTAGCATATGTTCAAGGTCACTGGAGAAATCCACCATGTTTAGGCTGTGATGTTGGTTTCCACTCTCTTCTTAATGTATACCTATTGAAATATAGTTCTTATTGGATTTAAATGACCCAATTTGGTATAAGTCTTCTTCGGGTACTGGTTCGAATTATATCGGTGTATTATACGTTATCATGATGATTCTTCGATACAGCAAGAGGAAAGACATAAAGAAGTAAACACCGCGATATTTGAATAACACCGCGATAAGGCTGAAGAACATTGCCAATATATAAATCTAATTAGTTGTATAGAATTAAGGAATAATAAATATTGTACGTATGCTATAACGTATAACCACGCAATGATACGTTGTGTTATACTATTGAATGCTGGGCACTGATGATCAAAATATACTGAGAAAACAACAAGTTTTTTTTTGGTTTAGAACATTGGACGTTTATTAGACTTTGGTGCAGAGAGGGGTCTACCTACCTCTCCAGTGCTGAAACATTTGATGAATTTGGAGGGCCTAAAGGATGCGTTATTTACTACTCAAGGACTGTGTTTTGAAGTAACGAAAATACTGATCCAGTGAGACTAAACATGTACCGTATAACATAACGTACAAAAGATGTCACATAAAGGGGAGAAGAGGGGTATAACTGGAACTAAATTTCCCCTTCCCTTGAGACTTTGCATCTTCGTCATTGTTTAACAAGGAGTGTAAAAATCAGTTCTTTATTGTGACGTCTATGAGCAAATTTTCGATGAAGTCGAGACCAAAGCTTGAACCATCCATTGCAATGCTTGACGTCTTCGTTATTTAAATCGTTTCTTTAATTAAGAACAGAGGTTAAAGAAACCGAAAGAAAATATTCCTGACTGAGGGCTGATCGGAATTAGAGCAATCTACTGTAATTCTGAGACATCCCAATATCTGCAGTTAATCTAAAAATTGAGTAAAAACAAATAGGTTAATAACTCTACTTTCAAGACGGTAGTTAATTGATGGAAAACAGAAATGGGACGGAAAGTTTCTTACGAACTTTATTTTGAAGTAAGCTGGTAATTGGAAGACCTAACAACTTGTGGAATACGATTGTCGTTTGTCGCATCTCTTTTGCATTTCTACAAGAGGCATTGTAAACTGAATAAAAACAGATGTTATAATACAAAGCAGACTTAATCAAACATAGGTCTCGACTCATTTCACATATATTAGTTGCTAAGATTGAAGCCTAATCAATAATACGGTCGATTCAAAGACATACAGTATGAGAATATTAAATGGTGATTTGATGAAGGCGGCTCTCCTTGGTAACGCAAAGTCGCTCTGCAATTCGTGCACTGGTGTTTGTATGCATCATCCATCCTCTCTCAAAACCTGTCAACATTTTTAAACATTCCTTACACATCGACCGTTCATCAACACTAGCATTCTAATGAATATGTAACCTACTATGACAGTTGGATCAAATAACATAAGGTCTTTGGTGCATTATGACAAGTCCCCAAACCGTGGTAATCTTTGGTATCTTGAAAGTCCCCAAAACCGTGGTAATATTTTAATGTGTTTCTACATACACTGACTAGTTAATTTTGTAGACCAGTGAACTTATTAACATATAGCTAGTCACAGATTATCGCTTTAGACTGAAACGTAGCTTACCCAATTCACCTAGGATGAAACCTCACTTGATTGTAATTTACAGCCCTTTCATTCTCAACAGTATAGTCCAGCAGGCGCTTGACCTGAGTAATTTAAGTGGGGGGGGGGGGAGTAAAATGAACTGGTGTGGGCAAGCCCCCAGGAAAATTTAGGCAATACGTCCTTTCATCCTTGGCTGAGTCCTCATCTCCCTATATCACTTTTGAAATTGCCTATGTGGAAAACTGGAAAAAATTTAAGTATTACAGCACAAATCATCTCTTAAGGAAGGCTTTTGAAGAAACTTCCCCTACCGTGATAATAGTGTGGAATGCGGCACTCCTCTGGTCACGCCTCTGTAATCCAATATTTGACAAGAGCTGTACTCAATTTTACAAGGAAAGACGTACGGTTAAAATAATCCTCAAATGGAAGATTTATATACAGTATGAATAGCATGCACTGATTACATATATACATAAGCTTACATTTCATTTCTTTAAAATATAACTCAAAATGATCAACTTGAAATAATGAACCCGTACGCCAGTAGAAAAATGCACAATTGCTCATAAGTGTACGAGGCGGGGGGGGGGGGAGGGGCATATACCCTCCAAATTCGGGCAAAAATAGTGGATCCATTCGGGCAAATGAGACAGCCAAGAAAATAAATTATGCTCTTTTGCAACCGACACAACGGTATTAAGATTCGAGAACTTGGTTCAAAATTCTAAATTTGGGCGAAAATTATCACTGACCCCCCCCAGAAAATAATGACCCCCATACGCCAGTGCAATTGCTAACCCAAAACTTAAGTCTAATGCACCTCTGTTTTTGCGAAGAAACCGTCCCTGTAACAATGCTGTGTGTGGCGCTCCTTCCCCCCTTCTCCTTTCAAAAACTGTAGCTAATGAGTTGCAAAAATTTGCTTTTTATAAATTTCTGCATATTAACACCAAAATTAATAAATCACTTAATTTTTAGAGTATTTATATCACAAGAGGCGTAGGAAGAGGGGGATGGCGGCTCAATTTAAGGACAGAAACCCCTTATTTGTTGCCTCTGTAAAGTATGTCAAAACTTTTCAGTAACTATCCTCAAAATTTGCCCAATATGTTGCACCAAATGGCATCTAAGGACCCTGAAATATTCAAAACTTTTCCAAAGGGGGGGCACCCCTCCCCTTAGACCACCTCCCCCGGGACGGCGATCCGAATTACGTTCAGCCACCCCCCAGTCGAGAATAGCTCTCTCACCCCCCCCCCAGTCGAGAATAGCTCTCTTCGCCTGTGTCTATCACTTCAACAGATTATTAACTATAGGTAATCATGTCTTGCCATCGTTCAAACATCTGCCCTTACGATCTATATCAACTTACGCTTTTTCACCTTGAACCAATATTTACTCAAAAGGAAATTTTCCTTAAAACCAATAGGCTAATTTAGTTAAAATATAGCAAAGTTTTGTATGTTTTTGCTTAGCTGTTACTAAGGCTTTTATTTCACATTTCTTTAAAGATGAAGTCGTAACGTTAATGAGTTAAATGGATAACTAGAAATGTACATGATTACTAAATCGAGGAACCACTCTAAACTGTCCATGCAGCATGCCTACTTTTTCATTTTTTCAATAAAGTATTTTTAGAACCTTTTTCGACTGCAGCAATCACCAAAACTATGGATCAGACATTGATCAGAAGCCATATGATACTCTCTCGGTGTTAAGGTCGCTTTTGTAGGCTTGTTAGTTTGGTGTATGTATATATACATATATATATATATACATACATATATATATACATATATATATATATATATATATATATATATATATATATATATATATATATATATATAATATATATATATATATATATATATATATATATATATATATATATATATATATATATATATATATATATATAGGTCAGTGAGTGGTCCTATACCGCATGTGCTAAAAAAATAGTATTGCAGTTCAAATCAGTGGTGACGCCGGGTGGGACAGGGGGATCGATCTACCCCCGTCGGAGAAATTGTCCAATTTCGTCAGGAAGCTTTAACTGGTGCGGTAAAATGTGTACCCCCGATTCAAGCCAGCCGCCGCAACGTTTTACTTGATTTTGCTCTAAATTAGTGCGAATCCTTCAATAAAACCCCAAAATTTTCCAATCTTCCTCACTATAATGACCCAAATATTCCCGTTTTCTTTAATAAAAGCCCGAAATTTTCGAATTCTCTTCTATTAACATCCAAATCTTCGCGCGCCAAAATTTTGCTTTCTGTATCCCTTCGGTATCCCGCCGCTCTTGTCAGGGCTTCGGGTTTCTGCCCCCAACCGTCGGGGAGCTTGGCTCTCCACTTCGGGCAATCCTGCCGCTACCCCTGGTTCAAATTACTTCCAGATCAAATTGTTGGGTAGTCATTTTCATTGCTGAAAATTGTCTTAAATAAGAATATCCTTCGTATTATTATACTATGGTGAAGATGAAAGAAGCCCCCCCCCCCCACACGAAAAGAAAAACAGAACTGAAAACAAGTCTTTCCGAAGAAAACTGCAAGTCAATCTAAAGCTGACCAAAAGGCAGAAATAAGCGTTGATTAGACTTGGAAATTTCGCCGGGAATGACTTTTTTAAGTATTTTTCTTTCGGGGTCCTTCAGTGATCTTCGGTCCCCAAGTCACATCGTATGATATAACATGGCGCTAATACCTGGACAGGAGAAGAAAAATCAACTTTAATTTATGCTAATCCAATTAGACCTAGACATGCGTGAGGATATAATCATGTCAATGATCCATGATAAGACTTACTGCTTTTTAATTCTTTTGTCTGGTACTAACAATTTACACTTCTTATCATTGGCAACCTCATTCATTTCTGCTGATACCCTAACAAATAGATTAAATAGAACAATCATTTGATGCCGAGGAAGTTGCCGGTAGCTTAATAAGAAATGCAGAGTGAAAATTCAAAACGACTGGTTATTGTTTCTTAAGAATTGGTACTGGTGCTAGGAGAAATGTTGCCATATGCAAATGAGCAGACTAGTTACGAGTCTATACTTTCAGTTGAATTTTGACCAATTTCTCCATAATTGTGCATATTGTAAAGGGTTTATACACATTCAGGGTCTAACAAGGAATCAAAACAACACTTATGTGTAAGCGACACTGCGCGACGAAACGAGCAATTTAATTTTCATTTAAAGCGACTGGCAATGCTGTGGTGATAGACAAAATTCGGAAATTCGTAGCAGACGACATGTATCTATTGTGCTTAGTTCCTTAAACATTTTAAGCTTATTGCATCTTCAATGAAGTACAAAGGGAGAGGTATTATTTGTGTTAACTGGTCCTCGTCTTCAAAGGGATTTGTAAAGTTTTTTCTCCTGTCCAAGTGGTGCACACCGTGCGCACCGACCAATCGAACGTGGAATATACTGAAACGAAATTTTCAAGAGTAAGAATAGTTTCCCAGAAATCTGCCTGACACGCGGGTTCATACAAATCATTTTTACTTAACAGACTCAGCAAAGGCCCATACATGGCCTGTGTGCCAAACTGGCTCAGCTCATGACAATGACCTAAACCCCAAGAAAAAGCAAATGGTGTTCATTCAATGTTTGATCAAGCGTTTGCCATAGTTCCTTGTCAAACAAGTTCTTAAAATGCTCCATCACAAACATGAAAAAGTTTCGTAACCTTATTTTCTAGTTCACGTGGTCTACCGTCGTAAAGAGAACAAAAGATTAGAGAAACTTTAAAATTCTGGCAATGATGCCTAAACCAAATTTTAGCCGGAGTCAACCAGCAAGTACGGTAGCTTATCGTCCTCGTGTCCATCATCCTCCGACACACTGAAGTCAACTCAAGCCTTAAATAGCCTAATACGTACATCACTGCACTCCATTCGGCTGCTGGATGCAAGAAGGACAATTAACACTCATTGAGGGCGCTCCTTTCTTTTAATACCATCTCTTACACGAGCCAGAGCACAATTACTTTGCCTGCCAGTACATCAGAACCAACGTGAACACGAACAAATCAGTGAAGCATTTTGTTTCTGACAAAATACCGAGCGGAGTTCAACGTGACGAACAGGAGCTCTCCGATACGACAACGCGTATCACGTGGTTTTAGCGGCACTGCTACCAAGCAAGCAGTTTCAATTTGTATTTCGGAACGGCTTAATAGGAGAAAGCATTTAGTGAGAAAGTCAAATCAAGCTACCAGTCTGCACCGGCAGAGAAGTGATTGGAGAGACAGGGAAACGAACGGACTTGGGACTTAAAGACTTAAGCCCCCAGCTTGCTAGCATATTTCTGGACGAGGGAAGTTATGTTCGACAGGATACAAATGTACTGAGTATTTTTTTACGAAATTCTAGCTTCTAGAGGAACCATAGACGATTCATAATTCAGGTTAGGTAAAAATCAGCATGTTCGCTCGGTGCATTACGAAGAAGGATATATTTTTATGTTTCGATCTTGTTATAAAAGAGTAATATTCCTCTTTGGATTTGGATAAGAGCGTTCTTGTGATAAAAGTTTCAGGCCACCCAGTTCAAAAATAAAAAAGACGCTGGAAACCTGTACGGAAATCGAAGTAAATGCTCGTCAACTTTTGTTAAAGCTCCTTTTATTGCTTTTCCATTCTATCTCAAAGAATATTTCAGAGTGTAATAAGTTGTAGGACTGTCAGTCGAGTCTGAATGTGACTTCAAGGTAATTTACCTTTAACTCAGAAACAAATGAAAGCATCTTTAAGTGTCACCTCCAGGGAAAGTTATTCAAAGTGTCACCAAAGCTGCAGCTTGTCTCTCTTTATCCTGTATATTGACTTAAAGTTGCTTTCAGATTTTTTACCAAACCTGATCTGAAGACGGTGGGAACAAATCGCAAAGAAAAACTAATAGGAGAGAATATTCGACGAAACAGACAAAAATATACCTGTCACGAGTAGCTAAGAGCAAACTTTGAGTTTCATTTATTTTCGGTTACATTTCATTGAAGAAAATTCTCAAAGCCTTTCTATCTTTGGCACAGATTTTTCAGGGACGTGCCTTGGCAATAGAGTTTGTAAGGAGTAAATTTCAACTTGGTTAAACGAAGAGCCCATAAAACCGCAAACGGTTCAAAAATCTGGAACAGATTAGTTCGCAAAGGATCTTTGCTGTTAAAATATATTTCTATACGTCATTAAGTTGTCAAGTTTGCCTGAACTGAAACATTTCGTCATGTGATAACCAAGCACCTCGAAACATGCGAGCAATTAAAGGAACATTCAATGGGGAATGATTCATTACCGTCCATCTTCGATTAATCTATTTCACAATTAGACACCGACAATTAATAAGCATTAGCAAATTGTGATTTGGTTAAAGGTAGCTTTCACATAACATAAAATTCAACGATATGGCTACCGAGATACCGTACACCGTTGCTGGTTTTACTTCTCCGGGAAACTTTACTTCCGAGACTTCCACGCAAACAGAATATGACTACGAAAATGACACATCTGTAGATCTGAAGACCTATTTTGAGGTTTTGTTTATGTCTGTTTGTGGGACAGTGGGAGCCGTAGGGAATGGTACACTCATTTTAATAGTGCTACTTAACTCTGATATGAGGAATGTACCTAACACACTTATAGCCAGCCTTGCGATGGGAGACTTCGTTTTCCTCGTGGCAAACGTTCCAATTACTATCGCTTCATATTTCCACACGGAATACCCCTATAGTGAATTTGTTTGTAAACTGAGCAACGCCATCCCAATTCTGTCTGAGGGTGTTTCCGTACTAACCTTGGGTGCCCTTAGCTTTGACCGATACAATGCTATTGTTCGCCCAATGCATCGTCGTAGGAACAACGCTGTCCGACAGACCTATCTTTTGGCGTTTTCTATTTGGGTACTGGCTGCCCTTATTGCCATCCCTGGTTTCTTAATTGCCGACAGGAGGCCATTTTCTGAGGATTTCCCAACGATCGTATGCTTCCCGTTACCTCATGGTACAACGGTGGCCATCGTCCACGAAATATCGCGGTGTTTACTTCTTTATGTCTTTCCTCTTGCTGTTATTACCCTCTTCTATACCCTCATCGCGTTGAAGCTCTTGGCCAGCTCACGTGACATGCCAGGGGAAAGCCGTGGTGACGCAACGAAACAAGTGAAAGCACGAAGACGATTGGCTCGATCCGTCATAGTTTTAGTGGCGCTATTTGCGGTTTGTTGGTTACCGCATTTTATATACCAGTGAGTTTCTTTCTTTTCAATACAACCTCTTAAAGGGAAATATTGCGTTTAAAATGCAGCAACATGGCATACAAAGAAAATACCTTAAATCATTATAAAAACCATTCAGTCTCACCAATAAACTCTAGCGATAGCTTCATCTCCACAAAATGTTATGCATTACAAGAGTAACGGAAGTTGCATCATTTGAATTTTTGAAAGTTTGGGTGAATAAATTACTTTTATGCAACAAATAACCGATTTACTTCCTGTGAGAGCCTTATTTCTTGAAAAAAAGCTATGTTTCTCTCTTATTTTGCATTGTCTATCATTCTGTATCTGTTAATATTGGTTTAATTTATAAATATGAAAATTTTCTGCAAAATAAACGCAATATTTCCCTTTAAGGTGGAATGAGAGAAATTAAATTAAGGGAGAATGACGTTTGGCGATCTGGACTGAAGCCATTAATTTGGCTCTTTGTACGGCATCGAAGCAACGGCGCGTAGTAAATACATCACGTCGTTGCTTTTACCTCAGTTACTGGCGAAGAAATTGCAAGTTTGCAAGTTAGGAATATAAAACAAAACACTGAAGTCACCATGACTTATCCCTGTTGTGAAAGTTACTCCTAATCTTTCGACAAAGGGATAAAGTGGTAATTACCTTCTGAAGTTGTATGCATACTGTACATACGGAGACGCGCTAATCAAACAGCTTTTTGCCGTACAGCAGAAGCGCCCTCACAATTGCGTGGCTTCACTGGTTAAACACGCGGCAGTGCACTGTGTCAGCGTTCTCCCTTACTTTAAGTTCTATGTGTGTAACTAAACATAAACAAGTCAGCGTACGTCAATCAACGTTAACTATTCATGTGGGACACTGTTTTGATCTTATTTGGTCAAAACGGTGCCCTCATAACTTTTTTGACTTAGGCTACTTAAGAGTGCATGAAACCGAGAAAGAGAAGCCGTGAAAATATTTGAGACCACATGTATATCTTTCATGAATCATATTGATTCTTTCAAGCGGCGTCTGCATTAAAATGGTCCAGAGAAGGTTCAACAATCCGTACAGTGGCTACTGCATCTAGTGCAGACTCCGGATACAACAAAAATCGCAAAGTATTCACCGAAGTGAAAGAGGGCTTCGGCCCAAAACACTGCAGACATGAATTACACCAAGTAAAGAAACTTTTCAAAGTTTTGTATTCTTTAGTCACGCGACACATCTTTGCTAAGTTACCAATCGTTAAATGTCATATTTTGTAGTTACTGTAGCTGAAAGGCGGGTAAAAATCTACTTCAGTATTTATTACACAAAAAGTCATGTGAATCCAACTATATCAACTTACGCTCGACTTCCGTAGCCAAGGGACACTCTGTGGAGGAATGAATTTACGTCTTGAGGTGTAAAATTGACAGGAAATATTTTTATTGACGCGATTTGAATAAATTAGCCCGGAAAAAATTCCCAAAGATATCCTTTTACTTTACATTCGTCAAACTCGCTTCATTAGAGTATTGTGACAGTGCCAGAATTCCCAACCTGCCATAGAGAAACTTTGATTGTATCTTAAACGATTTTCAGTACATAAATTGCAAAACAACTTTTTAGAGATAATTAAAGGCTGGCAGTTTTAGTATAAGTTCAGAATCTTCAGGAAATCTACTTTGGTACACTTAAACCAAAGTGACAATTTAGAAGATACTTCCTTTCTCCGACCCGAAAGAAGTCAATGTTTTTGTATAAAACTGAATGTACACTTATCAAATGCTTCTTCCTTTCATAAGAAAAACAAAACCTAAATTATTTCTAAAAAGAATACAAATTTTGGTTAAGAAATTGACCTAGAAAGGACCACAGCTTACGAACTCTTTCTCTGGTATGACATTTGGATAAATTAGTTCTGTTTCTTGTAGGAAGAATATTAGAAGTTACATGCGTGGACTAATTACAACACTCTAAAAGGTCTGATCAAATTTGAACCGAATCTGATCAGAAGGGCACCGAACAGATGTCTGATCAATTGTTTGACTAGATTTGGTTCAGGATTGACCAGAATTAGTATTTTTGAACCCGATCCAGTCAAATTTTTGACCAGATTTCTGTTAGATGTCCCTCTGATCCGACCTTTTTTAACCAAATTTGTTACTAAACACTCAAACACTTTCACATCAGTATTTAAGTCCAATGAAGTGCTGCTCCAACTTTCAGAGATAGTAAACTATCGGCCAAAAAATTCTTGAAGTTCGCGTGACTTCTTTCATACATCAGTTTACAAACCTTGGTGAAAGTGAGATGGCTTATCCAAGTTGAAGACCTTATAATAAGAACAACTCTAATAAATAAAAATGGTTAAGTTTTCCTTTTACTTTTTAAAAGTCTTTAGAGTGTTACTATAAATATTTTTAATTAGCAAGTGTCGACAGTAACTATAATTATGCAGGGCGGTAGTCAGGGGGCGCTCCCTAAAAAATTTAAACTTACTATTTTGTAAATGTATTCTAGTAAGCCTCGCCCCTAAAAATAATTCTACCCTGGAAACTTTCTCTCCCCCTTCAGTTCCTTGTCTACGGACCTTTAAATACAGTAGAAATACTTTGTGCAACACTAGTAAACATTTCTGTGACGGCATTTCTGACATTTTAAAACCCTTGAAAGGCTTGACAAAATGATATAATCGAAATGTTAGTGAGTGCTCTTAATGTATCTTTCTACTTAACTTTTAAAATACTTTGCTCTCTGATCATTCCTAAATATAAAACAACTTTAATATAGAAATAATTATGCATGATCTGTAACATCGCTCTGTTTTACATTAAAACAAAGTATCGAGATAACTTGAAATTTACTTTAAAGTACTTCTTTTAATTAAATAAATCTCATTAGATTTCCGCAAAGTCCGTTGTGACCAAGAAACCAAACTACTTTTTAGGCAGAAAGTCATAAGAGTACAAGGAAAGAGAAAAAAATTATTCTTTGATTTCTATTTTTGAAATATTTTAGCATTCATTAAAACTGTCATGGCTTCAATATATGAAATTTATTGAGTATCAAACAGGTAGCTATGTAGAACCAGGCTAACGACAACAAAAGAAATCGCAGTATCGTTGCGGCAAATTGCAGTATCGATACTATCTACAGTATCGATGCTAATGGCAGAACCGATGCAAATAACAGTATTGATACTAACAGCAGTATTGATGCTCGTGGCAGTATCGATGCCAATGGCAGTATCGAGGTTAATGGCAGTGTCGAGCTGACGGCAGTATCGATGCTAATGGGAGTACCGATGCGAATAACAGTATTGATACTAACGGCAGTACTGATGCTGGTGGCAGTATCGATGCCAATGGCAGTATCGAGGTTAATGGCAGTGTCAAACTGACGGCAGTATCGATGCTAATGGGAGTACCAATCGATGTTAATGGCAGTGTCGAACTGACGGCAGTAGCGATGCTAATGGGAGTACCGATGCGAATAACAGTATTGATACTAACGGTAGTACTGATGCTGGTGGCAGTATCGATGCCAATTGCAGTATCGAGGTTAATGGCAGTGTCGAACGGACGGCATATCGATGCTAATGGGAGTACAGATGCGAATATAACAGTACGGTATTGATACTAATAGCAGTATCGATGTTGATGGTAGTGTTGATGGTAGTATCGATGCTGAGGGCAGTACCGATGCTATTGACAGTATCGAGGCCAACCACAGTGTCGATTCTGAGTATTATAGGAAGGGACATTTGAAAACGTCTGTTGGCATTGTGGAGAAGTCCCAACTGAAAGATATTTTCCAATACAAGTCTACCAAAGCCTGTACCAATACTACATTCGTAACGCAATATTTCTTTTTGAAAACTGCTTTCTTTTGCAATAAATTACCTCCAATTTTCTTCAAGGTCACTACCCTGTTTTCCTTCATGACAGGCCTTTAGGTTAGGATGTTTAAATATCTTTCCTCAAAGATCTACTTTAAACGTTCCCAAACATAGGATATTGCTAACAAAGTAATTTAAAATTTCATACACCGTTGTGATGATGGCTGCATATCTGAACAATAATTCTTGACAATAAGTGGGCCTATCTTCCTGGGGCAACATGCTACTGACTAGGAGATGCGCTTTCATTTCCTGATACAGAATTTGTCTTCAGTTTTTGAAAATTTCAATTTAGTAACTGAAATCCGCTCTTTAAAGAAATACCTGAATACCGATGGACTTCCTTCATAACAAAAACACAAGGTAAACCCGTATGTGCAATTGTTATATTGTATCACCATGGTATATAAACATTTACACACACAACTATTATATTTTACAGTATGTCGAAACTAACGAACTATTTTTTTTTTGTGAAATATAAGTTTTCATTGTTTTGTTACTGTTTTCTGAAATAAGACCTTTTTTTGCCAAGTAAACCAATGTCTACAGTGTGAACACTACACTTTCAAGGCAAGTATTAGTCCATAAGCGTAAGGAACTTCTCCCAATGGGAGGAGGTCTGCAGAAATTTGCCCTGAAATTTTAGTGTATGTTTGCCCGAAAATAGCACACATTTTGACCAAAAATAGCAACTGTTCTGCCCATATGGGGGACTGAACCCCCCCCCCCTTTACTCAGCCTCTGCCTCGTAAGGCTATGCCGCAGAATTAGGACATTTTTCCATCAGTCTGTTTTTTCAAGGGACCCACCTGCCCCGACGCAAGTTCATTTCTTTGAGTTCAATTTCAAATTGTATTCAATATCGATATCGAACAAAAGTCAGTGGTACGTGGATTTCAATTTTGGGAATTTAGAAATTGGATTAAAGGCAATAAAATCTGTGGTAAAAATGTAGGTTTCAATCAAAAAAAGACCGAAGCAGAGTAATTTGTGTACGTGTGTATGCGTGTGTGTTAGTTGGACGGGTTTATTTTCATGAAGAAAAATGTATGCATCCGAATTGTTCTAGAATATTAAGCTAAAGAAAGAAGGGGAGAAGCCATGTGTCTAACCTCGCCCTTAATAATTTACGGGGATTTATAGTTTTCTGTGATTCAGTTTTAAGTACGTCTTAAGTGAATTTTTTTATATACAGCGCAATACATAAAAAGCTATCTCGGAACAACACCTATCTTTTATGAAAACATGGTTAACGATATTATGCCATTGATATGTTTTGGAAGTTTAAGATAACCGCCCGCTTTTAGCTTTTATGTTCAGTCTTTCACCTTAGCGGGTTCTGAATATGCAAGGTTTTAATATGCCATGTAGAAATTATGCTAACAGACTGAAACTAGTGAGTGCCTAATAAGAAACTTCTTGTCTTGCCTCATTAGTCAGAATAGCGTGAGATAATTATCTGAAGCACCGTTGCTTCTGTGATCTGATCGAAACAACGTTATTTTGTCATTTGAAACACCCTTGCTTCTGCGATCACTTCTTTTAGTCAAAATCACGTTAACTAGTACATGAAACATCCTTACTTCTGCCATCACTACTCTCTGTCTAAACTACAGTAATTATTTACATCGAGCACTCTTGCTTCTGCGATCACAACTCTTGTTTGAAACAAGATTAATTTGTCATCTGAAAAAAAAAACACCCTAGCTTCTGCGATCACTTCTCTTGTTCAAAATAACGTAAATTAGTCATAAGAAACAGCCTTGCTTCTGCGATCACGACTCTTGGTTGAAACCACATTAATTATTCATATGGAACACTCTTGCTTGTGGGATCACTTCTCTTAGTCAAAACAACTCTGATTTGTCATTTGAAACACCCCTGCTTCTCTTGCTAATATTCGCATGCGTAATGTTCAAAATTTTCCATGAAAATCCAGACAAAAGAATTTGGTAGAGCCACTGTGTAATTCCACCAAATTCTGTAATATTTTACTTATACTTCGATTATTTTGCTCCGTTAAAAATCTTCCCTTGCGGTTGATTGACATGAAATCCTATAATACCTGGCTTTCTTTCCCTTTGTTTAATGTTCTCCAGGCACATTTGTTTCCTTTGTTTTCAATGTGTCGAATCGTCATTTATTTGCATCACAATTTCAAAGTTGCGTCATTATAGTTTCTAAGTTTGAGCATAGACTACCGTAAACAGTTTGCAGCGAAATTTCTGGGATCTTAAAAAAATTACTGTAAGCATAACGGTACCGTAATTGGATTCATCGTGTTGATTTACATCCCAAGATGGGAATTCCTCTTGTTTGTTTAATATTATCAATTTTTTCATCAAATTTTCAAATGCCAACTATTTCACTTAAGATGACAACAAACGATATAATTTGTCAGGATTTGATTAAGTTACAAATGATCTCCAAGTTACTGCCTTTAACTCACCTGTTGCTGTATTTTTTATATTGGACCAAACGAAAATATCTTTAGTTTCATTTTAATCAAATTACTTGGAAGTTTTAAGAAGTAGTTTACTCATTAATTTCACTCACCCAACGGCAATGACAGATTATAATTCACCGGCATTCACCTAAACCTTTGTGGTGTAAGATTGCTGGAATCGCAAAATATACTTAAAACATAAAAAAAGTTAGTGGAAATCCACCGAAGTTATCGTAAGGGTATTAGAACTATACCATAGTCGTAGCAGCTGAACCATCAGAAGTATTCTGTAGTGGTATAGGTGTATCGGAATGCACAAGAGAGATAGCAGGGCAATCGGAACCATCTTCAACAGGTGTGGTGGCGCTATGGCAACTATTTCATTACCACACCAGACGTCGTAGGGTAATCGAAACTACACAAGGAGACATTAAAAACCTGTACAGCAAGCAATGAAGGGCTTTAAAAACTATCCCATTATCACAGTAGTAGTGCAGGGCGATGATTTGAACTACACGAGAGGCGACGTAAACTGTTGAAAAATCTTAATATAAGATGTTTCATATAGGTTTAGGCCTAAATTGAAGCTTTTAAATCAACTACTTCAACTAGGGAAATATATAGTTTAGAGGTTAGGTGATAAATCTCATCAATCTCTCATCTAAAGAGTTTATTAAATTGATGAGACTTACAACTTTGAAATTTATGCTATTTATGCATATCTTTGCCCAGCCTTAGTATGTTGCTGCTTCTCGTTCGAAACAACTTGGAGTCATTCGTTACACAGGCTATCAGAAATCGATTAATCGCAGTAATTTCGATTTCACGGTCATGATTAATCATCTACAAATTTTTATTCCAACTTCTATTACTATACTGTGCAGTATCATGATAATCTCAGCGAACCGCCGGCCCAATTATCTCCCCCGAGAGGCTTCTACAGGTTGCCTCTCGGAACATTTCTAAACAGAAATATTGTATATCTATATTTTGTAGTGATTTGTACTGTACCACAGCTGTTAACAGATACAATGGCGTGGTCGGTTAATTTAATTCAGATGTCACAATACTTTTTACTTGCTTCAATTTCTATTTTGTACACTCAGTACGGGAACCCCCTGAAGATTTCTGCAAAAAAGATAACATAAATTAACAAAATAAAATAATAAATAAAATAAATTACAAAGAGAGAAATTATCGTTTCAAGGATTTTGATAAATTACTGAATAATGCAAATATCCTATATGTCCCCTATTCAATAATAATCTTATTTATTTTCTACTACGATATGTACGTCATTTGATCCACTTCAATACACTATACATATCAAGGTGTGTTCCACAATCTGTGACGGACAAATTTAGGGTAATACGGTGGCATTTGATTGTCATCACCAAGTAGTGCCTATATCTTGTCCTTTTATATCGAAGTCTCTTAAATCCCAGACTCGTTCTAGCTCTTTCCGAATTGACTCTATCGATTGCATCATTCTTCGTTTCCGTCAGGGTGTAATTGCGGCATTGCTCCAAACAATGTGCATTATCTTTTCAATTTACCTGCATATATCAAGATCTATACCCCAATTGTCACATTTAGGAGGTCAGTTTAGTCATGAAGCTATTTTAAATTGGGTCTCTGAATCGCTCCAGATCTCTATTCAGATGAACTGTGCCAGTAGATGTTTGAAGATTCTCTAGGGACTACCTACTTCTGTCTTTGAAGAGAGCAATGAATAAAGAAATTACAGAAATAGTAGTTTCATGGGACATTTTCATAAAACACAAAAATTCGTCCCTTTCTCCTTTTTTATATTTTACTTTTTCTTTAACACGCTTATAGGAAGAATCAGCACTTATTTGCTAAACCTTCAGGACACGATATATTGGAGATATCACTTGTGGTTTGTATGCAGCATACTAGAACACAAACCAGTAACTAAAAGGGGCTTATAAAGTTGGTTCACGAAATTTATGACTTTTTGTTACCTCTGTTGAGTTTTACTCACATCTTGATGTTAAATGGTCAAACTAAGAGATTGTGCACATCTGACACACAACTTGGCTTGTACCTCCTCTTACCAACAGCTGTTGTGTAAAGGCTTTAGTTGTATACACAAGTTGTATTCAAGAGAGGCTGATCTAACAAGGACTTGGACAAGAGTCGTGAACTACAAGCTTTTAAGCCCATAAAATCT
This sequence comes from Holothuria leucospilota, assembly GCA_029531755.1. Lineage (NCBI taxonomy): Eukaryota > Metazoa > Echinodermata > Holothuroidea > Aspidochirotida > Holothuriidae > Holothuria > Holothuria leucospilota. The sequence continues at coordinate 20,332,032 of CM055976.1, read as the reverse complement.
ACAATTTTTTACATTTTCGGTAACTATAGGAAGAGATGTCATGAGTAATGAGGCGAATTAGAAGCATTGTCATGCAATGATTTCTTTCAAACTCGTCACAAAATAATCGATATCAACTCAATGAACCCTTTTAATTAAACGGCTGGTAAAGGTTAGTAAAGTTAGTCGGCAACTGTTGGTCAAGTAAAATATAGTAAGGAAGGGTAAAAACGCTCATGAAGGTTGTGTTAGTAACGGTTAGTAACGGTAACGTTAAACGGTAGGTAACGGTAAGAAACGTTTGATAATGTCAAAAGTTAAGCAACGGTTGTAAAGTTAAACCGTTTTAAATAGAAAGCTAGCCAATTTTAAAATTACAAGAGCACAGGTGTATACCTTGTTTTCAAGAACAACGGTGTAGTCTGATACTAGAATCACTCTTTGAATATGAAACGAGCAGGTGTCCTGGCACACTGATTGAAATCTCCCATTGCGGTTTTTTTTTTGCTAGTTATCCTTGCTGAAATTCTCTTTGCTATAAATTATATTATCAATGTTGATACCAGCCACATTTTAAAAAGAAAATTATTTATTCATTCATTCGTTCTTTTGTTCGTTTCTTCGTTCGTCCTTTCGTTTACTTATTACATATTTTTGGGAGGGGGACCTATGGCATTTATTCCCGAACTGTACACAATACTGTAATTATTGACAACAGCAATTCCAGTGCCCCAGCATTGTCAAACAATCATCGCTCTCTGCTCAAAATATTTAAGATTGCAGCCAGGACAGGTGTTTCTACAGGCCAGAAGCCAGAAATTCTAACAGTGAGAGACACAGGTCCTGCAAAGGGGAGGAGGACATTAATCATTGTTATTCATAATAATCTTATTCATAATAACAATAACAACCTTAACCTTATTCGTTTTGATAGTCGACTTATCAAATTAGGCGGTCACGCCCCCAAGTCCCCCCCCCCTTCTGACCACGGACTTGTGTTTCTCAGTCTCTCTCAATCTAAAAATATGAATATGCATACTCTCTAAATGTAAAAGAGTAAAATTCTACCAAAAAGAGTGACTACAGTGATCACTCTCTGTTTCGAGTGACATTCCACTCTCCATCGGGTGACATTTTTACCCAATAAGAGTTAATTACCACTCCGAACAGAATGGAATTTTATTCGATTTCCTCTCGAGGAAAGAATGATCACTGTAGTCTGTTGTCCAAGAGTAAATTTCCCTCTCTTACATTTAGAGAGCAGGCAAATATCGTGTAGAAAAAAAGGTGAAAGATAAAGGTCCCGGTTCTTACAAAGGTTTTCTTTTTCAAGTCGCAAAATATCATGGAAGTTTTAGGCCATAGAGAATACAGCAGAATACATAAGCATATTAAACGCCTTCATTAACCACTATGTGTTTTAAATCTCAAGACAATTAATTTTGCAATGTACATAAGTTTTTCTCCCTCGATTTGTATTTTATTATAGTTGCTTATTCCTTTATACAAACTCCCCCACCCTGCACCATCCTTTGTACTAATTCCTGCACAGGTCTTTCGCCCCACTCTGTCACCCACTCTGCCATAGGAGGTCTTTCGCCCCACTCTGTCTTTTGCAGTACTTCCGCCTGTTAGAAGGCCTTTCTCCCTGCCCTGTTTTATTCTAATGTGCTTGGCAAAATGCTCCCCCACTTCCTCTTTCATACTAATGTTGCTAATTGCTTTCCGCCCACGCCTAATCTTTTATATCAATGTCGCTTATTCCTACATAAAAATCTTTTCTTTCCGTCAAACTCTGCTTTGTCCTTTTGTCTGTTTAATGAAACGATATTGGTCGGACATGAAATAGAAATAAAATAGAAAAGACGTAGTACAGCAAACCAAATTTGACTCGTGATCTACTAACACAAGACAATATCTACACCCACGAAGATAAGTTTAGCCAAACTTGTAGGAAGGCTAGTAAAGATGTGATGAATTATTCTATAATCAATGATTCAATTGAAGGTCATTGCTGTTTCCAAGGCAAACCGGAAAGGAAATAAACCAAAATAAATCACGTAACATATGTATTTACATTTCTTCAAAGGGAATACGCAGTTACCCCAAAGGCCCAAACTTATTTTAACACAGCAACTAAATATTACAAATCTTTTATTTCCCTCGCAAGTTTCGCTCATGATGTTTCAGAAGAATATAAAGTTTACCCAAAGTACCCCAAGGGGTTTCCATTACAAAACTATTATCACATGATCTGAAAGGGCTACTCATGACTTGAGATACCAGGGTAACGGTATACTACTTCACTTTGGGGAGATTGCATTTTTCCTTTAAGGAATAAAAAAGCACATTTATATAGACAACCGATTCTCATAGCATATCTGATGTTCGGATAAATAAGGCATCGTTGGGCAAGGTTGCTTTACACAAATCAGAGGTAATCTTGTTAGGTATACTGTGCGTTGAAATACTCTGTAATTTTTAATTCATAGGCCTGCATTTTCAAGCTATAAGTCTTAAAGGGCAACGATAGAGCGCATACATCATCAAAGTGTGGTAGTTTTATATAAGACAGCTGGTTTTATATATATATATATATATATATATATATATATATATATATATATATATATATATATATATATATATATATATATATATATATATATATATATATATAGAATAAATACAGAATTACACTGTTAAGTACCGACACTTAGTGTCATTATGCATCAGTGTGTGTTTCTTGTCAGATAAATTAAATATAACTGTCATTCATTTTAATCCGCTGGTTGCATTAGTTATGCGACTGATAATCTGTATATAGTTTAAAACCTTTCATGAGTAGAACCCTCATGCATGGACAGGAAAACTTAGCATTTCTGTCGATCTCGTGAAGTGATTTGCGAGCTGACTTCAACCCTATTTTGGCTTGTCGTTTTTAGTGAGAACTACGTAACAAAGTAGTTAACTTAATTAAAAGCAACAACGATTTGCTCGGTTCCCTTTTTTCATTCTTGTCTCTTCTTCTATTTGTATTCTTTAAGTTCCAAGGACTTTCAAATCTGTTCAGATATTGCATGATGATGAACATACAAACTCATTTTGAAAATGAAATTTGATCCCCAGGAGAGTGAGAAACACTTGGGGAGCGTATCCTCTGCTTTACTGAACTTTAATCACATTAAGTAAATGGATCTGTTTTGTGTGTTATATGTTCTCGGAAGGACTCCCCGTTTTATAGAAATGAGTCCCTTCATTTTGCAAAGAAAAGTATTTCTGATTTCTTTTCGACCCATGTCCAAAGACGAACATCACAATTAAGTAAAGTGCCTTCAAGTATGTTGATCGGAGGTAAAATAAATATATCATAATTAAGCAAATAGCCCTCTGACTAGTACACCCTTGGAGAGAGTACAGTTATTGCTGACAATATAGGTTGAAAACAATTTTATCGATAAAATGGTTCAACTATTCATATCTGAAAAACCAGCATGCTGAAGGTTGCTGGATTATATCTAATGATGATATGTGCATGTTCTATATATCAAACTGGAAAACTGAAGGGTGTACCTAAAAGTTTAGAAGAAAAAACAATGTCTGTTGCAAAGGTTGAAAAATATCTCATATATCTCCCAACTCCACAGCACATCCTCTGGTTGCGATGTATATGACAACATATATTTAACTCCCAATAAATTTTCATTTTACCCTTCACTGAAAACCTAAACTAGTCAGGATGGTGTCTCTCCCGACGAATTTGACTGACTAGCGTAAAATTAGTCGGTGGAGTCAGTGGATTAGTCCGTGTCACGTGACACCGACGAATCAACTGACTAGTTTGTGATCACTGACTAATCCACCGACTAATTTTACGCTAGGCAGTCAAATTAGTCAGGAGAGACACCATCCTGACTAGTTTAGGTTTCAGTTTTGTGTTAATCAGAAGAAATAGTTTTTGGCTTGTTTTTCAAGCTACGTTAGTTTCCTGAAGAATGCTACCGTTGTCTTTGTGTTGTAGATTAATTTACTATAGAAGAACACATTTGAGAGGAAATGCTTTGCAACAAATGGTTCATTTTCTAAGATCATCTAAGCATTTTAATTTGAAGAGAAAATAAGTATGCAGTGTAAGTAGTCTAAGGATAAAATCAAAATTCTTGCTCAATGCAGCATTTTTAGTAAAGTAAACAAGTTTCAACATTTAACATGCCTGTATCGGAATAAGCTACGAAGATGGAAGATGGACCCTGTAGGGCATAGTTAGAGTCTATCCCCGCAAGGTTTTGCGTTTGGCTCCCTCATATAGATATAAACGAGTACAAGCCTTTTACATGAGCTCGAGACAAAATTTTGCATTAGCCTCAATGCATAACTTCCAAAATCTGTGAGTACAAATTCATTCTCTACGAGTACAGGCAATTGTACAAATCCGTGAGTACGAGTACGTACTCATTGCAAGTGTACTTTACACCACTTCAATGTCCAAAGGGCACATCCCAACATCCCACAACATCCACCACATTAACAGAATATCGATTCGCCTACGTAGCAGGCTGCACGGCATATTACTTGTTCAGTGATATCCCTAGCAGGCTGTGCGGTATATTCCTTGTTCAGTGATATCCCCTGGGAGGCTGAGCAAAACAGAGTCCGCTTCGCAGAGTAACTGTTGATAGGTTCCACCATAACACAGTGAAGTTCATTACAACGCCAGACTGTTCTTGGAGAGGTCATTACAACACCAGACTGCTAATAAAAGAGCTTATTACAACACCAGTCTGTTCATAAGAGAGCTCATTAAAACACAGGACTGCAAAACGAACAGCTCATCAAAACACCTAACTCTTCATGTAACACCATACTGTTCATAGAAATAGCTCATTACAACACCATACTGTTTATAGAATAGCTCATTACAACACCATACTATTCACAGAATAGCTCATTACAACACCATATTTTCACAGAACAGCTCATTACAACACCAGACTGCTCTTCACAGAATAACTCATTACAACACCAGGCTGTTCACAAAATAGCTCATTACAACAACATACTATTCATAGAACAGCTCATTACAACACCAGACTTCATAATAATAGCTCATTACAAGATCAGACCCCCACACCGAAAAATCCATTGTATCATTCTATCATTATCATAATGTACTCATCGCTACTGCTTTTGTTCCTATTTCTACCTGTAACAATGGTTTATATCAGGTAATATCACTTTAAAATAACGGTTTTGGACTCGCGTTTTGATTGCAAATTACTCCCTCTTGTACTAATTAACTGATACTACAAACAATAGCTTTAGACGCCAGGGCAGGGGGATGCAGCCCCCTCCAAAATTTGGGTAAAACCCATTCCTCGTTCAGATTTGTAGAAAAAAGACCGGGGGGCAATTTTCTCAGGAAGCACAGATTTTTTTTCCAGTGCAAAAAGGGCTTAGCCCAGTATAATTTACACATCCCATATGCCAAGATGTAGTAAACGCGACATTAGCTTTCAAAACAGTAAAGACAATCGTGAGAAACACCCTTTTCTTCTGTGTGCCAGAAATCATTTTTCTTGTCCAATATTTGACTTCATACCATTAACCAGGCGTTGAGTAAGTATGTAATCATGCTCATACTTTGCGGCTTTGGTACATGTGTCTGTACTCATACTCGTGAGAATGAATTTATACTCACACATTTTGAAAGTTAAGTATTAGTGTTAATGCAAAATTGTGTACTTGTACCTTATTAAATAGGACGTGTACAAGTATCAGTGTTCATAACCGGAAACACCATCACATTTCTATTGGCACCCATGACATAGCACTCTCTCTATTCTACAACACTAAAAGTATGATATTAATACTATAGATATTGACTGTGGAGAGTAACCATTTTGGGAAAAGGAGCGAATGCAGCTGAAATATGAAGATAATTCTTTTGAGAGAAGTCTCATCTTTCCAAAACTTTGGGCAACAGCCACTTATATTGTGCAAAGTAAACAACAGGCTTTAAGTGACACGTATCCCATCATTCCACCAGCAATATTTATGGCGTCATATCACGTGTTAGTGAATAGCTCTTCTGCACAAGTCTAGTGTTTTTATAGTTATGTGAAGAGTCCCTTTACATTAACAGGAGTGTTCGCCTCGGACGATTCTGGACACTTTGTCTCAGAATTACCAGTGCCGGATCAGTATTGACCTAGCTACTGATACTGTCCTCTAAAAGGAAGAATATTTCTTTCCTTTTCCACTTAATGGATTCCGTGCTCTTATAGCCGTAAGTAAAATTCATTGCAATCAATCAAATTAAATGCCTTTTGATTTTGCTTTTAGACGCGGAACGTTGAACTTAAAACTCGCTTTTATACCTAAAAATGACGTGCAGAGAAGTCTTCATATGATGCACATTTTTATCGTAAGTGCCTGGAATGTATAAAGAATGAGTTGTGACTTATTTTTGACTGTGTGTGAACAACATAATTGTAGAAAACATGTATACACTACACAACAGTAACACTACTGTCAAAATCATTGAAAAAATTAATGTAAAGATAATATCATTAAGATAATTGAACAACAGTATTGTGAAAGTTCAGCACAAGATAAATGAAAACATGAATGGACAACATATGTAAACACACATGGACAACACCATTGCAACACGCATGCACAACATCAATGAAAACATGTATGAAATACGTCATTGTAAATATGCATGGCCAACATTATTGTAAATATTCATGCAAGGACAACATCAATGTGAGCTCACATGGGCCATGGAGCTATTTGGCGCATGCATGGACAACATCACTGTGGGTATACAAGGACACGTCATTGAAAACATGTACATGCACAGCATCATTGTTTGCTTACATGGACAAAATCTCTTTAAACACACATGAACGTCATTGTAATTATAAGCTTACGTGGACAGCTTCATTTTAAAGACACATAAACAAATTAATTGTAAATAAATTTGAATAACTTTATTGTAAAATAAATCAACAAACTATATCATTGAAAGTACATAGGGACAGGAATAATGCAAAAAATGATTAATTTCATTTTAATCTTTAAATATTCCCAACCAATTCACCAACGTAAATGGGGCGTGTCATAGTTTCAAGGGTTTTACATAAAGAGTTTCATTTTAAACGAAATGTGGTACATCCCTGGCTCACGGAAATGAATCATACCAAGAACTTTGACCAATATACGTGGAAGCCCAAAAATTAATTATAAAGTCCTGTTGGAATTTACAGAAATATTAGGTATAATTAAGCAGTCGTGGTTAAATCGTCTAGAAAAGACGTTTCAAATACATTGTGAAAGACTAATACGGCCTACTCCCAGTCATGCTGTCCCAGTTTGTGGCGATAAGTCAGTACATAGGCGTAGGGGAGCTGTTCTCGACTGCAGGGGAGCTAAACGTTTCGGACCGTCGTCCTGGGAGGGGTCTTAAGGTAGAGGTATCCCCCTCCCCTTTGGAAGGTTTTTGAAAGTTTTAGGGTCCTTAGATGCAATTTGGTGCTTTTGGGGCTTTTAGCCCCCAGCCCCAATCTTCCTACGCATATGAGTCAATAATCTCCCACCCCCTGGATCGGTCGAAAAATATAAAACATAGAAAGGACTGAACAGTGAAGAAAAAGACTTTATGTTAAGTTTTATGACAATGAAGGAACAGCCATTAAAATGCTCACAAACTCTTCTAAGTTACAAAGATAATTATTTCGGGCACTGTCCACGCGCCCATTGTTGCGCAGTTGTTGAGCAGGCACGAAGAAGGCTTCCGTTTGTCAATCATTTCCATTCCCCTGCCTCCTCCTGAAGTGATGAATACAATGAAACTTAAACCAATTTATTATATTTTACATAAGCTTATTACTTTGAACTTGTCGCAAATCCGTTTCCTACTTATTCCATTACCAACTCATGACACTTTACATACGTACAGCATTTGTTACCAAAGCTATCGTGGAACACTTGGACCTTTCTGCTCATGGGGACTCCTTATCCATTTCTACCACCCCCACCTCAGTCGATTGACTGTCTTTTTTCAAATTGATTTTTCTCACACGAGTAATGGCTGATTTCGGGACTTCCTGAGCTAACACTCAATGCAATGTAGCAATATCGGAAGCTGCAGTCTAAGGCAAACAAGAGGGCGTGTTTCTGAAGCTTGAACTGTGATACTGCATCTCATTCATCCTGGTAACATCCCCCTGCATCCACTTCAATTCTCTTCCTCATCCAGGATCATTTAGATCATGTTTTAAGGGTATCAATTGTAATTTTTGAACAATTCATGATTAACTAAATTTCTTTGGGAAGGGGCAGAGAATCGTAATTTGTTCATGGTGCAGGTCTCTTTAAAGGGGTTGTTGCATCGCCCCAAACATACTTTGAATATACCTATATGTCTAAATACAATTGGTGACTGGCACTGTGATTGACATTCATTCAAACAATAGCTTCAAGTACTCTGGTTGGTCAATGATGACTAGTGCAGTGACTTGTGTTCCCGATTAAGCCCACAAACAGTTGTGTGTAAATATGGCCTTGAGCAATTCAAGCCCAGTACAAACTACTGTGGTTTTGTCTGGTCAGTGTACTAGACAGATGTGTTCTGTTTAAATTGGAGGAGGGGCTAGAAGTAAACTTAGTTGGGAAATTTTTTACTGTCTGGGTGAGTTTATTGAGCCCTTGATTCGTTCGTTTCGCTTCGTTTCATTTGTTTTTCTACATCATTAAAATGTACAAAAACACAATATTATCATTACATATATACTGAAGTGCAGGGAAGTAAGACTAAAACCCTGAGGGGCTTGTCCAATAGTTTCTCTCCCCATAATAACATAAACAAAGTTAAGTTAACTTGGGGTGACTGGATCTGGGGTGATTAGACTTTGGTGTATTGCGATGGATGTTGAGAACGGTAGGGTCTAAAACTATGTAAAGTTTACTTTTGAACTGCAGCAGAAAAGTCTAAGTGATCAGTACTTCTGAAATTTTGCGTTACTTTGTTCCTTATTGTTTACATGATATGTAAGTCAATTCTTGCATTCGTAATTTAAAAGTTTCAAAACTTTACTTCCTTCAACTGTCCCTACTCCCCGTGCTGTCGCTGGGTTAATTATTTACCACATTCGATTCTTGAGAGATAACGTCAGTTAAGGGCCATTGTGCCTACTATATTTTTTGTTCAAATAATTGTCTGACAGTTAATTTGTGGTGCAATAAGTGTTTGTGGGTAGTACTATTCTGACTAATTAAGTTGAATTATAGGAACAGAATCACCCAAAATGTTCAATGAAATCAGAAAATAATTCCCATTCAGACTGTAACAGGTTTTCTGACTGGCCATCTAAGACGTGGACCCAAGGGGCTTAGTCCTCTTTTTCGCTACTTTTTTTCGCTGTCTTTTTTTCCAGCGAAGATAGAGCTGTACTACAAAGTTTTCTGTGTCTACCTTAACTTGTAAGGAAATTGCATCTGACAATGTTTAAGTTTGGAAAACTTCAGGTTCCGCTCGAGTTCTGGTTCCGCTTTCGCAAAATTTGCCACCTTTTCGCAGAATCCGGCATCCCCACTTCATTCCCACTCCTTCTTTCTCCTGTTCTTTCTCTGCTTTAGCCGTAACTTAAAAATGTTATTAAGATGCCTCAACATAATGTAGCAATGGTTTTCCAACATGTTGTTACCATGATGTACCAATACAATGCCACATTCATTTATCAACAACCTATTTCAAAAGTGTAATGTCAACATGATGTAACCATTATGACCGATGTTTCTTGTTTCCTGGAATTTTTCATTGACAAATCCTTGCACACACAGCATCTTTGTGTGTTTTCCAAGATTAGTTGTCAAAGCTAAGCATGGTCAACAATCATTTTGTCACTTGGATGAGTGACGTCACTAAATACCTTCACCAAGATGTGACCAGGGAGCTGATGGGACGTAGTTCTGATCGCAGATGTTGATGATGACAAGATGTGTGTGTTTCAGGAGTGGCGCTTGGTGGGGCAGGGATGCTCCATGACCCTCCTCAGGGGTAGGCTGCCCCAACCTCGAGTAAATGTTCAAAATTTGTCGTGAGCCTTATGGTTATGTTAATGGGTATGTGATCACCTACCTGCTTACGACAGCCACTTGCCCCGACGTGGTGACTTGATTTTGCTCTCAACGAGGGCAACATTTTTAATAAAAATCCTACATGCCCAAAGCTTTTTCAATAAAAACCCCAGATTTTCAAATATTCCTCAAGAAAACCCCAGTTTCTTCCAAACAAATATCAACTTTTAGGACAGTCAAATTGTTTTCGAGAGCCTTTATCGGGATTTCAAATTTACTTCCCCCGTCAATAAGCTTGCCCTTCCCTTGTAGGGCAAATCCTGGTTTCACCCCTGGTATGTTTTTCTTCATCGATTTGTTTTAACAGTGTTTTATTCCAAAGAGCCGACAAATAACAGTGATTTACAGAATACGGAAAGATGAGCAACTGAAATATGCACCATCCACACTTTGTACTTAAAGAAGTGTAGTCATTCATCGTGCCAATGTTGTCAATCGTTGCAGTCAAAGGTATCTGATTATCTCATTTATTGTTATAGTCAAACTGTCAGATGAAGCCATCCCTCGCGCTAGTGTCGTCAGTTGTTGTCATAGATTTCTGAATACATGTGTAATTGCTCAGCTATGTAAGAAATAGTCTTTTATTGACTAGTCTTATATGACGTTTATCATTGTATTAAAGGTATCTCAATATTTCATCTGTAATTACTAAAGGTACTATTCAAATTCAAATTCTGGTGGAAACTTCAAAGTGTTTTAACTCCTTTACCGTTCTTCGTGATATAATTTGGACCGAACAACATATTAGTGTGTAAATCATGTAATTTATGATAGACGCTTATGGAATACCGTTATTCAACTCTACAGTATTGCTTGCATAAGTTTGAAAAATTCTCTAGATCATCATTGATTTGGGAGCCATCCTTACCTTTACCCTTTGGAAAAAATAAAAATTCTGCGATAATTCTTGAAAGAAGTGCGTTAATTCAGCGAATGCTTTAGATCAACCCACCCAAGTCTGAATTTAAAAGGATAATACAGTGGTAAATGTTGTGAGTTGTGAAGGGCTTGAGAAGCACCTCTCCTGTTTTTTACTCGCAGCATTACACAAACATTTCAAGTAGCAGTTGTTTGACAAGTAGTTAAACATACGTGAACAACTAAGAAAATAAAGCCTAGGAATACGACCAGCTGCAGTATTATTAGTATTCTTCCGGAGTTAAAACTACAATCACTCGACACCTCAAATCTTTGTCGAACCGGCAAAATGCCCCTCAACGCGGCCTTGAATTGCTTTCAATCAAAACTTTATGAACTCAAATGTAAATATTAAGAAATCTGTCGTCGTTGGCTGCAAAAATATTGCTCTTGATGAGAAATATTGTCTTAGAGCAGATATGAAATGACTGTTAGCCCAGGCCTATTAGGTATATGTATCACGTATAACATTGCCTTCTGTGTAGAAAACGTAGGCGATATCACTCCTAGCTGAGCTGACGTAGGTCTTCCACAATTATTATTTTAAAACATTCTGAGATTAACGGATACATTTTACATGGAATACTTAGCCACTGACATTCACTGCAACGAGACAAAACAATCGGGGATTAAGATTTAATGACGTGAACATCTGCTGTTGGAAACTGCAACATCAGGACAAATCATTCATAGTCGGATTAACATTAAATCTCAGTACGTTAAGTATACAAAGTGATAAGCCGCGGTCACACTACAACGAATTCGGATCGGATTCCGATCCGATTTTTGTGAGTTTTTATTAAAATCTTCTCCATTTCGGGTCAGAGAGAACCCAAAATTTGCCAACCTGTGTAATTATATGATTTTTATCGAAGGACTACGAAAATTAAATTTATGCGAATTATTTCGTGATGTCACATCGACAGACAACTTTTATCGGACTACGCGTGTCCGATAAAAGCTGTCCATCGATGTGACGTCACGAAAAAATCAGTTAACATTTCATTTTCATAGACCTCTGATGCAAATCATATATTTACACTGGTTGGCCAATTTTGGGCTCTTTCTGACCCGAAATGGAGAAGATTTTAATAAAAACTCACAAAAATCGGATCGGAATCCGATCCGAATTCGTTGTAGTGTGACCGCGGCTATAAGAAATAATTTACCAAGTGAGGGCGTATTTTGCAGTGTATTACAAAGACGTTATAGGTGTAGATACCAAACTTAAAATGACGAATCGGCTCCCCATGGGAGAGAAAATATCGAGCGTTTTGTCAGCACACAGACAAATCAATATCTTCCACAAATATTACTACTTGTTAATTCGGAGCATTGTAAAATCTAAGATGGTATAACTCCTCAATGCGTTATATTTACAAACAGTTAATTTCTTCCGGCCGCATTCCATACAATTACTCAGAAGATGAACGCGCAATGACTGATTTTTAGTCCTATGTTAAAGGTCACTAACAGTGTTATCTCCGAATAACACGGTATATCATGCGCTTACAAAGGGAAAAAATTGGTGCGTTCGTTTTCTGAGAGCGCAGCAGTGTGCGTCAAATGTTCCGGATAAATACACTTAGAAATGCACAGTGCGCATATACCACGTGAACTGAAGCCAAGCTATACTAACAATAGACCTTATGCATTGACATCACACTGACGTCATTTGGGGTGAAAACAATGAAGCACACGTGCACTCACGGCGTAGATTTCGCCGCACGTGTAGTAGACTTACGCGCGTATACGATTGTTTGACAAATCAGCTGCCTGCATTTATTGGTGTAACTTGATACGTGCTTTTCGTCCATTTTCCTCCAGACGAGGGGGGCGCGCTCTCTCCTTTGCTTTGTGACATCATATGCATAAGGTCTTATAGACCTTATGCATATGATGTCACACACGCAAAGATATTACAAGCATAGATTCCAAACTTAAAATGGCACGTTGACTCCCCGGTGCACTCCCCACGGAGCCCAAAATATCGGGGAGGAAGTGCTGATCTCTGTTCAGTCGTTTTGAAAACATACAGGCAAATGAATGGCTTACAAAAGTATTAATACTTGTTATTTCGAAACATTGTAATGTAAGAAGTATCACTCCTCAATGCTAAATTCTACTTACAAGAAGTTTATGTCCTTTCTGACGGCATTACAAATAAGTACACTTGAATATGAACGCACAATGACTGGTTGAAAGTTCATAGACTTATTCGCCTTTATCCATTCGTCAGTTTCTATATCTTTAAGTAACGCACTTTTATATGCCCGTTTAATATATTACGCGCTTACAACGGGAAATCAACTAGCGCGTTTGTCATCCGAGCGCACAGAAGTGTGCGTCAAGCATTCCGGATAATTCACAGAGAAATGTATTCTGAGCGTATAGAATGCGTTGTAAAAGTGCACTCACTCTAACCTCGTCTAGCAATGGCACTTTCTGTAACGCATTCTTGTTTTTGTACGCAGATCACCGAATAGAACGACGCGTAAGTCAAATCCACACTTCCGTCCCGACATTTGCGTCTCCATCAGGAGTTACAGAGCGTACCAATGTGGGTATAGAGGGATTTCAGTCACGTGACTTTCACCAACTAGACGCAATTTTGAAGGGCAAAATCTCTCGTCTTTTTTGTTTTGAAGGGCAAGATCGCGCGTCTCTTTGGTTTTGACGGGCACGCGTCCATTGTGTCACAGTAGTATCTATGGTTATGCCGTGCGCGTGAGCTGTAAGTTCGCTTACTGCGTGTGTGTTTTGCCCTTCAGTGCCTGGGAATCCAGTGCGCGTGAAGCAAAGATATTACAACCATAGATTCCAAACTCCTATACCTACACTGTTACGCTCAGTGACTCCTCAAGGAGACGCATATATCGGGGCGGAAGTGTTAATTTGACATGCGCGTCGTTATATTCCGCGATCTGCGTACAAAAATAAGAATGCGTCACGGAAAATTTCATTGTTAAAAGAGGTTAGCGTGCGTGCACTTTTACAATGCGTTCTATACGCGCAGAATACATTTCTCTGTGTATTATCCGGAATACTTGACGCACAGTTCTGCGAGCTCTGAAAGCAAACGCGCTAGTTGCTTTCCCGTTGTGAGCGCGTAAGTAATTGAACGCGCATATAAAAGTGCGTCACTTGAAGATACCATAGAAACTGACCAATGAATGTCCATGAACTTGCAATACCAGTCATTGTGCGTTCATGTTCAAGTGTAAATACGTAGAATGCCGCGTTGAAGAAATAAGTTATCCTTGTTTAAGTGGAATTTATTGAGGCGTAGTACTTCTTCAGTCAACAACATTCCGAAGTAACAAGTATTAATACTTTTGTAAGACATTCATTTGTCTGTTTGTTTTCAAAACGACTGAGCAGTGATCAGCACTTCCGCCCCTATATTTCGGCCTCCATGAGGAGTCAAGCGCCATTTTAAGTTTGGAATCTATGCTTGTAATATCTTTGGCGTGACGTCACATGAAATCCCTCTATAGATAGTTCTCAGTGACGTCACAGCTAGGGGTTAGCAACCGCCATGTCTGAGGGCAAGCCTGTACACACATGCCGGGGTTGCCCTCAGACATGGCTGGAATAATACACGTGAAAAGCTCCTATGACGTCACGTGAGAACTATCTATAGAGCTTATGCATTGCACGTCATTTTGGCGCCAAAACAGTGAAACAGTGCACGCACGACGTAGACTTCGCACTCGACAGTAGAATACTACGTGCGTATCCGACCGATACACGAATCAGCTGTCTGCATTTGCAGGGGTAAGTTGCAATGATACACGCTTCCCTCCACTGGAGGCAAGCGTGACGTCATATGCATAGCTCTATAGGAGTTTGGAATCTATGCTTATAATATCTTTGGTCACACGCAGAAAGTGCTCCCTCGTTTGGAGGAAAATGGCGTATCACTGCAAGTTACACCAATAAATGCAGACAGCTGATTTGTCAACCAATCGTATACGGGCGTAAGTCTACTGCATGTCGGTGCGAAATACGCCGTTCGTGCACGTGTGCTTCATTGTTTTCCTCCAAAATGACATCAGTGTGACGTCATATGATGTCACAGAACAGAAAGTGCTCCCTCCTTTGGAGGAAAAGGGCGTATCATTGCAAGTTACACCAACAAATGCAGACAGCTGATTTGTACACCGGGGGATACGCGAGTAAGTCTACTACACGCGCGTGCGAAATCTACGCCGTGAGTGCACGTGTCTTCATTGTTTTCCTCCTAAATGACGTCAGTGTGACGTCAATGCATACGGTCTATTTCTGAACGTATAGATCGCCGAACAGAACAGCGGACATGTCAAATTCACACTATACCACGTCAACAATTTGCGTCTCCATGTGATGTTACTTCCCATAACAGTGTAGGTTTACAGTTTGCTACCTATCCTTTCAATGTCTTTGATGCTTCAGCCACAACTGACATATGGGTAGATTATCTACAGCTAGTATACTAGCACAATTAATAAATTTAAACTAAGCTGAAAGTCAAGTATTGTTTGGAAACAACTCTGTCAACACAGCTTGGTTGATTAGTCTTGTTGTGTACATGATAAATTACCTACAAGAACTGTCATTTCGGTTGATTAATACTTGATTTTAATTTGACCACTCAGTCAAGACATTTTCATTTCTAAGCTATTGACATTGTCCTGTAGGCCTATAGACAGAGGCTATCATACTAATGACCAGAGTCAATAACGGTCTGTACTTTAAATTATTTGCCAATTAGACTAACTGGATTTTTACGAGGCCTTTTCTGGTTAAACGAGGGTTCCATGGAAAGAAATGACAACTGTTTTAAGAAAAGAGACCGAAGATTTATCTTCGAATAGTACAAGTATTTCCAGGAATCTTTACCATTACAATAAAATCTTGACGTCACATTGAAACTGGAATTTCCATCCGATTACAAAAAAATTTCAATAAAGGTCGTATATACTTTCTATATTTATATTCACAACAGAAGAACATGTTTATACAAAAAAGTCATCCAAAACAAAAGCAAAAATAAAGCACAGCAAACTAGAAACCTATAATGCTTCACCGTGCAAGAGCTACAAAGAAAGACCCACCTGAGTGCAATATTTGAAAAGAAGTTCATTCAAACACTGTGAGTAAAGTAATACTGTCTCATAAGGTAGACAAAATCTTTGTAATCCGTTTTCTCTTGCCAAAGAAAAATCACGTCGGAACCTACCGATTTCAAGGGTGTGTCGCTGTAACGGACGGACGACAAGCGTTTGCGTGACCATAAAATTACTATCACGTAAATTTTGTAAGTTCCGTTACGTTTTTCGGCACTTAATACATGATAAAGGGCATTAGGGAGTGCAATGCAGAGGAGCAGTGAAGCAAATTCTTTCGCTCTCTGAGTGGCAGTATAAATACACACTACACTGAAGAAGACTATGAAGATTCTTCTTAGATTCTTTAAGTATTTTCTTTGTCTTTTGTGATCATGGAATTAGAGAACGTAATGTAAAATACATTGAAGAAGATATCAGATGAACAAGGCTATTCAGAATATGCTGAAGAGAAGGAACTACGTCGTGTATTAGACAGTAGACTTCAAAATACACTGAATAGGGCTGTGTATATGTTGAACATGCACCAGGATACCGTGAAGTCTATAGTACAGCTGCAGGAGACTTGGTAGGGTATTTTAAAGGAAAATATGTAGATTACACTAAATGGGACTATGTAGACTTAGAGTTAGATGAAGTTTTACGGCTCAGTTTCTAACCAATTGGTTTAAGTCGGGCCGGCCACGGCCTTTTTTCCAGTTGTGGCTCACTGGTTTGTTTTCCCTACTCCGTTGCTTATGCTGAGCACCATGCGCAATGGCAATAGGTTCCATTTTTAAAGTCTTTGGTATGATCCGGCTAGGAGTCGAACCCCAGACCTTCCGGCTGCAAGTCGGATGCTCTAACCACTTGACTATGCAGTCGGGACTATGTAGAAGATGCTTTAGGAGGCTATGTAGAATATGCAAGGAGACTATACAGAATATACTTACGGAAAATATGCAGAATACGAAGTAAAGGAAACGATAGAATAAAGGAGACTGTGGAGAATACTGTACAGGAGACTATGCAGAACATAGTGAGAGGAGACTATAGAATAAGAGGAGACTATAGAATAGAGAAAAGGCACTTGCACACACACACACACACACACACACACATATATATATATATATAAATATATATATATATATATATATATATATATATATATATATATATATAAATATATATATATATATATATAAATATATATATACATACATACACGCGTTGTTTGTTTCATTTGAATCGCGTTTTTACTGATCAGTTGATATTTTGCCGCCTAATGAAGGGTATGTACCTGAAACGTTGCGTGATTTCTCCTAAATTTTAAGCACTTTTTACTACTTCCATTGACCTATACATCTCACAAGTGCCTCGACCTTATATATATATATATATATATATATATATATATATATATATATATATATATATATATATATATATATATATATATATATATATATATATATATATAAATGACTACAAGTGAGCCCGGTTAACAGGTATCATATTTATTTCCGCTACTTCAAGTTTCACTGGCAGGACCCGATCATCAGGCGTTTAACATTACGGATAGTACAACGAACATTTGAATAAGCCAAGTGAACGATCAGCCAGTTACAAGAATACAGCAGACATATAATACATACTTCAGGGCAATTTAAGGAAGCACAAGACAAAGCAAAAACAAAGAATATTGCTCTAGAACTAACGTCGTATTGAGCACTCTAATGCCTTTGGTGTGCACCGTATTCATAATTACATAAATATATATATATATATATATATTACATTTTGTGGAATATACTGGTAGAGACTATGCGGAATATAATGCAGGAGGTTATGTACAAGTGGGTCGCCGGGGAGCCTGAGATGTTGGGACCAGGGCTGCAAAGAGGGCGTATCTCCATGGAAAAATATTAAGATTAAATTATTATCTTTACTATGGTAATACCATGGTAATACAATGTATTTTTGGCAAAGTTTGTTTATTTTACAAATGTAAAGTAAAATGCTGAATGTCGTCCTGTATGAAACCTCAATCCAGATAAGATAGTGCTGTATTGTATTGCATTTTCATAAAGATACATTTTATGACCAGAAATTCCACTCATTTTTAAAAATTTGGCTTCTCCTAAACTCCTTGCTCCCTGAAACTTTTAGCAGTTTAGTGATTCGTGTGTTGCAATTGGCTGTACCCATCTTTACAAAATTACTGCCAACATGACACAAAATTGCCATGGTTAAACACCATTTTCCATGAAGAGGCAATAGGCTTAGTACCAATGCATTTGTGGTACAGTGCCATGGTCCCATGGTTCCCACCTCTGACTTATAGTACCATAATGCAAGACATATAGAAAACAGGCGTGCTTTAAGACTAAGGTAATACATGGACATGTGGAATACTATCGGACACTGTGTAGAATATAATGCACGCGATTATGTAGCATATGTCATACTTGTAATTCAATACGTGAGGTATTATCAATTAAAATCTATATATTTTTAATAAGTACGGGGGCGAGCTTTCATCCGGTTAGAATTTAGTGGCATGTCATTGAACAACACCTTAATCAAATAAACCACTAACTTTCATTTGTAATTTACTAGAATAACGAAAGCAACAAAGAGAAATTTACTAAACATAATGCTTGCCCAAACTGTTTCATTTGTTGAAGTCGTGTCCCAAATTACTACAATTTTTTGCTTGCACGTAATCTCAGTATTAAAATGTTCGCTTTTGCAAAGTCTCATAAGCTATTTGCATTAGTAACAGTGGCGTTTACAAGGCCCGCATCTACCGTTTGGAATAAATCATTATAATGGAACACACGTCTCTTAAATCTGTGCATATTTTAGTTTACCATGCACCCAGAGTCGTCAGTATTATATAAAATGCCAGAGTGCATGAGCATGTCTAAACGGATCGCTTATGATTCCTCAATAAAAATAATACCTACTGTCACTTGCATTATCAATAAATATTTAAGTCACTCACTTAAAAAATTTTAGAGTGAAAAATCGTCTTTTTTGCCAAAATAAAACAACTGTTTTTTTTTTTTGTAAATTACACTGCGATCAACCCAGTATTGAACATGTACTTAACTTTAAGTTAACCTCTTACGAACGACATGGAGTCGCCGCTAATACAAACCGAGTTCGCGCCAACTCAAGACAACCAAAAGTACCGCGAACCGAATAAACAAAAAGCGACAAACCAACAATTATATTAAACAAGACGAAAAAGAAAATGAATTTCAACTGTGTTCACGCCTCTGGCATTGTCAATAGTCAATAAGACTATAAGAGAAGAGCAGGATTAGTACCAAGGTAACATTTTACATTTGATCAAGCTCTGACAACGTTTTGATTGAAAGGTAAGATATATATATATATATATATATATAACATATATATATATGTTATACATATACATGTATATATAATTTCTATTATGTATATACATATATATACATTTATTGATTTAAAGCCAAATGAGTAAATGACAGAAGGTTTGAATAAAAATTTGCTTTCTTCAAATTGAAAGATACATTTATTCATAAATTTAGGTTATTTGCCACTTTCTGATCAAAAAAGCAAATAACAACATAGCTTTAAATAATCACTATCAAAGTAATTATAAAATAAAATAAGACCTTGACGTTTGCGAAAATGGAAACGTCTGATAAAAATGCAAAAAGTTATGTGTAGCACTGGTTAGAATCTATTGAAATGAAAAGGATTTATTCAACAATGTATCATTATTGGCATGTAGATGTCAAACAAAGGATGAATTTACAAGTAATGTATATCATAGCAAAATATAAATGTCAGAGTTTCAATCCAACTGCTGCAAAATGTGTTTAGTTTGAAATGAAAAGGTCACGTTATAGTTTCAAACAGTGTCGAGAAGGTAAGTCTAAATGTTCAAAATGATCAAGCCAATCAGAATTTTCGGAAAGAATCAATCTGTTTCGTAAAACTGGGTCTACTGACCTAGAAGAATATAACTTTCGTTAAATAAATTGTCTCCCTGCCCTAGAAAGTAGAAACTAACAAAAAGTGACTCCTTAAATAGATTATGCTTCTTCTGTCTACGGATTGCCACAAAATTAGCTATCATGCACGGTGAAAAGTTTGAAGGATTTTAAAAAGAAATCCTTCCCTCTTCTTAGAGAAAATAGATCAAAAAGTGTTTGTTTTGGAGAAATGATATTCTTTATAACTTACTAAGAGGTTTTAAGTACATACGAAACAGGACCGCACGTCAAAGAAGATTGTCAGAAAGAGCATTTACTTATTAAATAAAACAGCCACACTCTAAAAACGTCCGGTTCAGATTTCATCCGAATCCGTTCAAATGGGCACTGAACAGATATCTGGTCAAATATTTGTCTAGATTTGGTTCATTTTGAACAGAAAATGGTTAGTTTTGAACCGAAACTAGTCAAATATTTGAACCTTTCTCGGTTACGTGCCCATTGATCCGTTTCGGTTTAATTTGAACCGGACGTTTTTAGAGGGCAGAAATTAGAATTTATCCAACTTACAGCTGAATGACAGATTTTGACTTCGAATATACAGACTACAATTCGACAATCATAAGTGAAGCTTCTCAGTCTGCCAGTCTAGAAATGAATTTATGGTTGAGAAATCTTCAAGTCCGTTAGTAATATAGTTACCTTCCACTGTTTCAATAAGTGTCATATGTTAGATCAAATAATTGAAATTAAAAGTGTTTTAACATAATATGGACAAACAAATTATGTTATTTGCCATTCGACACGGAACCACAAAATACGTACCAATGTCGACTTATAACAAATGTACTATTTCTTTAAGTAAGACATATTTATTCCCTTTGGTAGGCCACAGTGCCAAAGATTAGAGCGTGCCCTACCACCTTAGTATGAGACTATAAGCAGCCAACGTATATGTCTTGTTATCTCTTACTGCATCGAAATCACTGGTGATCTTCCCCCAACTCTGGAAATTTCATTACTATGTCTGATGTCATAGGACATCCTTTTGATGTTTTTTCGTGCTCAACATTTTCGTTGTTGAATATATGTATCGTACTACACAATTTCTACATGGAGTCTTCATTTTTAGGTCAATCCAGGCCGATTGTAGACGCATTTCCTGCTTACCCCTGTCGATTTTGGGTCCGCCCCGGGTAATATCTACAAAGGGCTTCAAAGGCGTACTCAATTTTGTTTAAAATGACTCGAAGACATACAATAAGAAGATGTATAGAGTAACAAAATAGAAAGTTTTGTTTAGATAACCTTGGAAAAGCAATGGACTAAATGTTTACGTTCAAAGATAAAGTCACTATTCGGAATGTTGAATCAGTTCGCACCATAGAATCTATACTGCATAGAGTCCGTATCACAGATTTAACATGTGACGGTGATTTTAAACCAAACTTAAGGCACAGGATACCCTTCCTTCACATCAGCAACACTATTATACAGGGGTGGATTTAGGGGGAGCGCACGGGGCCCGGGCCCCCCTTCCAAAAATTTTTGAAGTTTTTTCAACTTCATAAAACAAATGACTAGGCCCTATTCCAAGTAAATAGGCCTTTGTGATTTGTCAGACTGAAATTCAAATTTGTTCATTATTTAAATTTCTACCTCTGAAAATAAGTCTTATGTTAACAATTCTGTGAACTGACCTCCGGCTGATAACATTTTGGCTTATAGTGGTGACAGTAACTTTTTCCGGGCATTGCAAGGGGCTACCCATGAGCGATGTGTTGGATTGCTAACTTCAGTCTATTACCGGCCGGGCCCACAGCATCGGGAACACTGCTTCTACTTTCAATGGAATTTCAGAATTCTTTAATATTTAGAGGAATATTTTCAACAACCTCAGGCTTTTAACTATAACTTGCTGCAACATTAGCGTCTTCTTTAAGCTTTGCAATTTACTTTAATGAAATGTACTTCGAATTTAGGGTAATATAAGGGAAAAGAAGACTTCAATTTGGGAAACTGCCATCCTAATATGTGGACAACAAAGGCTACTCTCCTCTTTCATCCAACCGAATTTAAATTTCACTAAATTATGAGCATTTTCCAGTCATATATGATCAGTTTCAAAAATATACTAAAGACATCACCATTTTGCATCTAAGCAATCTTAAATTAACAAAAAATTTCTCCAAGGGGAGGGGTAGGGTAGGGGCACCCCTCCCCTTAGAAGCATGTTTTACCCAACCAAAAACTTAAATTTCAGTAAATTATGAGCATTTTCCAGCCATATATGATCAGTTTCAAAAATATACTAAAGACATCACCATTTTGCATCTAAGCAATATTAAATTAACAAAAATTTTCGTAAAGGGGAGGGGGAACCCCTCCCCTTAGACCCCTCCCCAGAAAAGCATCTTCCACCCAACCAAAAAGTAAATTTGACTGCATTATGAACACTTTCCAGCCATGTATGATCAGTTAAAAAAATATGCTAAAGACATCACCATTTTGCATCTGAGCAACCTTGAATTAACAAAAATTTCTCAAAGGGAGGGGACACCCCTCCCCTCAGACCCCTCCCCAGAAAAGCGTCTTCCACCCAACCAATAATTAAAATTGACTGAATTATGAACACTTTCCAGCCATGTATGATCAGTTAAAAAATATACTAAAGACATCACCATTTTGCATCTGAGCAACCTTGAATTAACAAAAATTTCTCAAAGGGGAGGAGACACCTCTCCCCTTAGACCCCGCCCCAGAAAAGCATCTTCCACCCAACCAATAATTAAAATTGACTGAATTATGAACATTTTCCAAACATGTATGATCAGTTAAAAAAACACCAGAGACATCACCATTTTGCATCTGAGCAACCTTAAATTAACAAAAATTTCTCAAAGGGGAGGGGGACACCCCCTCTCCTTAGACCCCTCCCCCGGACGGCGATCACTCATCACATACTTTACCCCCTATCAAAATACCCTGGCACCACCCCTGGTGCACCGCCTCCCCCTTAGATCCCTCCCCCAGATCGGACTCTTATACGAACCACTATGACCTGGGACCCCACCCCCCCCCCTTCTGCTAAATCCTGGATCCGCCACTATCATAGGCCTTTTCTGTGCTAGCTGGCTTTTGTTGTATGTTGCAGCCAACATAGCTACCTCGTGTAGTTGCTTTCAAGCATTATAATGATTTCATTATAGATAATGTAATACTAAAATTGGCACCTCACGCGAGGTCTATTTACTGTGTGGACCGGAACTCGTATTTGTGAGGTGAACTTCCTATTTAGTGTCTTCTTCTAGAAACGAATCATGCAAATGAAATGGTATCCCTAATTGTCCTAATTTCGCTTCTACAATTTAATTCGTTGTATTCAGTTGATCCTCTTTGTCACGTAGTTAATGGGCATAGTGGACTTTCCGACACGCGGACAAAAGGGTGGCCTACTTTACACACAGGTTTGGTTAGTTGGATATATCCTGAAAGAAAAAGAAGTGAGACTAGAAAAATTAATAAAATATCCCATGTTTTAAAGTTTTCTATATGTGCATTATTTCTCGAGATTTCTATGTCATTACAACCTGTAAATTACCTCAGTCAAACGTAAAAGGACATCTTATCAATCATTTGAGGACTCGAACATCGTATAACCTTTCCAGTTATAGTCTTTAAACGATAATATAGGTGCATGGGGTGCCGAAGGTGATGTTTGCCCTGAAAATTTTTTCCCGATTGGCAAACAAATATGACATGAATTTCCCTGAAATAAAGTGCAACTAGCCTGAAATAAGTATCTTCTCTGAAGTAGACATTTTTTAGCTCTGGGAAAGGGAGAGTGCAATCGTTAGTCCACCGCCGCACACAGTCATACGTCTACATGTCAATGATAAAACCATTCATCTATCTTCCTTAAGCCTACTTAAAAGCCGATATTTTAGTCATCATAACGTCCATGGTTCTATATAAGTGGGCACACTTCGTTCTACGTGAACGTTAAAATCCCTATTTCAAGTGTTCATTTGTAAAAATTTGTTATTCTTGTGTTTCTTTCTACGCTGCACGCCAAAGTGTCTGGAGGGTATAATCGAGAAGACCAAGGACTATTTGAAAACAGTAGAAATATCCATCTGTATATTTTTCATTTCCTCAGCAATGAGTGGCCGTCGTGATTCATGAACTCTCGTTTCTTTAAACAAACAGTTGAACGTAATCTCTGTCTTTCTAACGGTATTGACATATTCATCCACATTTGAAAACATCTTTGGCAGACCTGGTCTTACTCAGGGGGTGCGCTCTATTTTTGAGAAAGCAAATTCATTGAAGTACGACCCAGCAAAAATTAAGCGGAATTACAGATATTTCAACCACTTTCTTGCAATAGGCGTATGTCCTTCCTACTATGCAAATTTATATTTTAGATTGAATGTCAAAGTATGAAGGCCTCATTACCGCCCTAATATAACAGAGCGTAAGCTCCCACGTAAGAAAAATATCCCAAGGGCGCTTCAGAACGGCACGGAAACGGCTTTGTCGAAGCCTTGCCAAGTGGGAGGAAAGCCGGAGTACCCGGAGAAAAAACCCACGTACCTCGCGCGGCATTCGAACCCACGCATTTGTGAAGCACATTGATGCACAGTAGTTGGAATATAGACAGGCTACCCTGTCGTTCGATGATCCTCTCACGTTAGAAATAGATGGTTGCTATTTAAACGAATTTTGTCTGTAAGTCAAAAGACAAATAATTTGTGATGCGATACTTAAACAAAAACTAAACGGAATTAAGGCATTTTATCATAAAGTAGTCGTACGGGACTGTTTATCTCAGGGAGGGCGGTGATTTTTGCCCGACTCCAAATCTCACGCCCAGGACAATTTTCACCCCGACTGAGACAAATATCTGCCCGATTTAGTCAGGTTTCTGACATTTGGAGGGCGGCCGCCCCAGTCCCCTGGCCCGTATGGCCATGCATTTTGGAATACAATGTAATACAATGTGTCACATGACAGTATAAACGTATCGTTTTCTGCCCATGCACTCATTTTAAAACAATCGGAGTGCCAGGCAAATATGATAAATACTTTAAACGCACTGGATGTTGAAAACTATTCATCTTGGGGGCTAAGGTCTTGAAAAATGCATAGAGTCATTACTAAAAGTGTTCCTGCATGAGTCAGTGGCGTAGCCAGTGGGGGCAGGGGCAGAATGCCATCCCCTGAAAACAACCGAGAGGGAAAATCGGGCAGGGGAAGGAGAAAAAGGGAAATGAAGGAGGAGAGAAGGAGGAAAGTGAGGGAGAAAAACAGGAAAAAAGAAGAAGGAACAGAAAAGGATAAGAAAATTAAATACACCATAAGGCCAAATCCAGGCGCCAGGCCTCTCCCGATACGACAACATTCTGCGATTCCGAAACTTGAGCTCCGGGAAGTCCGGAACGAAACGAAGAAAATTGTCCTTGCCCCCCCCCCCTCCCCTGACTGGAAAAGCTGGCTACGATACTGTCCTGAGTAATCTGCTAAAAACTGAAAATTGGATCTTTTGCCTCATTCCACATATGCCACTTTTTTAATATCTTTCAACATGTAGATAGATGTTATCTCCCTGGATAGATTGTAAGGGCAACGCAAGAAGCTGATATGTCGGGGGGGGGGGGGGCACGTTGTGGGAACAATTATTGTCCACTGGTACACAAACTGACCAAATACATTGGAGGAGTGTCATTATAAGTACTGAACATGCGTGCAGTGTGCAAAACACATTCAAGTTGTCCATTTTATTTCTAAAATGGCTATGTAAACAAAACACAACTTCACGTGGAAATGGTCTATTGTGAAAGCAATGGTCTTTTGTTGAAGTAATGACGTAAACAGAGCATTCGGCGCTCTGTAACTCATTACGTGAAAGCAATAAGGATGAGGACTATGTTTTTAAATAGCTGACTGATAAAAGCCGCAGGAAGATAGCTTTGAACTTACTACATGTGAAAATATTCTACAAATGTATCGTACCACTAATTCAAGAATATTATTCCTCTGAAAATGTTACATGATGAATTATGTCTACACCCACAGACACACACTTATGCTGAGCACCAATCACAAAGGCAGTAGGTTCCATTTTTAAAGTCTTTGGTATGACCCGGCCAGGATTTGAACCCTAGACCTTATCCTATAATAAGTAACGATGTACCCAAAAAAGCAATACAACACTTTGTAAAGCAATTTTATTTTGTTCAAGACAGTTGGATTCTGCATGGAATTAATGATTTCCAGGTGTGTTTGAAGGGACTAATGAGGTGGTATACCTTTCGAAAAAGCTAGCTAAAATCATTTCCCTCCCATTCCCGCTACCACGAATATATATATATATATATATATATATATATATATATATATATATATATATATATATATATATATATATAGATTATGTTATATATATAATATATATATATATATATTTCACTCCGTGAAACTCGGAGTAACAGCGTACAGTAAGTAGCTATATATACCATGTGTTGTATTTGTATTTGTATTTGTATTTGTATTTGTATAGATATATATATATATATGTATATATTTATATATATACATACATATATATATATATATATATATATATACACAAATACAAGCACGAATACAAATACAAATAGGCTACATGGTATATATAGCTACTTACAGCATGTTGTTAATCTGAGTTTCACGGAGTGAAATATATATATATATATTATATATATAACATAATCTATATATATATATATATATATATATATATATATATATATATATATATATATATATATATATATATATATATATATATTCGTGGTAGCGGGAATGGGAGGGAAATGATTTTAGCTAGCTTTTTCGAAAGGTATACCACCTCATTAGTCCCTTCAAACACACCTGGAAATCATTAATTCCATGCAGAATCCAACTGTCTTGAACAAAATAAAATTGCTTTACAAAGTGTTGTATTGCTTTTTTGGGTACATCGTTACTTATTATAGGATAAGGTCTAGGGTTCAAATCCTGGCCGGGTCATACCAAAGACTTTAAAAATGGAACCTACTGCCTTTGTGATTGGTGCTCAGCATAAGTAATGGAGTAGGGAAAACAAGCCAGTGAGCCACAACTGGAAAAAAGGCCGTGGTGGTCTCGACTTGAACCAATTAATTGGAAACTGGGACGTTAAACCCTCATCTATCTAACTAACTAACTGTAGGATAAGTTTTTAGCTAACCATCATTCTTTAAATAATAAGCGCAACATAAACAGCTGCATTTCGTGACGAAACTGAAGCCACTGCCTTAATGATTGCTATTATGTACACAGCTTAAAGGGGCTCATTGAGTTGATGGTGGTTATTTTGTTAAGACTTTGAAGGAAATCATTGCATGACAATGCTTCTAATTAGTCTCATCACTAATGTATCTCTTCCTCTAGTTACAGAAAATGTGAGAAATTGTACTTCTTGTGGACAGGGGTTGCATATGATTAATGCATAATGGTGAAAAGTGCCTGGTCACGAATTTGTAATGGGTGTATCCATAAATTAGGGGTCCAAAGTGTGACAAAGGGGTCAAAATTTAAAAACCATTTAATACTGGTGTAAAGTATATTTTCAAGAAGGTATATGTATCTATTTCTAAAATTGATATCAGTCCTGGCTTTTGTTTAAGACATCCAGGTTATTGATCAACTCTATCTCAAGGCTCCTTTCAAAAATGGCGGAGGTGACTGGGACACCAAAATTGGCAATATATGCCTAGAAAGTTTATAACTGTGTAATATATCCAAGTCTTTTCCTCACTTTTGGTAAGGCATAAGTGGCAAGGATTTATGACAGAAACAAGTTACACCCACTGAAATTAGTTGTATGCTCAATTTAGAATAAAAGCTCACACCATGGTAAGGGAAATCATGTAATATTTACACTGAAACATATTTATTATCTGTACAGTTTCCAAAAGATAGAGCAAGTAGCTGCTTGAAAATAAATGAACACATAAAACATAAACATTTTTCAGAGTTGTCCCCAATTCATCCAAATATCTTACATTTTTGAGTAACTGGGTTACAGACGTTATGTGTCGGGTGTGACGGGACACCAAAATCCCAGTAATACTGACACAAACAATGCACAAAAGGTTTCACGTAGCATTTACAGAGTACTGTATTCCAAGTGGGCAACACTAACAGTTCAGACAAACCTATTTTTTCTTGGAACATCGGATATTTTTACTGTCAGTTGCAAATTTTCTTATGTTACATATAGGGGTGACAGGGTCCTATTGAATTAACATGTGGTGTCCCAGTCACACCAGACCATGTCAACATTACTGTATGTTGTGACTTCTTAAATCATTACAAAATTGCACAAAGTTAAAAACTATACTGACTTGAACTAAAGTAAGAAAAAGATAGGAAGGATTTATCAAATAACAAAACAGCTTCATATTTACAGTAATAACGATTGTCGGGTGTGACAGGGACACTAAAGTGTGACCGGGACACCAAAAAAATAAAATAGATATTCACACTCTCCATACATTTTTCAAGTTTGTCACTTTCTAATTACTTTCCACATCTTTATGATGTTCATATTATCCATCTTAAATCATTTATTTTAATTTTTTCAGTTTAAAACAGTTTAAATAGCTCTTTGTTGTTCTTCAATGGCGGAGGTTACAGCGGGACACCATGGGACACCATTTCCCCCTTTCAACCAGATAGTGGACAATACATTACAAAATGGGGGAAAAAGGGTAGTATCGATAACCATGTGCACACATGTTACAACTCAGGCATGTATGAATGGGACTGGCATAGTTGAGGTGATATGAGAGGGTGGTAATTTTGATGATTTTGTGCGCGATGTGACATGATCAGCGGGACACCAAACACAAAATGTGATTTCCAATGGGTACCATTATTACAGTTGTCCTTGTACTGCTCAGGTTTAGCATTTTACTTTATCAGTAGAGGTTACCAGTAATTGGACATAGTGATTCAAGTTTCCAAGAGTAACACAGGGAGATGAGGCCTTGTATTAATGTCCATACTAGTATGATGTGACAGGTGGGACAAAGCGTCACATCCGCCATGCCAACTTTGAAATAGGCGCATTTCGTTAAACATTGTCCCTTAATCTGGAAACTCACATTGTTTGTTTGTCTGGTTCTAATATCTCATCTGACATAACTTTAGGCTATCCAAAGGATAGAATAAATTTTTTATATTGTAATAACTGAAGTAAATTACCCATGTCACAACTTTTACAGATAATCTGGTGGGACACCAAATACATGCTGGATAATAAAATTGTAAACGATAGATCAACAGACCGTAATTGGACATTGAGATACCACAGTTAGTGATAACACATAGAATATTAAACACTTTCAATAACAGGAATCATCTCTAGCCTCAGTTTTAACCATTCTCTATATGCCACAAGTGGCGGATGTGACGGGGACACCGTGGACCCCTAATTTATGGATACACCCTAATAAATGATTTCAATCTTTCATTAACCTATCATTGCCATTTCAGTTGTATGTCAGATGTGCAAAATCTCTTAGTTTGACCATTTACTATCAAGATGTGAGTAAAACTCAACATGTGTGAAAAAAAAAATTCATGAATTTTGTGAACCAACTCAATAAGCCCCTTTAAGCAAACGTACAAATTAAAGCACCATCATTAAATTTGTCTTTAAGTACAAAGTCTGTATAAGCCACTTGGTGTTATAACCCTCTAACAATACCACTACACAACCTCTCTCGTGTTCTTTTTTTTTTAATTTATTGCTAATTTGACATAATTTAAGGTCGCTAAAAGTATCGTAAAACGTTTATCGCTTTATGTTATTTCAGTCTTATAGCCTTCAGGCTGAGGGCAAATTAAGCTGTAAATTAGACATCGGACTTGTTGCTACCCCGCGGAGCGGACGAAGTTATTTCGTTCAGCTGACATCTGCGAAAAAAACCGTTGCGGAGGGGCGGCAGCCACAGAGGAGCTACGCAGGTTAACTTGTTGCACGCCCTTCTCAGACTGAGTATTCTTCGCATTCAATGTGTGGGAAAATGAACACTGGTATACCAGCTGCTTTATTTCTTGCCAACTAAAAACTTATGTTGTAAATTGTACCAAACCTTCTATAAAGTCCAGTGACAGAGTGTGCTTGTAACAGAAAATAAATCCTCGTACCAATCCTCTCCTTGTGTCGCTGTTCAGTGTTACTTTAGGCAGGGAGCTGCTTTAAGCTTCGTGGAAATCAGAACAGGTCGCGTTTGGTTTGTTCTATTGCACCAAACTAATCGCAATACAAGTAAATTTTTTCTCCGAATCAATAACATTGAATTTTTTTCATCATCGAACCAGACGAGCCACGAGGAAGCTACATAAAATGGTCAGCGCAAATGAGACTTGTCAAGAAGGCATATACAATTTAAGAAAACTTTAGAAAACTTACAAAATCGTGCTTATTTCTGCTCAAAGCCTGGTGTAAGTGGTCTAGAAAATGTAGATGAGTCAATAATTGTTGTTACGTACCCCGTTTGCTTCATAGCAGCTCTCTATAGGTTATAATGTGTATAGGTATTTGTATCCTCACTGTAGTCAAACCATTGAAAGTAACATGTCATTAGACTTGACTTGGCTTGGCTTGATTTGATTTGATTTGACATTTACCTTCAATGAATTTACAAATAATTATATCAATGTAACATCGAGGTAATCCAGCATGTAATTCACTATGGAAATGAAAAGAGAACATTTCCAAATACAAAAAGATAATAACGCAGTTTACAGCACTGATAATAAACAACAAACAATAATAAACCAGAAAAAGTAATCTTTTCTAGTGTAGCCCTTTATGCATCAACATTTCAGTAAAAAAACATAATGTTGAGAACACACGTACAAAATAATATAAAAAAATCACTGAGAGAAGACAAAACCGAGGAACAGAAAAGGGGTGCACGGTATACTGTAAAACATTTGTCGTATTACTGCACCGTAACACATCATAAGCATAGTTTCGAAATTTTCTTCAAAAAAAAAAAAAAAAACGCTTAGAATGTGAGAACAGGAATGTGATATCTAATATCACCTCCCTGGTGAGAACAGGGAGTTGCTATTGTCAAATATCACCTCCCTGGTGAGAATAAGGGAGTGATTTACAGGCCGGTCCCTCAACCACAAAGTGTTAACACGTATGCTGTTACGGCTAGGCAACAACATGCAAAACCGAAACAGCGGAAAGATGCAGCGGAATGTGATTAAGATACCAAACTGATTATTATTTAACTCCCTTTTCCTTAATGTCTACAAAAAACACTAAAATTTTCACTTAAGCCTATATTTACAGTGTACTTAATCCGTATACTTAGGCCTATCATTAGTCTTTGATCGGCAGAGGCACTCTTACCAGTCTGCGAAGACGACTGTGATATGGGCTATTCAATGATAGTGAAGGCTATGCTGGTGGTACCCCAACGAGATAACGACTATAGGCTAGGCTAGCTGGTCCACAAAGTTCAGTAGTCGGCTACAGCAACGGGAGAAACATAGACGGCTGTTACAGGTAAAATACTGCGTTCAGATGGCCCGTAGCTCAATCGATAACTTCTAGCTCGGTCTCTCGAGTAGGTTGTCTGATAATACCCCAGTCACAATTGAGTCCCGATGGGTTTACGATTAGTTTCCGGCGTATTTTTAGGCACTATTGGCCGGGCCCCGGCAGGTCACCTGCCGGTTGCCGGGTAATTTTTGTGCATCGGGCGGGCGCCGGATTCATTTTAATTCGCAGTTAAAACCAGTCCCGACGTCGGGCATCGGAATGCCATCGCCTACGAATCGGCCGATGTCCCGCCGATACCCGGCCGGGCATCTGACACATCGTCCCGGCGCCGGGTAATTTTCGGTTTAAATCAATCAGTCCATGTATCTGCCGGGTACCGGTCTGGCACCGTGGAGACCACGGCCGGGCCCCGCACGGCGATTAGCCGACTACCCGGCGCCCGGCCGGAAATCGACCAGACATCGGCAGGAGCCCGGCCGATGTCTGGTCTGCCGCCGGTGAGAGTATGTCGATGTAAAAGCCGGCGCAACACGTGGTTGATCAGATTACAACTACTCACGCACATAGTGGTGTCCTGTAATTGTAAACCCTAAAGCTATTAGCTGTACAAAATGCCGGAAGGGAAGAAGGGGAGCAATGGGAAGGGGACAGAGCCTGCCAGGTCATCACCACGTCGGAAAACTCAGGCCAAGAGAATGGAGACAGACGGGGACGACCCTGGCAGTGATACCGTGGTAAATTCCCCAATCAACACCGTTTTGACCGATGACGAAGAATTAGTCTTCCCGCCCAACCAGTCATCACAACCCAAGTTCTAGGAGGAACAGGAAGAGGAATGAAGAAGGGCAAAGTAGCACCTCTATAATTATATCCCGCGCATGTTAACTGATAAATTCCCACCGGATTCCGGCCGGTGTTCGCCCGGCAATCGACAGGCGCAGAACGGATACCCCTCCGGACACCGTCCGATCTTTAAGAATCGGTCGGCACCCGGACGAATGCCGTAGGAGCATCTTATGAGTGTCGGGAAAGTGCCGGATAAGTACCGGACGGAGACCGGCCGAAAACGGTTAAAAAATTTGGCATACATCCAGGAAAATCGGCCGATCGCCGGCCGGCCACCGCCCGGGCCCCGTAGAGGCCACGTGCGGGCTCCTTTTAAATGTGACCATGTCAGCGTTATCGGCCGATTTTTCTCCGACCTGTAAACGCCGGCCGATGTCTAAAAATTGGACACATCGGCCGGGCGCCTGGTTAATTGTGACCTAGGCATAAGATCTATCGATACGTCTGTTACAGGTAAAATACAACATTCTGGTGTCTGTCCCTGGTTTCTTAACTCTAGAACGGATATATATATATATATATATATATATATATATATATATATATATATATATATATATATTTTGCTAATTTGGGATTAAGGGGAAATATTGTATGAAAAAACGTGCCTAAAAGGGGAAATCGTCTAAAAGGGGAAAAAATCAGGTCGACTTTGCGAAATCACACGCTTTTTATATAGGAATACGTAAACGGATGGTAACGTCCGTTTCACCACATGATTTACATGCTATTACTTCAATGTTGACCAAGTTACGTACCCGTATCTTTTAACACGTACGGATGGTGGGCCATTGAAAAAGCGTTGTTGTATATCTGGTTTCCAAAAGGGGAAATATTTTTTAATGTATTTTATTGTTTTTTTCTTCGCCTTAACGAAACCGCCATATATCGATTTCCCCGTACAGTAGGAATTAGCGTTATATATATATATATATATATATATATATATATATTTATATATATTTATATATATATATATATATATGCTGAGCACTGTGTGACGAGAACATTCCATTCGAAGAATGACGTAGAAGCCTATTCGAGAATACTCGAGAATACGTGTAAACAGTCAACACAATGTGCCATGACGTTATGTTCCTTTTATGTACACAATCCAGACCATTTTAGAAGGTACTCGAACAATCCAGCTGGCGCGAAGTTTCAAACTTGGGTTGCAGGACCAGAGTTCAAACCTCTGTTAGCGTCGTAACCTTCTGGTTGTCCTATTAGTGCCTCGTAAATGCACATACATAGCAAATTTATCATCAGTGACAAGGGTTTTTAAAGTAATTAAACTTAACTAGGAAGGATAATTTTGCAAATTTTTCAAACAAGTTTCATATAGGCTATTTTGACTGAAACGATAAAATAGAAACTTATGCTGGTTAGGCCTATTTGATAATTACGAGACACGCCGAATCATACTCGATATTTTTGCTTGCCATGTGAGGGGATTTTTTTATTGGTATCTACATTTAATACTGCTTCAGCTATAGCTATCTATGTATTAAATGGTGTGAAGGTACTTTAGTTACCTTGCCTTGGGGTGATTTATCTACCTGAAATAGAGGGAGGGTTTTGGTTTCGATATTCACAAATATCTTCCTTGAACTGGGTCTTTGTCGTATTATATAAAGTAGCTAAGGTGAAAGAGATCGTATAATGACTGTTATAAAGAAATACTTGTGGATACCTCGAACAAATTTTAACACAATTTCTTTATTTATAGCGCACACACAATCGGCAGTTTGTAATCTTTCCTATCTACTCCCCTTACCATTGCAAGCATTTCAAATACACGTACAGACCTTACGCATATGACGTCACAGGGTCGAAAGGGCTCCCTCGTTTGGAGGCAAGCACGTATCATTGCAAGTTGCACCACCAAATGCAAACAGTTGATTTGTCAACCAATCGCATACGCGAGTAAATTTAGTCTACTACACGCGCGTGTGAAATCTATACTGCGTGCGTGCCATGTGCTTCATTGTTTTGCCTCCAAAATGACGTCACGTGACGTCAATGCATAAGGCTATTAAAAGTGCATCCGTCACTAGTTTACGCAGATAAGTACATGCATTATAAGAGCACGCATTACAAGTGTACGCTTTATAAGTGCAAGTATTCTGCCCTTCATAATATCCATGTCATCTTTCTTTAGCTCCGATAATTTGTGACTGACTTTTTGAAGAACCAAATTCTTACCCAGGTAGATGTTGAAGGGAATTCCTCATACCATTAATTAATGGAGTGGGTAATGGAGTGCGGTGTTTATACTACTACACTGATGTGAAGGTTGTAACCTTCTTGCAATTAGTGTAATGGAAAAATTTATGACGCACCTAAACATTTACAGAGAATTGCTCCTTTTTAAGGAAGTACTTCGGACTACCCAAAGGAGGAACAATTCAGGTTTACCGAATACCAGAACGATCTATTTGTTTTGAAGTACCTGGAGGGTTGATACCTGGGGAAGGACAAGTGAGTATCTGGAACCTAGTGCTGGGGTATATCTGATCTAAGAAGGCCTATATTGTGAATCCTCCAGAACTCTGAAAGATGTAAAAAATTGGACTCGAAAATTTGAATTATCCAAAAGAAACTGTTGCACAAATTACGTTATTCCAACTTACGTTATTGCGTATTATCCTAGCATAGGTTGCCCGGAGTCCACCCCATTCAATAAAGGACCTCTTGAGGTTAGTTTATGAACAATTTATTTTCAATATATTTTCCATTAAAAGTTTAGTTATTCTTATGTAATAGAACACGCAGAGATGACAAATGTTGTTATCTCAAACACTACAGCATATGTATAGTGAAAGTCACATAACAGGGTTACTCATAGAGTTTACTCTCTCGTTGTTGGCAAGCAGATCGAATGTTAACATTGGAATGTATTCATACGGTAGGTCATGGCCCGATGAGTGACTGCACGCTGTTAAAATCTATTACGTTTAAGTAATAGAAATACTTCAGTATACCGTCATATACATTAATTAAACTTACACATTAACGGCACTTACAAGCCTCACGGGGAACATTTTTGTAGACTCAGGCGTGTCTACCGTGTGGCCTTTAAAGGGAGATGGCAGTCGCCCCAAGTTTACTCTCAAAAATCTGCCAAATCTTACAAATCTCCTCTTATTTTGCTCACAAGTATCTTTCATTTATATTATAATTCTGTATAAAAACATTGAATATTGAAGGTCAACTAAGGAGTTATTCTGCATGAATTTAACAAATAAGTAACAAAAATATCGTCACATGATTGATCGGAACGTTTCTTGAATTAGGATGACGGGGTACAGTAATTCAAATTGGGGGACTGCAATGATGATACAAGTGTTTATGTGTTTACTCAATCACGAAGGGCTAATGCATTCAAATTAGTCTATTTTAAAACAATGGCATTTTACACATTATTTTACAATATATGTGGATTAGTCCGTTAGTATGGACTGCAGTTTTAAGACTGCTGCCTGCAGTCTCCCACCGCAGGCGAAAACCTCAAACTACTCAGAAAAAGTTATTATCCCGACGAGAATAACAAAAAAGTTCTCTTACAGCCAGGAAGATCTGCCCCGAGCAACTTTTATTTAAAAGTTACAGAGAACGCGAGTCCCTGACAGAGGACGTAGTGCGCACATGCACCCGGGAGCTCTATTTAATTCTGGAAGAAATGACGTTGCATTTAGAATGATCAAGAAGTAAACATAAACGGCTTGGCTGAGTATATTTAGCATGGACGTGGATCATGGGGGTCGGGGACGAGTCTCCCTCACTTTGTTGGAAGGGGGAAATCTCCAAAAAGTCCCCCCACTTTGTCAATAATATAACATAGATTACGAATTGACAATAAATTTTAAAAGCTAAATTGCGCCCAAATATGGCACCATTTGCCATATAGGCACCTTCCAATTGCATTTTTTTCAGCCCTCACCTTAGACCCCTCCCCAGGACGGGGATTCGAAATGGTGGAAAGTCCCCCCTCCACCTTTGGAGATGGATCCACGCCCTTGATATAGGGTTGTGCGCTATAAATTTTC
The DNA here is from genome assembly GCA_029531755.1 of Holothuria leucospilota. Classification (NCBI taxonomy): domain Eukaryota; kingdom Metazoa; phylum Echinodermata; class Holothuroidea; order Aspidochirotida; family Holothuriidae; genus Holothuria; species Holothuria leucospilota. Next base: position 20,295,422 of record CM055976.1, on the reverse strand, counting down.
CGCGCAGTATCCATAAAATCCATGCCAACATAGAGTCACCATTGGTAAAGTTGGAGTTTGCTGCATCGGAAGTTTGATTCTAAGCAAAGACAGACGATACCGACTCATGGTTACCTAATAACAACTTGTAACCTTTTTGTAAGATATTAAAAATTCCAACTAGTTGAAGGAATTTTTACAAGTTTGCAGAATCCCCCCCCCCCCCAGGCTGTAGTAATAACACCACTTCCCTTTACCTTTACTATCTTACAACTGAGATTTCTTCTTCGCCAACATGTTATTATGAAAACACGTTCCTCCCAAGAAATAGTGGTGCATTCTCGTCTTCCCAATAATAAATGGTTTATACGGTTTACAGAAAACATCCCGGACAGAAAGAAAAATGCGGACCAGACACTCGCCAATCCTCTGCCCTGTAACTTGTTCTATCTTCTTAGCTATATTTGTCAGTTTGTATGCTGCATTGATTATTAAGTCGGCATTATTTTACAGTTACGATTTTTCAACATTAATAACAACTGGTTAAGCACGTAACAAAAAAAAATAGACCAAATAAAGTTCAGACGGATATTTTTGGAAGGAAAGACTTAACAACAGGTATCTGAACTGCTGGACTTAAGTAACTTAACCTGGCTCTTTTTCAACCAGCGTTTGAACAGGTTAAGAAGAAATGTGCATGGTTCTCTGTCAATTTTTACCCAAATTTATTGATAGCCATGATAAAGTGAAGTACGGAAAACATTTTTAAAAGTTCACATTCTACAAAACGAGCTAAATTCATACTTCTTGTAAATCTTCTTGCAAGAATATGCTACGTAACCAGGCTATATCGTGAAACTGCATTTCATTAAGGTGAGCCACCAAATAATCTATTGTAGAACAGACATAAAAACGGGTCCATATAGTTTGTATTCCGCGAGGCATTGACCGACTTTCATTTCTACTGGCACCAGAGGCGGTTACGTGAGCATAATACAAAAGATATTTAAATGCTTCTGGTAGGACCGACCGTTGAAAAAATCCCGAAATGAGTGACTTGAAGCTGTATCACCCCTGGTGACAGTGACTTACAGCTGTATTTTGGAAGTGACGCATTCTTTGAGGGTAACGCCGCCGCCAAGTTAAAATTAGTATTGGTGACCATTGGAAACTGAAGATTAGTGATTTAAATATGCAACGTCTAGTTATGCAGTGTTTTTGTGGCTAGGGGCGTATATACACCATATTTAAAGAGGGAGGTGGATTGATTTTGAAAGCGAAAAGCTTTCTTGAGACCTACGTAGTCCCGGGGTCCAAAACGTGGGCCGCCCTGTAAAGTGTGAGCGAGCGTTGTTTGTATTAAGAAGTATATCTGCACCATGTTTGAGTACCAATAAACCTTATGCATTGACGTCACGTGACGTCAGTTTGGAGGAAAGCAATAAGCACACGTGCACGAACGGCGTAGATTCCACACGAGCATGTAGTAGATTTACGTGCGTATACGATTCATTGACAAATCAGCTGTCTGCATTTGTTGGTGTAACTTGCAATGATACGCGCTTTTCCTCCAAACGAAGGAGCACTTTCTGCTGTGTGACATCATATGCATAAGATCTATGGTGAAATGCGAGGAATAAGTGACTGAACCATAGTGAACGGTGCCAAAGACATCACAAGAGCGAAATCACTCCTTCGAGGGCGTGTAGACCAGGGGCTGGCTGTATGGCTCCTGGCGGGATCCAGGGGCAATGCCCCGGTGGTGGCCAGAGGGGAAGCCCCTGAAATCTTGAGATGTTAAGAAAATTGTGAGCACAAGAATGAAGCATGAAACCTTTTTTCAAATGACACTGGAATCGCACTAAACAGACTCGGTAGACTAATCAAAGCTTTGACATGTTTTCTTAATACTGACCTAACTCGGACTAAGGGTCAGTCGATGTGATGATACACGTCAAATGTCATTACTTCATAGGGGGTACCAAGAGTATCAAGAGATTTGAGATCTGAGAGCTCATTGGTTAAGGGCAAAACCAACACCTAAGATAACCAAACCTATTCCTCTTGGTAGATGGAGGTTGCCTGAATGTGTAATTTCCGGGTTCTGGGGCCTTACGATTCAAAATTTTTCAACATTTTCATCGGCTCTAAGTCCAAAAGGTAGCGATTTGAGAACAAAATGCTTAGGAAAGAGGAAACTTCCGACCATCAAATATATCTTCAGAAAAATTAAGGAGTTCAAGCCGGTTGATCCCCCACTTCATCACATCTCTGCGAAAACCTCACCTGTAAGAGCACTGTAGGTGTGTCTACGGCCGGGCCCTGTTAAAATTTGGAAAAAAGAGCCATGTATTGTACTTTCGGGGTTTCTAAGGGTACTACATGCATCCCTGCCTCCTTCCGTTTTAAGCGAATATGAAAGAAGAAATTTGGAAAGTGTACAATTTGCGGTGATGATCAACAAATTAATTGAACAATAACGAAAAGAAGTAAAATATCAAAAAAAAAAAAACTTTACCAAGGAGCATTTTAATAACAAATCGAAGATGTTGTTTTTGAACGAAAACACTGTCTCCGTTTGGTTGGTTCCTCTCATGACAAAATGAAAGAAGAAAATTGTCGATGTTTTGCTTTCCCCTTTTTCAGAAACGATCTCACGACCCTCTGAATATTCTTCTCTGCCCAAACAATGGATACGCGTGACCCATAGGTTGTCGACCGTCGATTAGTACATCATAAAAAGATCTGGGGTGATTACAAAATTGTGGGTGATACAATGAAATATTTGACTATCTTCAAATGGCTTTAAAAGCGAACTAAGCAGACTGCAAGCCCAGGCGCGGCGGAACAGAAAAAAGATGGGGGGGGGGGTGAGTGCCAGCAAGACTATCTAAGCGGAGCACCACCATAGGTTGGTGCAGAGCGGCCAAGAAAATTTTTTGGTTTACAAACCCTTTACATGGCCGGAAATAGCACTTCCCGAGTGTTTTAAGCTGCATGTACCCAGCTCAACTTGGCAAATATTGGGGGGGGGGGCATACTTTTAGTCCCCTCACTTTTTTCATTAGGCTGGGCCCCAAGCCCCTCGGTTCCGCCGCCACTGTGCAAGCCCCTTGCAAGGAACTTGTGGGAAGGAGGATGAATGATGGTAGGGTTTGCATGGGGCTTTGCAGCAATAAGTCCATTAAAGCTATTAATGAGACAACCCTCTAAGAAAGGTGCGCGCTAAGTCTGCTAAGATATTGCCTCCTGAGGGCTGGGGGTTGTAGAATATGCCCACGGTATTTCCGCCTGTCGTAAGAGGCGACTAAAGGGAAGTACTTGCACCGTATTTAAACTTTACTTGACACTGTGTGACACATTTGTGTTGGTGTGTCCTTAAATTTCATCTATAAACTAACTAACTGCTAAGATATTTTGTTACCGTATGTTTTCTTCCTTTTACATTGCGAAACTTATTAATTTCTGTCAAGTTTTCAAGTTTTCTCTCATCTCCTTTGATTTCCTTTTAAGACCGAATAGCGATCACCTGGAGATGTACATAAGCATAGGAGGCGGGGGGAGGGGGCCTATGCCCTCACAATTTGGGCAAAAATAGTGGATCCATTCGGGCAAATGAGACAGCCAAGAAAATAAATTATGCCCTTTCGCCACCGACACAGCGGTATCAAAAGTCGGGCAACTTGGTCCAAAATTCTAAATTCGTGTAAAAGTTATCCCTGACCCCCCAGAAATATTGACCCCCGTACACCTATGGAGATGTACTTTATATTTTGAAAGGGGTGTCACAACCCCACACCCCCTCTTATGACCGAAGCTGTGTGTGGCTTTTCCGCACACCCCTTTAACGGACAACGAATAAATTTATAAAAGTTTCATACTTTACTTGTAGAAAGTCATTACTCAGTCTACGCACGAAAACTGTGCTGAGTTTCAAAAGACGCCATGCCCTGATTCCGGGTTACACGCTGCTTGACGGAAAGTGCAATAAGTTGGTTGGGAATTTTAATTATCATATGAGTATTCGTCACTAGAAAACTTTGCAGAACGTTCGGTGTTACGCCGTTCATTTTCTTGTTAGTCACTTAAAATGTGCGCAATGACTGAAAATCCAAAGCTGTAAACAGTGTTATATACACTACGATGTCATGTATGTGAAAACACGTTTTGAGAAAGTTTGTTCAAGTTACACCATGTCCCTGTCATGTCATAGAGCAGCAATCTTACCGTTTTGAACATGTCAGAAAAGTGGATACAATTACTCTCATTGGTCTTATTGGCTCGATATTCGAACACAATGTAATATTACTGAGAAGCATCTAAAAGAACCTGTAGCAAGTAAATATTCGAGGATGTGAAATCCAGTGCGAAATCGATGTTTTGAAGTTCGTGGGGAAATAAATGAATCGGTTGGAGAGATGTAAGCTGTCAGTAATTCTGTAAAGAAGCATTATGACGAAAAGAATCAACCATTGTTAAAAAACATGGTTACAATGAAGATGATCACAGGGGTGTTGGAGCAGACTCCACCTCCCACACGTTTGTTTGGGAAAGTATCCACCACCCAAAGAGAAAATTATTTGGTCCACGGACGTAATAATTTGCCAATTTTTATTGGGGTAGGAGGCGACATTGTTGTCACCTGATCAAAGGAAGTCTCTTCTCCATCCTGCGCGCGTCACGAGCACTTCAAGAGCATGACAACTGTGCATAAATAGACATTATGCATTGATGTCACGCGACATCATGTTAGAGGACAAACAATAAAGCTAGCTAAGGTAGGCCATGGGCGTCTGCAGAAAAAAATTCAGGGGGACAAAACTTTTAATTGATCAGATCAGCAGGCCCGTAGCTGGAGTAACCACTTGGAGGGGTCACATCAATGTAGGATAGTCGCTGGCCTGGGGGAGGGGTAAAAGGGAACGTGTCCCCCTCCCCTTTGAAAAGCATTTGCCTTTTCCAAGGAGCCTAGAAGCAAAATGGTGCGAGATTTTCGACTTTTGTCAGAATTAGTCTTGATGGTCTAGTTATTGTTTTTCTTCAAGTTTTTTTCAAGTTTTTGATTTTCCAAGGCCCCCCCCCCTTGCCCCAACCTGCGGACGCCCATGACGTAGGCCTACATGACTTTGGTACACACACTGTAAGCACGTGTACGAAGTAGTATTCCCACACACATGTAGGACGCGTATCCGACCGATACAAAAATTAGCTATCTGCATTTTGGTCACTGTAAGTTGCAATACTACGCGCTTACCTCAGCCGAGGGCGCAATCGTCTCTGTTATGTGAAGTCATATGCATTAATTCTCACGACAAAATAATATAAACAATAAGTACTCGTTTAACTTTTATCTGTGTGTAGACCTATGCGTAAACGACTACATATACTATAAATGTACTTAATATGCGTGTATGTCTACGTGATTTAATTGTCAACGGTCCGCCCACATACCACCGTTTTGACTTTTCCCGTAAGTTAACTGTATCCAATACTTTTTTGGTATCTGTATGGCTAGTTGCATATAACCATGTCTCATGGTGTTGCAACCATGTGTGACTATTGCCTACGTAGCAGGCTGTATACGGTATATTGCTTGTTCAGTCATTGGGAAGCCTTAAAGAAGCGCTGAGCAAAAAGAGTCCGCTCCACAGGGTAGAGTGACTATTGTTCTTGTGATATAACTCAGACAGCTAATTTGTTTTTTTTTTCACAATGTTCGATCGTGTATTTAAAATGTTTCAACGAAATTAATGAAATAATTGAAGCAACATGGTTTGGATCTCTCGCATTTTATCTGCTTGTATGGTACACTATTTATTTCTTTATTTAGTTTGTATTGCGTTCAGTCACATGGCAGATGGGTCTGAGTGGACTTCAGTTAGAGGATGCCTAGAGCTGTGACGAGAATAAACAAATATATTCCTTCAACAGGTCGCAGGCCTGATTGCCTATATAATACTTGTGCAGTTTTAACCAAGTTTGTTTGATATGCCTCTCACGATAACCTATAGCAGGTGTACACATCAAGCTGAAGAAAGAAACCTTGTTTGTACGAGTTGTTTCAAGAATCGTGATGTTTAATCGACAGAGTTGGCCATTCTTTTACATAAATGCTGAAGATAATGCCTAGATGATCCGATGAATGTATATAAATAAGCGGGAATGCAACATGGTGGTGGCCGACTGTACGAACAGGCCCGGTGGCGAAACTAGGTGGGTGCAGCCCCAGGTACCAGACACTGGAATTGACACCATCATCACAAAGGTGAAGGTTTCATTTTAAAGACGAGAATACAGCACGATTTTCCAAAACTCGGCCATTCAAAATTGGATCAAATGTCCATACTTGAAATGTCCAGTTAACTATATAAGGTAGTAGGCGTTCATTTGTGAGGACACGGATTAAACTGACTAAAATTTAAGCAATACTAACCTGGCGCCCCAGCCTCGGTCCCGCTACACCATTCGTACTGGTCTAGATAAGCCATTGAAGAGACTGGTTTTGTCATCTTATTGGTTCCTTTAAATTCTGAATTTAACTATTCACACGTCAAAAATGTGCTCTTTACATTAAGACTTTGGACAGCGTGAGAGAGTTTTCCTTGAAAACTATTTACAGTTGATTTCTTACTTCAGTAATAATCACTTGTAAATAAAACCTAGCGTAGTGTCGATCACTGGGGTGTTGGGGTAGGTGTGGAGTTATAATGATTGTTTCACGAGCAGATGCAAAGCCCAACAGTTAAACATTAATTTAGAATCCGTGCTTTACCTCTGCACATGCATATCCGATTTCTTTTGGGCCTGTAAAGCCGATTCCCAGAAAAGTGTACACAGGGCATTGCTGTGAAATCTCCATCAGCCCTGACATGTATTTTTAACCAAAGGCAAGACACTGAGTTGTAAAAAGAAAGAAAGGGATTTTTATCTAAGGGTTATTACCTTTTTTAGGTTATCCCACCGATATATTTCTTTAGTACATTCTCTCCAGTTGTAAAATTGGTCGGGCAGTTGTCAGCTCAGATGTGTACCTGGAGGCTATGAACGGTAACGTAATTATCTGTGTTTTAACGAAACTGTTTGACTCGCCTCAAACAAGACTTTTGTAGTAAGGATTTTGAGTGAAATGTCTGAGCAATATTCAGTACATTGTCCGAATATTCACGTCAATGTCATGTGTGTGTGAGGAAGGGGGGGGGGGGGTTCTGCAGTCATTCGCCCCTGCCTTCTCATAGTGATGATACAAACGTATATGCTTGATTATGTGTTATACAGCTTCAGACAGAAAATAGAGTGTTAAAACTAAAAGTAACCATTTACACAAAAATCAAATTTTTATAGTGAAATTTGAACAATTCTGCCTAAAACAATAAAATAGGCTACAAAGTAGAGCTAGCGAAGTTCAAAATGGACATCATCACTCTCCGAATGTTTCATCTAAACTTTCAAAAATCTCACTTATATTGACGTCAATTCCAAGTCGCATTTCGGTATCGAGAAGTAGTTTTCTGGTTAAAGGCCGGCATTATAGAAATAAGAATTAAACCAAATAATTGCCAGAATAAAAACAAAAGATCTTTCTGCAGCGATGCAACTTTGACAGATGTAGGTAATTTTTAGTCCAAATTCTGGCCTAAATGTGTCACTTGTAAACTCAGCATTGTACATCAAACACATCGATGAGGGAAGTAATACCTCAGGGTTGTAACGGCTCTAAGTGTATATGACAACCCAGGCAGGAGGACGACCCTTTGTGTCACCTGGAACAATGTTTTACCATCTTTGTTGCTAAGAGCGTGCTTATATACAAACGGAATTCCCGCCGCAGAGAAAACCCCATATGCATAAAATTGTGTGATATGTAATTTGGGGGACGCACTTAACTTTATTTGCCACCCATTGACCTGTAAATCAAAGATTTACAATGTCACATTTACAAATCCTCCATAATAGAGCGATAGAACTAGAACCAGGAAGCTAATTGAACGGAGAGAGTTATTTGGCTTCATTTATTTTCAAACCCAAGTGTTGCTTTTACGAGGGTATGTCTATCAATGTCATAGGCAGGCATTAGAAACATTAATCTAAGTTGATAAGTTCCTGTGGTTCTCATACACGGCTGTTTAGGTAGGATATACCATTGTCTTATTTTCGCAATAACTTACGTACGCGTTTAAACAGGGCTGCAGTTGCAATTGTATGCCGACAGATAAACCTATTGAAGACGTAAATAGGCCTAATAAAAAGTGTTCTTCTGGCTAAATGAACTTTTCAACGAATGAGGGGAACGCCATAGCGACTGTTTCATGTATTTTTCTTTGTGTTTTGTCTATAGTTTAATAATTTCTCTCCTACTGTCAAGGGATAAAGGTTAGTTTTCTATAATCCATCAACAAATAAGAAAGACTCCATTCATTCCAGCAGACTACGATTCTGTTTTCTTTCCTTAAGTGCACTGAAATAAGATTACTGTATTTACTAAATATCCTTCCGTTATTGCAGAAACTATAATCCACCTTGAAAAGCTCCTATGTCAAGTTCAAGGAAAGAGACAGTTAAGAGTCTGCAGCGATATAAGTTTCACCCTCGGGGCATTCTAGTACTCGGTTTGAGTTTCATAATGTTCGCTAGACCTAATTGGCGCTACTTACAATTCGATGTGTACTATAGATTTGTTGGCGTTGTGAGGGGCCATTCATCATTCTGACTTGAGAAAATACTTAAAAAAGACATTCTGAAAATGATTGCATTCAATCATAGCGTTCAGCAACAAAGTTTCTTCATTTCTCGATTGGAATCCGATACATATTGGGAATAGGCGGATTGACGGAATACTTCTTTAAGTGTGGTTGCGTTAAAGGGGTTCAGTTAAGTCAAGCCATATTAACAATAATTTGGGGGGGTAGCGTCGCAAGTTGAAAAATATTATAAAAGTGCACACATCATTTTAACATTATGATGTTTTCATCAACTGATAGGATTATTAGTTTCTTGCCTTCTTTCCTAAATGATTCAAACTAGCCTGATGAAAACGTAATTAGTCCTTTAAGTCCGTCGCTCTATAGTCTTATAGAATAAAACACCTCTTTTGGAGATATATCATTTCGAATCCCTGAAGTATTGGTGAACTGGATCTTGCAAAGTGGGACATTTAGGTGCTGTTCTAAATTTTTTTATAGTCTTTGTTTGAAGTGAAAAAGTGAGATGAAAATGATAGTCATTTAAACCTTTTCTTAGAAAAATGAAAGGAGTCTTTCTATTTTGTGAAAAAATGAAAAGAAAAAAAAACGAAAATGATGCCATCATTCGCTTTGCTTGATAAGGGAGGAGACAAAATTGCATTACTTTACATTGAAAGACCTCCGCACTTTTATGTTTATTATTAAACATATTTACAGACATGCAAAATGTTAGAGGAGGTATTAAAACAGCTAAAAGCTTGAAATTGCATCATGAAAGTTGTCTCTCAAAAAGTAATCTAATTTTCTTGCTTTATGGTTAAATTTTGTTGAACCTGCCTGCAGGATCTGGTGACATAAACAACGAAACTAAACTAATACATTGACCTTATGCACTGGCGTCATGCGACGTCATTTTGGAAGCCAAACACTGAAGCACATTGCATGCACAACGTAGACTTTGCACGCGCCTGTATAGTAGACTTAAGCCGCGGTCACACTACAACGAATTCGGATCGGATTCCGATCCGATTTTTGTGAGTTTTTATTAAAATCTTCTCCATTTCGGGTCGGAAAGAACCCAAAATTTTTCAACCTGTGTAATTATATGATTTTTATCGCAGGACTACGAAAATTAAATTTATACGAATTATTTCGTGACGTCACATCGACAGACAGCTTTTATCGGACTACGCGTGTCCGATAAAAGCTGTTTGTCGGTGTGACGTCACAAAAAAATCAGTTAACATTTTATTTTCATAGACCTCTGATGCAAATCATATATTTACACTAGTTGGCAAATTTTGGGCTTTTTCTGACCAGAGATGGAGAAGATTTTGATAAAAACTCACAAAAATCGGATCGGAATCCGATCCGAATTCGTTGTAGTGTGACCGCGGCTTTAAGGGCGTATCCGATAGGTTTACAAATCAGCTGTCTGCATTTGTTGGTGTAACTTGCAATGATTCGCGCTTGCCTCCAAACGGGGAAACTCTTTCTGCTCTCTGGCTTCATATGTATATGGTCTAAAGTAAATTTTGTACGCCCTATTCGTTCAAGAGGTGTTGATTGTCTGATAAGTACGCGCCATATTTTGTTTAAAGTTTTTGTGCAAGTGGTTTTTGGGCCTATTTGTGCAAAAGGTATTCCGTTGTCTGCATTTGTGCAAGTGATATTTTGTTGGCTGTATTTTTATTAGCGGTATTCCGTTGCCTGCATTTGTTCAAGCAGTCATGATTTTGTTGGCCCAATGCTTTCAAGCCGTATCTTCTTGGCCATTTTGTTTTTGCGATATTTCGATGGCCTTATTTCTTTCACTGGAATTTTGTTGGCGCTATTTTTTTCTAGCGGTATTTTATTGGCCCTATTTACTCAAGCTATCTTTTGTTGGCGATAATTGTTCAAGCAACAGTGTTCATCATATTCAGGGGTACAGTAAGGTTTATGCCATGGCTCTTTATGTGCATCGATATTTTTAGCAAATAAATATTTATCAAGAATTCGAACATTTGAAAGAGTTAATTCTAAAGTCTTCATGGCAATCTCCGCCAGTAAGTGACCTAGCTGAAGTTTGTATCGCCGGGCCAGCGACCTATGAGTCCCCCCCCCCCCTCCGAAAAGCACAACCTAATTAATAACCATCAAACTTACACAAAAAGTGAAAACTACGTAAGGAAAAACATTTTCAGGTAAGCAGTGTTTTCCTAGAACATGAAACTGTATCTGGCGTCTTGTGCCCTTTCACCATCCCTACTCCCGACAGAAATATGCGTTTTGCCATTATTAGAAATGCTTAACAAGATCAGTAATTCTACATACGTTCTTGACAGATGTAGATGTCACTTATATCTCCTACAGCAGAGACGGCCAATCCCCAAACTTCCTTGATTAAAGTGTTCTGAGACTCCCAGGTCCGTGGCCAGACAAGGTACTGAAGGGGTGAGATAAGTTACGGAGGGCGAAAATACTTCTAGTAGGAGATATATGCTTAAACGCATTCAGGACAACATACAATGTTGAATTTTCCAGGGGAACAAAATTTTCCTAAGGAGGCGGAGCCGCCCCACTCCTTACGGATCCATAGATGTCACTAGTCCGAAAAAACGACTGCTCCCTTTTCCAGGCCCCCACAACCCCCCAGCCGGGATACGGTCTTGAAACATCACCAGTCTGAAAAAGCGTCTGCTCCCTTTACCAGTTTACATAGAATTTACAATGATTTTTAGTATAAATAATAAACGAAATTATGCTAATAGCTGGTGGGTGTATTTTTAAATTACATGCATTCTCAGCCAGTGCGGTCTGTGTCATCCATCCTTTATTGTAAGTGAGGCTTGCATAATTCAATGAAAGTATGTCCGTCATAATTACCCCATAGACACGAATCATCACACAATGAAACCTCATATTGCCTATCGATGCATAATAAAATCAAAAGATACTACTTACTGCAAAATATGTTTAACAACGTAAATTTAGTATGATTTATCAAAGTTTTAGTGCAGGGCAAATACGTCGAAAGCACAGAAACTTTGACATTTTTTGTTCCATGATTTTTTTAAGGACATTGAGACACATGAGACACTGAGACGTTATTTCAACCCTGGAAGCTTTAAAACAAATTGAAGTTCCCCTCATTCTTTTATATTTTCCAGAAAGTTACATTCACCGTATGTCAATAAGTTATGTTGTAAACTATTACTTATGTAGCCCTGAATTAATTTCTAAACAACTTCTCGATTCCGCCGAGAATTGGAGAATACATTCCAGAATGTATGTAGCAATATGTTTTAATGAAAGAAAATAAACGAGTTCGACGTAGGACAAATATATCGGGAAATCTGCTGCATTAACATACTCCACCACCACCCCTGTTTGGGGAAAAGTTATCGTCTAAACTTTGGGCAAAGGACGGAAAATTCGTGCAGAGGATCGGTAAAAAGCACAAATGTCCCCCCCCCCTCCCAGAAAGCTAGAATTTGGGGGTGACTGAATGCCCGAATTTTTGCTTCAGGATCAAATGAATACAAGTTCTGCATGCTTTGCACTCACCGCACTTTTCTTCGCAATGCTTTCAGTGCCAGGAAAAATCGGGCAGGTTTTAAAAATTAGGGCTTTTTTCCCCAACCCCTCATTAGAAAGATCTCATTCACCTATGATTAAGACTGCCTTTGGTTTGTATAAAATGTTATCACTGCGGAATACTATACACTTTCCTCAAATCTTGACATAGGATTGTATTATTCGTAAAGTAGGAGTCATCCCCATGACAAATATTGCCGATGGGAAATATCTTTTGACAAATGAAATGTCTAAACGTAAGAGTCTCCACTTGGTTCATGGTACAGTGAAACTTGGTTATTACCATAACGGTTGACAATGTTTTCTTATTAACAACTCCAGAAGGATATTACTGTGGTTATCCACGCGGTTACTCATGATGAACATTCCTGTTTGTTGTAATTTGTACTCACAGAAAATTTCTGATTACAGTTGAGAGATGTCGGTCTTGGCCAGGCTACTTTATGGGATGTATTGGGTTGGACACGCAAGTTGCATGGGCATTCTTTCATTGCTAAAACAGAGCAAATACTTTGCTACGGTCGGTATTATTATTGGGGGAATAAGCCAGGTTTAGGTAACCACCTACTCATGACCAAAATAAAAAATCGTATTCTTGTGACTTAGCTGGATGCTTTCCAAACCATTATGAAAAATTTCCTGTCGTGAGAAGTTAAGACTGCATCTCAATAGCACATTGTCTTTGGATGATACTGATTTTCAAACAAAGGTTATTTGTTTCTTTTGTAAGAATTATCGTGCATGATGGGAAATCTATAATTTCATCTGGGGAAATTGATCAGACATGGCTTCAAGGGTTAAATATTTCTTTCTTTTGTGGACAGTACTGTGTTCAGTATTTAATAATCTTGTACGATAAAGTCTAATATACGTGACAAAGTTGTATATACGAAATCTACAAGGAAAGATGCACGATCCAACAGAACAAAATTCAAGAAAAAAGAAGGTAGTCCATTTTAAAGAATAACAAAATGACTATGAGGCAATATGCCCGATGATTTTACATGACATCCTCGACCTTGACCAGAACTGGACAGTGGCGGCAGAACCGGGGGGGGGGCATGCGGGCTCAGCCCCCAATGAAAAAAGTTAGGGGGCTAAGCCTCCCAATATTTGCCAAGTGCTCCAAGAAGTGGAGACCGCAGGGAGATTGCAGACATTACATCTATGTTTCGAGGCTGGGTACATGCAGCTAAGAACACTCGAGAAGTGTCGTTTACGGCCATCTAGAGGGTTTGTAAAGTCAATATTTTTTTGTACGCTCCGCGCCAACCGATCGTGGCACTCCGCTTAGATAGTCTTCCTGGGGCCCAGCCCCCAATATTTTTTCTGTTCCGTCGCGCCTGGAACTGGAGGTATTCCATGGCAGTAACAACTAATCTTCAAAAAGAGATATCTTGAGTTACAAATGAAGTAATAGTTCGGGGTTTGGAATCAATGAAATGAAAAAACAAAGAAACAGCAGAAAAAGTTCCTGCTTAAATTTCATTTCGTTTTATGCCGTTAAAGAGTGAGCCAAAGCAAGCCAGACTTGCACTCAAGGAAATTAAGCGTGTTTATGGTATGATGTGAAGTCGGTCCCATAGACCATTTTCTAAATAGCAATTTCAATGGATTATGGGATAGAGTTAGTTTTGGTGTGCTTCCTTTTAGTCAATGACATTTTACTGTGGCAAAAAACGACCCATACCAAAACTCTATCCCATAATCCTTTGTCATGAATGTTTGGAAAGGGTCTATTTACACAATCTACTTTCACTTCAATTAACAGATATAAATAAGTTCTACTTATTTTTGTAGCCATGTGGCAATGAAGTCATCGATAATCATTAGGCACTATTCTGTGCATATCCCCATGTGCAACATGTATTCACGGTCACAGGGCATTGCACATATGATCAGGTCTTAAGAAATGGCTTCCACCAGTGAAATCTCTTCACTGGTGGAATGTCTACAACCACAGTATTGATAATACCTAAGTAACAATAACAGTGAGGCAACAATTTCCCGGGAGGAGCAGGCGGTCCTGACTGCATCCACTCATGACACCCACATACCGTCATTTCAAGTTTTTAGAATATAAGACTCAGCGCCCAACATCATCAACTACCGTTACTGATAGCCTCTGAATATGAAGTACAATGCCTTCACAAACTTGCGTTATTAATTGAAAAGTTATAATGTAGCTGTGTGAGTCACTATATCAAGTAAATATAAATTGTCTGAAGTTTAAGGTAAAACGCACTATTCAAACATAGTGAAGTCCTTGCAGCTGTTGAAAATAATGTTATAAAACCCTCTCGTGAAGAAAAATTCTTTTTCCACACATGGCACACATATATTTTACGATGTGCGATTAAAGTGGGCAAGTGTCCTTTCTTCGTGTCATTGACGCTATGGAACTTTTAAGAAAAGAAAAAAAAACATTCAAAATAGGCAGAAAACCTATTCTTATGTGTGTGTTTTTTGGATTATACTGTGTTGTTTGCTTTGTTGTTTTTAGTAAGAAGAGAGACAAAAATAGGATTTGTTACTAGACATTGTTATACCTCTATCAAATTTATGCGAAATGGTGTTACATAACAACCTCCACTCCACCCTCACCCCACACAGACAACCCCCACACGGACAAACACACACACACACACATGCAAAGTATAGAAAGGAGTAATAATCAAGAAACTTCATACCTACAAAGGTCAACGAACTGTTCAATAAAATGATATTTATACCGTATCAATATCAGTGTATGATAAAACTAACTTCAACTATCCTAACATATAAAAATAGTGTGATTTATTGTACATTGGTAGTCATCATGGAAGTACTACTTGGGATCCCATGTTGTCTTTCAGTGAAGCGTACATCACCATGGGAGTACTACCTAGTTGTATCATTGATCTAAACATTATCTTGTTAGAATTGAATCTTAGAATAGCGTTCTTTATGTCCTTACATCAACGAAGCCCACTGCGGTAAAGCTTAGTATGAAATATCTCATCTAATAACATCAATTTTGACAATGTACTTAACTGTTGCTGTCGCTATGCGCCTGCTTCCTGTCTTTGGAAACCAGGCCGTTTCATTTCAGTGATTATAATTTTAATAAACCTATCTGCAAAGACAATATTACCAACTCTTGGGAATCAACTTAAACTTAGAAAGATCACAAAATTATCTTGAAGTCGGTCTGCTATCACGATTCATTGATCTTTTTCGAACAACCACTATACCCAAGTCACCTCAAAAGTACACCAGCATCCCATCTGTACTGAATGGTAACTTTAGCAGATGTCATCGGTTTTAATATTAAACCAACAGATTAATACAAGGAATGAATAGTTTCTTTTAAGTATTATCTGCCATTGATCATGGTCAGACAACGAAACTCACATAGTTAATATGTGCAAACATTATAACGAAACATTTACGTATAAAACTCAATGGAAAGGATGGAGACAATGCCATCATGTTATGACAGTTTACTGCATTGCTCTGACGTATTATAATCGGGTGAAGGGTTTCAGGCTACGATAAACTGCTACTGACATATGGACATATGGAGCTGTCTCAGAAATTCTAAGAATTAAAACAACATATATATCATGCGTCATAAATACTTCAAAAGACAGGTCACTCTTGTGTTCAAGTGTACACAACTGGTCGTGTATATATGTCGTCAGGTGACAAAACAAAGCGACATATACCCCATGTTGATATTTTAAATCTAACAGATTTTAATTTTCCTGCCCGAAATTCTTCCCCATGCAGGTGCAACTTTTCTGTAGAAGGGAATGTGAAAAGCAATCTTAGTGACACGATTTTTGTTGATTAGAATAACCTTTCCATACCTACATATCATTCTTGGTAGGTGACGGTAGATTTGACCTGTCTCTCAAAATCGAGTACTTCTCCTGACACTGCGCTCCGTTTCCAGCAATAATTTACTATTAAAAGGATTGCTGTCGATGTGGTACGAACCGAAGGTGTCGTCAAAGACGAACATGCATTCATGAAGTGGTAATATCGGTGTCTTTAGGTCGAGCTCTATTTTAGCGATCATTAATTTTACAACTTTGCATGAAATTTCATGACGTCACGTCACAAAACGCTTAATCTTGGCTTATGTTATGAACAATAACAAAACATCATGAATACAAAAGCGTCAATACATCATTTCATCATGATGAGATAATAAGGCCACCTCTTAGGCTATTACAGACTTTGTTCCTTCTAGGAATGCATTGAAAGCAGCCCGAATACACACCCCTCACAGACACACACATATAAATATATTTTCCTAAAATCAGAATTCTTTATTCTTTAAATTTTGCCATCGTTTTCTACACTATATTCTTTTCCTTAGATTACAATATTTATTTCTAAATTTACTAATTCGTGTAAAAGTTAATGCTTTATCTTTATATTTTACTGTGCTTAGTGTCTTCAAAGACGTCAAATTTTTGGTTCAATCTAGTATAAGGAGAGAATATTTGATAGATGAACATGGACCACCAACAGCGAAATATTTTGGGACTCAACATAGAGTGTTTTTTTTTTGTAACTAAAGACTCACAGAAATACGCTTGAACAGTTTAAGTAAATGAATAGCAACTCCAAAATTTTTTAAAGGAAGACGTAACACATAATTCCTTTAAAAATAAGACCTATCTTGTGCAATAAAATAAAATTTACTCATACATAATGTAGAAATTATCTTTCTGTTGAGCAATTTCAGGAAATGAAGGCAAATTTTGCATTAATAATTTGTAAAATTTTAAGTTACATCTTCTGGAGTTCTTATTTTACTGAACAGTTCTGAGAGGGAACTGGCTTTAAGCCTCTTCACATGGTTATTACATCAGACTAGAGTTACGTATATCTCTTCTCTGTTGACTGCATTCCTTTCTGTTAATCAGTTTGTGTATATATGTTAATTCTGTCATAGATATACTGTAAAACACAAATCTATCACATGAAACTGATGCGTGGGGTTGGCAAATGTTTATCTGCAGAGTGCTATTGAGTTAAAAGTTTCATACTATCAACGGTATATATCATTTATTCACAAGCAGAGCCCCTAAAGTTAAATTTTACAGCGTAAGCGCACCATACCAATTTATTATATATTATTTACTACATTAGCACTTGGTGATTGCACTGCAAGTATTTTGTCTAATTCGTCAGCAATAATAAGACGAACTGTCCTCCTATTGACCCACGGTGATGTCTGCCACATCATACTGAACCGTTACATAGTCGCCTTCGATAATTGCTGATACGTTAAGCTAATGATAACCTTGAGTCATTTAATGGCATCACGTACATAAAAAGGCTTTCCGTGAATATCGCTTTTCGAAATTTGAGCCTTCTATGAGGCTTGCAGTTTATTTATCTTTCATTTTACATCTTACAAACCACTCACGATGTTAAACTTTATCCATTGCAATCAAATATTCATCACGAGTGCAAAGACATAGTCCAACTGAGAAAATTCCCAAGGTTTAAACACTTCAAATGAACATATCCAATATTCTTCATTGTTGCAAAAAAGTGCTCTTATTCTGTGCCCCACTCCTCACATTTGTGTAAACTAATGACTACGCATCTTCTCTAAAAGACTTATTTTTTTTGGGGGGGGGGGGGTTATAATTTCTGTTGGGTGATTCAGGGTCAGATGAATGTGGGACGATTAGAAACTACAGCGTTCAGAAGATACAGTAATACAAAAAAGTGATACGGAGTATACACTTCTTATGTACGGTATGCAGGATGACTCAAGGTGTACAGAGCTAGGAGTTGAAACAAAAAAAAATTAAGCCGATTAATTATGGCTTAACAATTGTGATTACTGCGATGAACCGATTACCACTATTTATGTAAAACGAGTGACGCCATTGTTTTAAACGGACTCTTACAAAACGCTCTGTAAAATTCTGTAGAGAAGTGTCCTATGAGTTAGGATTTCAAAGAGTTTCTTGTTATTTTTACTAGAAACTTTTGCAGAATTATTTGGGTTTTTAAAGAAATTCTGTACAAATTTGTAAAGAACTTCTTTAAATTTTTCTTTGGAATCTCTGCAGAATTTATGAAAAACATGAAGAACATTATCTAGGTCACCTTTAAAGAATTTGTACAGCTTCTATAGAATTTCTAATGTTCCTTCAGAATTTATGTAGAACTTTCAGAGGTTCTTTAAAGGTTCTACAGAGATATTACACACACACACATATATATATATATATATATATATATATATATATATATATATATATATATATATATATAACGCTAATTCCCACCTTAAGGGGAAATTGTTATATCTGCTTGTACATAGGGCGAAAAAGAGATAATAAAATACATAAGAAAAAAATTCGCCCTAACGTCTAAACATATAATTAACGTTATTTCAATGGGCAGCCATCCGTTCGTGTTAACAGCTAGGTGTCCGTAAATTTGACAACTTTGAAGTAATGGCATCTAGTTTGTAAATCTAAGAGGGCGTCCTTGTAAGTTTACGTATTCCTATAGGAAAAGTGTGTGGAAACGTTAAGGCGAAACTTATATTTCACCCTAAAATTTTTTTCCCCTTAAGGTCGACTTTTCAACAACAACTTTCCCCCTAAGTGTCTATATAGAGATATATATATATATATATATATATATATATATATATATATATATATATATATATATATATATATATATATATATTATATATATATATATATATATATATATATATATATATACTCTTTCAGTATAAGACAAGTACCCATGTTAGAGGAAATATGACCTAAGGTCTCTGTGCGACTTTTTAATACAGCGTTGATTTACTCATTCATATAAAATCTCTGTCTCTCTCACTCTCTAAACACACACAGTATGTATAGTAGAACTGTGGAAGAACGCGGTCACCATGTACCTCGAAAGCTCAGTGATTTAAAGCATTCTACGCGGAAGGTCGCTGGTTCGAGTCCTGCTCGGGGCTCAGTTTTACATCCATATGATAATATCCTCTTTCATTATAAAGCAAGTGCCTATGTTAGAGGTAAATGACCGTAGGTCTCTATGCGAATATTACATGTACCATTCATTCATATATAAACTTACGTAGTATGTACACTCTCATGCGGAACTTCATGTACAACTTTAAGGCAAAATACGGGACTTAGTGAAAACGAAAGACATAGTTTCAGTTTAGCAGTGTTTAGCAATGATGGCTATTATTAAAGGAGCTATCACTTGTAATCGAGAGTTCAAATCGATTGCTCGATGGAGATTTCTAACACTCAGTACAGATAATATATACGAAAGTCAAAAATAGGACAGAGTCCATCCATCACAACCCGTTACGGCACAAATTGTCGGTTTCGACGAACAAGGCATGATACATTGCTACTTTCTTTAAAAGGTCCTTTCTTTACGCGCCATTATTAATCGACTGGCCCTAGCTTCTAGTTTGTTTACTTGGATTTAGCATAACAACCCT
Source organism: Holothuria leucospilota (assembly GCA_029531755.1). Taxonomy (NCBI): domain Eukaryota; kingdom Metazoa; phylum Echinodermata; class Holothuroidea; order Aspidochirotida; family Holothuriidae; genus Holothuria; species Holothuria leucospilota. The sequence continues at coordinate 20,275,691 of CM055976.1, read as the reverse complement.
TTTGTTTCTCTCTTAAAAACGCATACTTTTTCAGTTCGACCTTACATTTGGACGGTCATGGTGTTTCGACAGTGCTACACTTTAAACCTCCAAACACTGGTTTATTATACAACGAAAATTACACAGACAAAACGTTATGCATTGCAATGACCAGATATATGACCCAGCCAACAAATAGCCCTTTTTCCTGTTTTAGAAGACCATTTTTAAACTGGCGTAATATGGACATAAAATTCAGCTCTACTCATCACGTTTAATGTACAGTTGGGGAAACCCATTCTCATTTAGTCGTGTATTGTGTATAACTAACCATAGCTGTATCGAAGTCCATGTAACCTGAGTTCGTGTCAATGCTGATTCCAGCGGCCTCAGTTTCGTGCTAATTCCGAGCCCCGATGAAGTCACGTGACTTTGGCAGTGGTTAGGCCTGTACATGTTGCTACACTCCTTTACCTGTGGACATTTGTAACTATGGATCCTTAAGTAAACTTCACAAAATTTTCTTTTTGTGGAATCGACTGGAATTGGCTCAAAGTCCGAGTCAGAGTCTAGATGCAGCCCATTCCGGACCAATTTCGGGACCTCCCATCCCAGGCCAGTTCCGCGTCCATTAAAGACTGACTTGGGTCGGCGGAACTGAGCCCCAGTTCGGAATCGAGCGTTACGGTCCAGTAATTAACCTTCGTTTGACACAATACAAAATACAAAATGATCACTGACAGCTTATCACAATGAGTTTGTAGTTGTCTGGGATAAAGTTAAAGTGTTGACTTGGTATGTGATAAGTCTTTTACGATACATTGTACACAAACTTAATACCGTTTACCGATATGCTTGGTTAAGTACAAATATTAATATTGTGATATTTTACTAGTACGTGAGTTGCTCCGATGGTACATATGTGATACGTCCAGTTGACAGTACACGCTCAACGAACATGGACAAACACCATGCCACCCTGAACTTGGAGTCTGATGTACTTTAAACAAAATGAGAAATGGGGGCACCCAACGTTGCTTTAGCAATGATGGCTCAAGAACGAATGTTTTCTCGTAATCACACTGCCATTGCTATTTCCTAGCCCAATGGCATTTTCAGCCTGTACAAGCTCTTAAGAACTATGAAAAGTTGAACTGATGAATCTTCTTCCCGGATTGTTTCCAAATCTGTATTTATTTTATATCTGTTTCTTTCACAGCTTCCTGTTTCAGTTCAAGTACGCAGAAGATGAAGAGTCAATCAAATTTCTGGGAAGTCTCTCCATGAGTCTCTTACAGACGATCTCACACTATCTCATTTATATCAACTCCAGCATCAATCCGATCGCTATGTGCTTTTTGAGTAAGACGTACCGCCGCTACTTCGCCCTCTATTTATGCTTCTGCTGGAAATCAAAGAAGAGGGAGCAACCAATCAGAGGGCTCCAAACTAAGAATGGAATCGGTGGAACTCAGTCAAAATGGACAACGGAGAATTCAGTTCCCTCCTCTGCCGTGGAAACGAAAACATGCGTTTTGTAAAAGTTAGAAAATATCAGTAAAATATTTTTGGGACCGAGTAATGTTTAGCAAACTTTTGTTTAAAGACTTTCTTTGCAATGAGTTTACTTAATTCTGTTAATATCCGAGTTCGATAATTCGTTTGTCACATGGAATTGTGTGATACTAGCGGGATAACCAAACTGAGCTCAGCGCATATTGTACTGCCTACACCTATTTGCGCGCTTCGGCAATTTTCGTGCAGTACATACCTATATCATTGAGCCTGCATCTATTTGTGGCCAGCCTAGCTGCACGAAAATACGACTCTCCATCCTACTTTACAACAGATTATTATAAAAGTTTTTATGCCAAAAGAGGCAGTTTACATGAAGCTCAGGACAGAAAGCCACACGTAAGAGCTCTCCTTATTTTTGCGGTGGATTTAAAGAAGGATGATTTGGCCAAAATCTCAAGTAAAACTCAAATTCTGGAACACGTGGTGTAGGTATGTGGTGTGTTATGTTTATCCCGAGGGTTTGGACGATGTGCGCATGTGTAGTCGAATTATCGAACAAGTTTATTGTGCGTATTAATCTTTCTTTGTAATGTGGATTTGTATTGGTTTGATTGAATTTCGACTGGTACTTATTTTAGAAAAGAAGAATGATGTGAATTTATGTACATTAATTTACTTAGATTTTTATCGTGATACAACAGTGTTACATGAACTTACATCATGTGCTCTCGTGCTACTGTATGCTGTTAAATATCTTATTTTTTATATTTTAGCCAAACTACAAATAAATCGATCTCTGGACTTGTTCATTGATGAAAGTCGACTTAAGTTTAATCCAACATTTTCTTCTTTACTCCAGGCCCGTAGTAAAAGGGGGGCAAGGGGGGAGAAGCCCCCCTTGGAAAATTTTTCGCCCCCTAGACGATCAAAAATTACTATTGCCGTAATGCATTTTAGTATGTTTCGCCCCCTCTGGAAAATTTTTCGCCCCCCTAGAAGGTTCTTCGCCCACCTTCAGCACCTTGTCTGGCTACGGGCCTGCTTCACTCTGGAAATTACCACCTCCTACAGCACAGTAACCTTTAACCATACACTTCTCCATCAGAGAAGGGTTCACTCGATAGAGATTTCTTTTTAATCATGAAACATTTGTATGAGGTCTGAGTATATACACGGAAGGGAAACAACAAGACTCTTTGCACTTGCATAGCCCACTTACATTACTCGGGAAACTCAAAGAAGTTCTTTTATGATCAACTCCCCTTGTGTTAGTATTACTGTATATTATCCATCAAATAATGGTGTAATCGGTAATAGCTCCCTGTTACCGTACAAACGATTAAATTTTTTCAATTAATAGACATGGTTTCTTTTAATTCACCCGTCGTTGGCTTCCTTTCTACATTTATAATGGAAAGTATTTATTCCGATAGAAATATGTCGATGAATTTACGGAGTAGTTTACATGGCGGTAAAAGATATCTTGCAGAGAGTAACTGAAGGAATATATATATATATATATATATATATATATATATATATATATATATATATATATATATATATATATATACATATATGACAGGGCGGTTTCGTAATCAGGTCCGTAACCAGGTTATCTTACTGGAGGGTCGCTTTTCCATTCGACTGGAAAAGCGAGGCAGAATTTGTAACATTTGAAAAAGTGTATGAATGCAGAAGCCATTTATGGGGTGGGATCTTTTTTGAGTGGAAGCTACTTTGGAAAAAGTTTTTGAACAACAAAGAATGATAATATACCACCAGGTGCAACATTTTACAAATTTTGCATTAAATGTATTTTTCAGAGATGTCCAGAGCGAAAATCTGTATGGTGGAGAGAGAGGGGGGACGGGAGGGAGGAAGGGGGTATCGTCAGACTTTCTAAATTCCTCCCTTGTTACCGGCCTGATTGTCATGTAGAGATAACATATTTACCATCTAACAATGACGGAAACCGTAGAAGGTTACGTATGACACTTCAAGGTGTGATACCAGGAGGTTACGCATGACACTATTTGGAGGGATACATAGATGTTACCTATGACGTAACAAGGATGGGCGCCTGTACTTTACCTTTGACATTACCCGGAAGATCACTAACTATAAAAATTTAGGATGAAAACGTACAGTTTTACCTGACTGTACATGGAGGGATACTAGCAGAATACTTTTCACTGACTCTACATAGAGGGATACTAGGAAGCTCAGTTTATCTATATGCCACTACGAGGAGAGATGGGGGGTCACTAATATGTGAGTGTGACACTACTAAAATGGATACTAGGAGGTTACCTATGACATCACAGAGAGGGTTAATAGGAGATAACTTACCACAAAAGAGACAAGTATAACCTTCTTGGAGGTTACCTCGAAAACTCGGCGTTTACATCTTCTATAACAGGGAGAGATACCAGGGGGTTCCTACGACACAGCAAGGGGTATGGAAGATAGTTACTAAAGACATAATAAAGATAGACGGAAGGCTACCTATGGTTGTAGAAGAAAGAACACTTGGAGGTTAAGAATTAGGACACTGCAAGGATTAATACTGAGAGGTTACATATGGCCCTACAGGGAGGGATAGAAGGTTACAAATATATGTCACTACAAAGGGGGATGTTTAGAGGTAATCTACGACACTGCAAGTAGGGACATTATAAGAGTACTTACGACACAACAAGGAGGAAAACTTGGAGTTTACATATGTAGCACTACAAAAAGGATACCTTACTACGAGATTACATTACGATACAACAAGGAGGAATACTTGGAGGCTACATGTAACACAACAAAAAAGGATATTACGAAGTTACCTTACTACACAACAAGGAGGGATACTCGGAGGTAACTTATGTCACACTAAAAAAACGTTTACTGGGAGGTTACATTACGACACAAGGAGGGATTCTTTCAAGTTACATGTAACACTACAAGAAGGGATACGTAGAGGTTACATAGTACATAACATGGAGGGATACTCGGAGGTTAACTATGACATGTTTGGTAATAAGGTTGACCTAGGTAAAATAATGTTACATCCAGTTTCGTTGGGAGGGATACATGTATAGAGTAATGTTATGTTGTAAACACCACTGAACGCGATGACAGATCAAAACTCGTGTTTGCATCTTTCACCTGTGTTTTAGCAGTCACTTTAGGTCATTGTATAATATCACCTGAAAGTTCCAAGGTTCCAATCAAGTTTATGTTCTGATGTAAGTTGAAAATGTCATTAACGTCTGCAAAATGTCATTTCCCAAACAATAAAATATGTCTAGTGGCATAAAAAGACAGCAATTATAATTTGGTCGTTTGCATTTGCCTGCGGAAATCTGTTTCCTCTGTCTAACTTCCCCCTTCCATTATGATTTGTCCACCCCTGATCATTTGTCGGACCCCTGATCATTCGTACTCAGAAAATACAAGTAACCGGTGTTTTCATGACAGGGATATGCTATCTAATAACCTTATACAGAGAAGCATCTGCCTGTCTGCAGGGTTACAGTATGTGGTCGGAGTTCATAATGCATTTAGATCGCAGACACATAAAGTTAATTAATTCCTCTCTAAATCATCTACTATGAGGAAAACATTTATACTAAAATCGTTTTATCCTTCCGTTTCACATAGCATCCACTCTTAATGCTACTTATTTGAACATGTTCATCTGTATGTATTAATGGTTTCTGTCGCATGTCTCCTCCCAGTCATCCAGTCCAACTCATTTGAACTACTTTCCTTAATTATCATTTGCCAACAGACAGGTAACCCTCCAAGGTTTATATTTTATTGGCTGCAATGAACCTCGACTTGAACAGACCGCGTCTGATTAAACACTGTTGGAGACCGGTTTCTGTCTTCTGAGTGTAACACCTCGGCAAGTTTGTGCGCCCCAGGCGCGGTCTTTGGCGCGTTCTGACGACAGTTCAACTTCCCCTTATAGATGGTGCAGATGTTTTACAGATTCATAATGCCCGCTACCATTTTTATCTTTCAGAAGACACTTATTAGGCTCTATGTCAAAGTTTTATGAGCTAAGGAGATGTTATACTTGTTTTATATATTATTTAAACGCTTTGTATCTTTGAAGATTCTGATTTTAGCTGCAGGTTTTTCTTGAGATGACAAAGGACCCATTTACAAGATTGTGTCATACGTAGGGTAGTGTTTGTTTAACATTAAATTTTCTAATGTCTCGATAATGTACAACAAATTTCATGTCGTTTGCTGCAGTAGTCAGTTCTGCGAATCAAAAGACAAGCATTTCCAGTTTGCATGTAAATGAAAGCAATTCGTAAAACAACAAGTTTCCAGAGAGGAAAACCTTAAGGCTTAATAAAAAGGTTGGATAAAAGCGCAACCTAATATTGCTCACGGTAATGTTTATTTCTTTTGAATAATTGCTGGAAATGTATGAGAATGTGTTAAGCTTTACATTGCAAAGTGAACGCGCATGATATTATATTGTGCATACGTCGAAATTATTTTCGATTTTTGTTTCCTTGTCGGATGAGTGGATTTACATAATTATTCAAATGATGAAACATGTATTTTCATCTCAGGATTCAAAACAACATCTGGACAAAGTGGCAAAATCTTTGAGTATGGTTAAGTATGTTAAGCCAACAATATGTCTTCGTAGGGTTTAATCAATGGAACATTGAAGTAAAAAAAAATATTTGATCCAGTATTGGTTGAGATGGATTGGTTGAGAGTGAAGCAACGTGTTCTGCTTCAAGTCAAAATGCCCCAACTAAAGCCAGTGATGAAGACGAAGTAATGAGGTCATTATGTAAAACGATTCTTTTTGTATGCCTCAGAAGCTGGTTACTGGACTTCCCCTCAAGCAACATGATTGACACAACTTTTGGCATTACCGTTGAACCTTTTAGTGCAGAAAGCGGTTTCAAAACTTTTACATTAAGATCGACAAGAATGATAAAAAGCTTTGTTTTACATGAAAATGCCCCACTTAAGAGAACTATGTGAATAGATCAAAAGTCATTAAGAAATAAGGTCATTGTATACAAATGCTATTTGTCGCATATGTTAATTTCTCTCTTTTGAGGACATATATTTGTTTCATCTCTTCGAAACTCTGGTTATGTATAGGCTATTTATCAAGCCATTCCACATTGGTAAAGTACATCCGTGTAAAGAATTATCTCTTTTGAACAGCTACTTTTCATATGTTATACACAGTTCTGTATATATGGCACAAGATGACTAGACTCACAGAATATCTGAATGTTGTATAAATATATTGTTACTCTTTTTTCTCACCATGGCACCATGATTTCAATTATAAGTTATCTTATTCTAGGAGTTATATATATTGTTTCTTGGTATGAAATTGTTTTGTGAGTAAAACTGAACTATCGTCTGGTTGCATTAGTGTTTATTATACAGTAATATTTTTATTTGAATGTTCTTAAAGAAGAAAGTAGACTTAACTTTTGTACAGAAAGTTTCAATATATTAACTTAACAACTTGTCAGAGTTTTAAACAGGGTCAACCCCCTTTGTGTAAATTAGACTAAAATTATGTGTTTGAAGTGCAAAAATCGTGTTAATAGCATCAATTCATGCGTGCAATTCTTGTAATGTGTATATGATAATATTAAACGTAATTACGTACTACCGCGTCGTACCAACGCTACAAATTCAAAAATGTTTATACGTACTGTAAATATAGGTCACTAATTTACAATCGCAGATTATGAAATAGTTAAACAAGTGCTATATATTTAACTAAAGTAAAAGTAATATATATTTGTAAACAAATAAGTTTTGTTGTACAGGCGTTATAATGCTTCGCACACTTTTAGGAAATCTAAGTATTTTTAAGTCGATGCAGTTAAGAAAATACAGCAGTGTAAAGAAATCGTTTAGTCACTCTCACGCGATGACTGATTATCGTGAATATCGCGATGTAATCACAGACGGTAATTAGAACTGAGGGACAGCAAGACGAATGCTACAGTTGAATCATATCAGTGATATTGGAAGCATTCAGTTGAACCGGAAGTTGGTAGTTTATTAACAGTATGATGAACTATTTATTAAGCAGACTGGCACGCATGTAGTACATTGGTATTTGAATGGACACACCAATTCTTGTTGATGGCCTCAACTACAATGTATAGCTTAGTACGGTGTAAAATAAATGTTGATGTGTAAAAGAATGTGGCTGATGTTTTGCGTGAAATCCTTGTTTTCATTGAGTCAATAGCGTTCCCTACTTTTAATATTGAATATAAAGAATGTAAACATCCCGGCTACCATTGTCGTATAATAGTAGTACAATACAATTGCCATTGTTGTCCACAGTGTAATTTTCTACGTCACACGCGGATTTTTCACGTCCATCTTCACAAACACACAAAAGGAAATATACGATAGATTTGTAAAAGATAATAATAATTCAACACTGAGGGGAATGCAATATAGGCTAATCATCAGCGGTTTGAATATACAACTCACGTTATGTCAAATTAATTGAAACGACTGTTCTGCGGATTTCATGTCACGTGAATATTGTCATCCCGTTTCCCGTTCAGGTAATGCACCGCCTATGATCACTTTCGTAGCATTGTCGGATCTGTCAATTTCTTGTAGGGGTGGATAGGTTCACCTTACGAAACCAAACCAACCTCAGTCCCATCATGGTTGGGGCTGACGTCAGACACCCTAGATTACAAGAAATCGCATTCTAAAACAGATCATTTCTGCGTCTTCCTTTCGTGAATCGCCTTTATAATGAACAGAAATATGAAGACACAGGCCTACCTGGTAGGTCGAATGACACTATTTTAGACATACTGAGCACATAACAACGAAAGTTTCCAGTCAATTGTACCTTCTTTAAAATAGTGACCTGTAATCTTCAGGGCCGTAGCCTGCTGGGGATTTTCCTGAGATTTCCAAATCGTACATAAAAGTTGACCTTTTTGAGATAAAATACTAAAATGCTGAAAATATCACTGTCCAAATTTTGATTCCAATGCCCTCCAAACCTGGGTAATCGCATATATGGGTTCCTTTTTCCCAAATTTTCCCCGGACCCCCTCGGAGGATGCGTTTGCGGGTCTCTCCTCCTGACGAATGAGCTATCTTTCTCTCAAAAGATACACCGCTTGAATACACCAACATATACGCTGGCTAAATATAAAATAACCTATGATTACCTATAATTATTAGCTAAACTCAATGAGCTGGTAAAGAAACTTTTAATTGAAAGGGCATAAGCAGTCCCCGCAAACTTATTTTGAAACAAAAGCTTAATCTCAGAAATGCCCTCTTATTACACTTCATGTATCTTTCTTGACATGTTAGAACATAAATATTGCATAGGCTATTCAAGATAAACCAATGAGTTACCCTATACGTGAATTTCACAACTCAGTGAGAAAAGTATTGTAACTTGATCAATGATCATCAAAAGCCATTCATGAAATAGGATACCCGGGTACACTCATTCAAATTGGGGGTGACTTCATTTTCCCTTTAAATCAAATCCATCTTTTCTTCTTGAAATCTTAATTTGTTTCTGAAGCATGAAGTCTAAATGTAAATAATGTATAGATGCAACTTTAAGGTCTAAAATGTGTCATTTCGCCCACTTGGGAGACTTTTCGACCAAACATTTTCTTGTAGGCCTACGCCAACCAATGCTGGTTCGCCCAGTGGCGTACTAAGAGCGCTAGGGCGAAGCCCGCACCTGGAACCAGCCTTGTCACAGCCGAAAAATTCAGTAAATAATTAAAAGAACAGGTCATGTTATCAGTCCAAAGCTTTACCTAGGAGTTACCCTATACGTGAATTTCACAACTCAGTGAGAAACATATTGTGACTTGATCCTCAAAAGCCATAACACCATTTTAGATCTAGGAAAACTTAGAATAAGAGGAAATAAGGAGAATATCTAAGCATATAATCAATTCAACGCTTTACGAAACTTGACCAAAGATAGTACTATTTTGCATCTAAGCAACCTCACAAAGACAAAAAATTTCAAAGAGTATATAAACTTCTGTTAGATGGCACCTCTTGACTTTCGTCCAGCCTAAAATAGGAAGAATATCACTACATACTCACAATTTGTAAAGATATAGCACAGTTCAAGGCTTTGAAAACGAAAGCACAATTTTGCACCTAAGCAGGGCTTTACATGTATGATGTACCCCTCCCCGCAGCACCCTCCTCTAGGATGGCACTCATGCACAGGTGAAAAAGGAAGCATCATCCCCGGTGTCAACCATCTGTAGACACGCCACTTGGTAATCCGCCTCGCCAGTGTCATGAACTGCCCCCCCCCCCCAAGGATTTCGTCTAGGCTACGGCCCTGATTTTTCTTCATTTTTCTGTCAGATCTAAAACTGATTTTCACAACCTTTGTTTTAGGCATGTCATTAAGAGCACAGTTCATTAAATACTTTGTTGAGCTGCTAATGTTAAACACAATTTGGTAATGTTGTTGTGATATATTAAGAATAGTTCTAACGACCCCACGATCACATGACGTGAACATGAATATAAGAAGTCCAAACCAAAGGTACGGCACTTAACAAAAGTATGTAGTTACACGTGTATTAACCTAATACAGCTTTCCGATTCAAACCTTATGGCTGTACATATTTGAATTTTAAAAGCTGATAGGCTCTGACACTGGGTATAGAATGGCGACTTTCCCAAAATTTTACGGAGGAAGGAACAACGCAGCTAGGAGTAAAAATTTCAATTTCTGTCTGCCGTGAACCGGGAAAAGGAAAACCCTTAACTTTACATTCGTAATGTGTGCTTAAAATGAGAAAATAGTTGCCATGACTTCATATTTTCTCTTGAGAATTCAGTAATTTTTCATGAAACATGGTAATGTCATTCTCTTGAGCGCAACTAAAGCAACTACAAATTGTGATAATTAGGAGATGTCGTTGCATATGCCGTGACGTCATTGTAAACAACACTTGCTTGTTAAAGTTATGGTGACATGCCACCAAACAGAACTGTTTCCACTTGGCATTGAAAGAATAAAATTCCCCAAGGAGATATACATTAGATTTAATACCTTTTACCATTCTCAAGATATTTCCCCATGCAAAAACAATGGCGTGGACTGTTGCACAGTGTTAGCATTTCTTTTGTTAACTCATGAATTATTTCTAAATTACTTATGAGAAAGTTTACAGTTTGGTGAGTGACAGCCATATATTTAAATTAAAGGAGAGTTTTAACTTTCAAAATAAATGCCTCTCTGCGTAGCAATGCTACAAGTGCCCTTGAAAAGAAGTTGAACAAACAAAGGATAACATTTACCATATTTGGTAAGTCCCTCTTTCCACGTCACAAATATGCGTACCTCATTTTTATTCATGATATGTGTAAAATAAAACAATGCTTTCTACATCAAATACCCCACTGTGTCATCTCACCCGACCTTTAATTTGTTACTCAGGTAAATACAAAGCAAACTAAAACTTCTCATTTAATTAAAAAAAGTTCCTAAATGCATTGCAGTTGCTTTCACAGAATGCAAGAGTTAAGTTAGTGGAACTGTCGAAGACTTTAGAAAAAGTATGGTTTGTTGATTCTGGGCCTTTAGGCTAAGATCATATGAAGTATCTGTTCTTTTCAGCCAGTCTAGAACGGAGCCAGGTATGACAGATCCATGATGTAGTAGAGGTCTGGAGGTCAAGAGGTTGGTCATTTAAGTTTTAGTGTCCCTTCCCTTCTGGGGACGTACCTCGTTCGGAGAGCAGAACTGCTTTTGGGGCAACGTTTGGTTTTTACCCTTCGGAATCCAGCCGAAGGAACTTTAAAACAACTGCTTATCAGACAGTTCGCCCATCCCCAAAGTCTACGGGACTTTCAGAAAAAAAATGGAACTGTCGGACAGAGGTCTGAAGGCTGAGAGGCTGGTCATGTTAAGTATTGGTATCTCTTCAGGGGACCTAGCTCCTTTGGTGGGTAGATCTCCTTCGGGGGTCCAAGTTTGGTTTTCGCCCTTCGGCTCTTGTTCAAAGAGTCGATGGGACTTTGGAAAATGTACTGTGTTACAACAAACGACTATGAAATAAAAGTTTGGAAAATTCTGAAAATTACCATTTGATAGTAAATATAGAAGAGCAACCATTATTTGTTGCAATCATTTTTTACTGCTTGAATTTTAATCTAAAATGACATAAAACCTTTTGTCACATAAGAACCTTCTTGAAATGTACTCTGTTACCTTCCAATCACATTAATGTAACAACTGTTATGTGATAGGACAAAATACACGTATCACCCTCCTTCTACTCTCATACAGTATTTAGTGACATGGGTTTGATGTAAATAGAACAGGTACATTAAATGTAACTTCCATCAAGGACTTTGAAATTCTATTTTTGTAAGTTCAAACCTCTTTTGTCCTTTTATAAAGAAGCAGGAAGGAAAATATCTCTCTGAATAGTGCAGGGACGTACCTCACGTATTCAAGATTTCATTCGGAGTGTTATGCTTAAATCTACAGCGGCGGATCCGAGATATCTTGAAGGGGGGGGGGGCAGGGGCGTCAATCCGTATTCAGATGTGGGGGGACGGGGGACATACATAACTTAGAACAAACCAATCCCATTGGTTTTGAAGAGGGGGTGTCTTCCTATAGGCCCTTTCCTCCTCCCCCCTCCTTATGATGACTGACGCCCTATTCTAATAACTGGCCTGTAGCCAGGAATTCTGATATGGGGGGGGGGGCACCGCGGCGCGCGACACCTCATAGAGGGGCACCGAAGAAGATTATGTTTGTTGTCAGTAGTACCACCACAGGATTACAGTTTGACGGGAATACAGGGGATTATATCTCAAGCTTACCACACATAGCTTAAAGGTACCGGTTTTACTTGTGCACATACGTGCGCCGAAGCGCGCGAAAATTTCACTCTTCTGATGGAAATTTTTCCCTCCGCTTGCAATACAGAGACGTAGAAATTCTCCACAAGTGAAGGGAACAAAACTATAATCACGATATATCTTCAGCTCAGCAAGCGCAGGTGAAGCAGGTTAAGTACTTTGCGAAAGGCGAGACGGGACCAGGGGCTGCCATTAGGCAGGCTTGGTGTGATCCAGTATGATTGTGTTAGGACCCAGAGGGAAATTCCCCGAATATGTGGCGAATTAACAATATGGGAACACTAGCACGGAGCTAAGTTGAGCAGGACTTTGAATGACAGTGAGAGCACACCAGTGTGAATGCAGTTCACACTTCGGATGGTCATTGTCGTATTTCTACTTTGAACGAAATTTTACATTAAAAAAACATGAGAAAAAGTAATTTTTGGAATAAATTTTTGGTACGAGTAAATTTAACTTCAAACCGTATAGTCGTCGCGGAGCGAATGTTACTCAAGGTAATAGATTACTACATGAAAGCCCCTTGATGTCCGGGATCTAACTTTGAGACTTCACCTAGCTTTGGCTGGAAGAGTTCACTTGAATTTTAGTACTAATAATGTTCATGGGTGATATTACTTCGCTTGTGAGAATTGCGCGCGAAGCGCACCGAAATTTTGCTGGAAAATTATTCACCACGGTAAAACCTGCGTACAGACTCAGCAAGGGGTGGTGGAAAGATAAGCCCGACGAAGGGACCAAGCTCCCCTAAGAGGTCCAGCAACCCGAAGCCCCGTCAGAAGCAATGGGTTACAGATTGGATACCGAACGCGAAATTTTGGGCGACCGGCGAAAAATTTGGGGTTCTGTTGAAGAAAAATTGAAAATATTTGGTTCTTATTAAGGAAAGTTAGAAAATTTGGGTTTCTATGGAAGAATCTGCCCTCTTCGTCCTAGACAGTTCCAATTCTCCCGACTAAGTTACTCCTTCCAAAACTGTGTTGAGCCCCAGACACAAACCTAGTTTATTGCTTAAGGGCATATCCTGTTGGGCGTACAAGGCCGTAATATGTAACCAGAACATTCTCTGCCCGTGCTGTGTGTTGTGAGCTTTGATGTTAATCAAAAGAGCACTTACCTATGACCAACTGAGAATTTTGCTTTCTCCCAACCAAAATGTATTTGGGGTGATGAGTGTCTGTCTTTAAGAACAAAACCAAGACGCCGGGCGACTGTTCGCGAGGGGATGCCCCCTTCCACCACCCCGGACATTGAGACACTTTACGTTTCATAAAAAATGATTATCATGATGTTGAGTCTGAATTAAGAATCTTCCCGATCGTAAGAAAAAGAGGATGGGACTTTTTATGGATTCAGTTTTGTGTTTTTCCGGGAATCACACCTACACGAAAGAACAATAGCCTTATTGTGGAACCTGTACATTTATAAATTAAGCCAACATATCTGAAACGGGTGTTAAAGATATGTAACTAAAGATGAAAGCGAGCGTAGCGCGCGAAAATTTTTGTGATTTAAGAACAAAAATGTTACAGAGAACAAAATACGTCAATTATTAAACTCCTTTTGGGATCATTTTTGGTTACAAATCGCTTGGTGTCATACCAGGGCCACCGTTTACATGTAAAAAAGGAGCTGAAACCACGCTTCGCACCGTGGATCATTGTCGGAGATCATGGACCTGACCAGTCCGTTGCTAGGGTGACATGTTTTGGGGTGTGAAGGTGACCGTCCCAAATTCCGACTGGCTGGATGTTTTTTCCAACTGAGTGGAGACGTGTAAATTGCACTTTGTTTATGAGCGCTCTGCGTTTTGTATACAGCAGTGGGGATCCTTCCTTTGTCAATACATAAATGTGTCGTCCTGGGGGAGGGGTCTAAGGGGGAGGGGACATCCCCTCCCCTTGAGAAATTTGTGTTTATTTAAGGCTGCTTAGGTGCAAAACGGTGCTATCTTTGGGATATTTTTGGAGCTGATCGTATATGGCTGGAAAATGTCCATAATTTAGTGAATTTTAATTTTCCCGACTGGCTAGATGTTTTTACTAACTGCAATGGCGGCGCGTAAATTGCACCTTTTTTATGCCCCCTGTGTTTGTATACAGCAGTGGGGATCCTTCCTTTGTCACTATATAAAGGTGTCATCCTGGGGGAGGGTGTAAGGGGAGGGGGCATCCCCTCCCCTTTGAGAAATTTTTTGTTAATTTAAGGTTGCTTAGATGCAAAATGGTGCTATCTTTGGGATATTTTTGGAGCTGATCGTAGTATAGCAAAGTTGTGAAGGATTAGGAAGGGCGTTTTCAGAATGCTTTTAAGTCGTAAGTGTATTAACAATCACCATCTATACCGATAATGGCATCGGCGAAGCGCTCTGAAAAAAATTTTTGAAAAATGTTTAACGGCAACAAAGTACTTTCAACCTTCCACATCATGCTACAAATTAGACTGAATGCAGTGGCGTTGTCTGGCATGCAGTATGTTGTGTGACTGCCGGCCTGGGGGAAAATCTGAAAATTTGAAAATTTTTGAAAAACAAGGTGTCCTTACATGCAATCTGGTGCCAAATATGCTACCTTTTGAAGTAAAATTTGTGTTAAAAAATTTACATATTTTTAAGAACTAAAAAATAGGCATCAGTGAGGGGGCATAAAAAATATACGTATTTTTAGGAACTTAAAAAAATTGGAATAAGTGAGGGGGGCATGGCCGAATGGCCCTCCCCTCTGCGTACGCCACTGATTGAATGATCCCATATTGATGGGAGGCCCCTTCAGATGTTTGGAGATATATGTCTGTTTTCGGAGAGTGTTGTGATCAGAATAGTTCCATGTATTTACCTCTTTAATGGTAATGAGGAGGATTGCAAACCGTGACGCATGCGCGCGAAGCGCGCCGAAATTTTGTCATTAAATAAGATTTCCCTGACGAAATCTGTATTCAGAATCTGCATCGAGACACTTAACAATTGCCCAACAAACCTACATACCACTCAAAAAGCCAGTCAAATAGAGCCACGGCACTACTCTTTTACGCAAATGTGGGGGGACATTTGATATTGTGTCCCCCACCCATCGAAATGTGGGGGGACTTGTCCCCCAGTCCCCCAGGATGGACGCCCATGGGGGGAGGAGACAAATATTGGTACGTATGACAAATATCGGTGCCTAACAAACATTTGTAGAAATCAATGAGTCAGTATGTTAGTATAAAGGCTAATATTTTGGCAAATACTTAATCTTGGTCAGTAGCACATACAAAATCTTTCTTTGGATTTAACATCTAACTCTTGAGGTTGGAAACTATGACCTTGTCACCATCCGTTTGTGTGCTTTCTATTGCGCATATGTCAAAACGATCGCTGGATTACAGTACTTGAGCAAAAACGCTAAACACTGTTATCACTCCAACACATAGAGGCGTAAACTAAAGTCTTCGACCATCTTGTAAGTAACGCTGTAGGTTGACTCTTTAGACAATGCGGTGAATAAATGTTTCAAATTAGCCAAGTACCCCACCCGTGTGGTTTTCTTGCCTATAATAGGAGCCAAATGTTTAATTAGAATAATATTATTTTGCACTTACAATGCACCAATGTCTCAGAATTGAATCTTAATGTCTCATAACGTGAAACCCCAGGGAGTTGCTTACCCCCTAAAAAGGATAACCTGATAAGCAGGCAGTCAACCGATTCTTGTATCCTGTACAATTAAAACTGATAATGGTTTAGAACCATTATCAATAAAAACTATACAAAACTTATGGTTGATATCATAGATTAAACCATGTGCAGTTAAAACCGGATAACGTTTCTTTGAACTTGATAAAGTCTATTCTGTTTTTACTGTCATAATTTATGTACAGTTAAAACTGATCATGGTTTAATCTATGCTATCAACGATAAGTTTTGTACAGTTAAAACTGATAATGCTGGTTTTTAAACCATTATCAGTTTTAACTGTACATAGCCTACTATGGGAATCGGCGGGTGAGGCAGTTTATCACCCCAAATGACGAGTATTTCATAGATCTTCGTTTCACACTTAGCTGAGTGCAGAAAAGGAAATGGAGATGATTCATCAGTAATAAACAGGAATATTCCGGGGAGGAAATACAGAAATTTCGTAAAAATAGGGAATTTCCTCACTGTATTGGTGCAAAACACATTAATGTTGCGTTTTGAAATACTCAGTTATCAAAGAACATTCATTTCACAACAGTGCATTGCATGGCGGGAAAATCTGTGACCTCGCACAGGAAGACTAACTAAACATCTTCAATATTTCTTCATAATCTTGATAAATGTAACTAAACATCTAGACACTTTTAAAGTTGTAACATTTACTCTCTTAAAATTTTAAGCCCAATCTTCAATGAGCGCTATTCAATACTTTCATTGCTATCGACTTTCAAGGACAAAAGACACTTCAATTTTAAAGAACAACAAAACAGTTCGGCAACAATAAGGTGGTGTTTCATAGCATTTGTAAATTTAAAGCCACTGGAAACAAGTTGAGAAGAATAAAAGGGATATCTTGAATTATGAAAGAACTATCGGTGTGGAGTATGGAGGGCATGCAATGAAAAGGTTTTATCTTATTCATATTCCTCTTAAACTATTACTGGAATATTCCTTTACAAATATTAAGGCGTTTGATGATTATCGGCCATTTCTTGAATTGTGACTTCTGCGCAGTATTTCATTCATGGTGCCCTAGTGACAGGTTTATCAAGTGGAGACTTGTTATCAGATCATTCATTACATAACATTTTGTTTCAATTTTTTTAAAAACAAATTGGTAACTGTAAACCGGACAAGCTAATAAAGTACATCCCCAACTTTGCACCACAATGAAGACGTAAAATGATGTTTGATCGATCCAACAGACGATGGGAAAACAAATTCTGGACATGATTTATAATGATGCGTACCAGTAAGGAACTTAACACATCTTGATACAATGTGAAGAAACAAAAAAAATTATAAATAAAGTGACATAAAATAAACTTAAAATATACATAAGGAAAAGACCGTTATATCAAACAGAGACATAATTCGTGTGAATTGGAGTCCATACTCATCATATATTTACTAAAAAGAAATAAACACCAGTAAATAGTTAATGGCAAATTCAAACGTTCTAAAATGCGTTCTCAAGTCATTTTGCCCATTGTGTCAGGATTTATTTATTTATTTATTTATTTATTTATTTATTTATTTCTTTATTTCTTTATTTCTTTATTTCTTTATTTATTTATTTATTTATTTATTTCTTTATTTCTTTATTTCTTTATTTATTTATTTATTTATTTATTTATTTATTTATTTATTTATTTATTTATTTATTTATTTATTTATTTATTTATTTATTTATTTATTTATTTATTTATTTATTTATTTATTTATTTATTTATTTATTTATTTATTTATTTATTTATTTATTGCGTTTCTTAGACGGTGCATACAGTAAGCGACGAAAGGCAAATGTAACAGGCCAGTTTAATGAACTTCTAAACAAGTATTTGAATTTTATATACATAGGCTAATATATAGTAGTAGTACTCGAAACCGGTTTCGGACTCGAGACCGGTCTCGAGTCACGATTTTAAGGACTCGGACTCGGAAGGCAAGGACTCGGACTCGGTCTCGTACAGTCCGGACTCGTGACTCGGCTCTAAATTTCCCGAGACCGGCAGAATTTGGGAATCACTTTTATGCAATTAATCCGTCGTCACATAGCTTTACCTTGTCCTCTGCAGTTTCTATACAACACACGGTATTTACGTCTTTGCATTATGCGCTGTATAGGGTAGATGATATTATAAAAAGTCCTACGATAAAAACGTACATGGGGGTCCTTAATTACTTCCATTGGTGGCCTGTATGTTTAATCGGGAAGATCTCACGGGCCACAGCCAGACGCGTATCTTTGATTTTGGGCTCATTTGAAATGGATAGCGTTTCACCTGAATGTGTGGTGTCTAGGGGTCCGTCGAAAGGTCCCTGGTTCAGAGCAGCACCGAATGGAATAAAAAGGGCGTAGCCCCGGAAGCTCTGAGGGTATTTACAAAATAGTGGACATAAACCTGAACATTTATCTACGCTATCTGTAAATGACATTGAATGCGCACTCAATTGATGATCACAAGTATAACAATCTGACCATTAGGCCCAATCCAGGTCTGACAGAGTGGGTAACAAATAATGTCAGATTAAGTGGCAAATATCCTTTCTGAAAAGTTTCTGAGAAGGTGGTTTGGCGTGACTTTATCTGAGCGGAGCGTCACTATCTGTTGGCTCGTATAGCGTAACAAGAATATTTTTGCCAAAAAGCCTCGTAAATTGCCATGAGTGGCAAGTAACTAGGCTGCAAAAGTTGCACCTCGATACCGTACGTATTCTTTATTCTGAAATATCATTATTTAGAAATGCACAGTTCAAATAAGAAAAGGCAATAAGAGGAAAGAAAATAAATATTTGGCCTATGTATGTTTCTGTCAAATGGCATATGGTCTCCTAAGATTTTATAAGTTCATTTCAACTGGCCTGCCAGCTCACCCTCACCACCACTGGGTTACATACGTCAAACTGTATGGCCCGTCGATTTTACTGCAGCCTGAGTGAGCATGTGAGTGGGTGAGTGGGGAATTATTGGATTTTGGTACGGTTTGCACACAGGGATGTAGCAGAGGGATTGGTGATGGTATGTAGAAGCTGAAATCAAGGTGGGTTTCAAACCAGAGAATTCCAACTGTCGTAGTCCAAACAGGTCAATCTATGAACTTTAATTTAACCAAGATGTAGTTAGACACCCCCCGCCCCCCCCCCCTTGCTTCCAAAACATGTGTTTGTCGGTTGTCGGCACAATTGTTTTGTTGACAAATTTTTATCCCAAATATGCGCCCTCTTTGCAAGCGTTCGGTACTAGTCACCCTTAGGAGAGCGAAACTGTTGGAGAATCACGCAAAGAGTACCATAGGTACATCTGTGGGTGCAGGACCCGTTGGGTCTGGAACTTTTACAAAAAGGTATCGATATATTCCGATTCAAGTTTAATTAGCAGAGCAATAAAGTCAAGAAAATTTTGACAGTTTGCAACAATTTTTAATAGAAAATATTAAAAGCTGGAACGCAGAGTTGTAGCCAAGTCATTTTTTCTCAAGTCAAGTCCCAAGTCCTCTACCTTCAAGTCAAGTCGCAATCATTTAACTTCAAGTCAATTCAAGGCACAAGTCATTTTCGCTCAAGTTAAGTCACAAGTCATACTTTTCAAAATGAAAAAGTTAGTAAGCCTATAAACTAGACTGCAGTCATAGACAAAGTCTTAATATGGAGACCAGGTGGTAGATCTTGAAAAATTTTAATCCAAAGAAGTCACAGGTTGACTTTCTTTTGGAAAATTTACGAAATATGCTCTGTCCATACTAACAAACATCCAAGCAACAACTCAGAACAAGAGCAATCAATGGATCACATAAGCTTTACGCAATCACTCTTAGTAGCTAACAATATGTGAAAGGGATACATTGCGTTTGTTTTACATGTATTTTCATATTTTTAAGCCAATATTCATAGATACAGAATGATAGGCAATTCAAAATATGACAGTACGTTAGCTTTCTTTTCAAGAAATCGCTGGCTCTGACTGGAAGAAATTCAGATACTTATTGCACAAAAATAATTTTTCACCCAAACTTTCAAAAATTCAAATGATGCATTATATATAACTCTTGTACTGCATAACATTTTGAGGAGATAAAGCTATTGCTAGAGTTTATTGGTGACGGATACTGCACAGTTTAGTAATGATTAAAGGTATTTCCATTCCTTTGGATACCATGTTGATACAATTCAAAGAGGGATTTGCATCACCCCAAGTATGACTTTTACTTGGTGGTAAGCCCCGCCCATAATTGTCTTTACTGCTTCTCCTTGTGCACACACAAACATAGTTCACTGCTCAAGGCCACATCCTGAGGAGTATATAAGACCCCATGTGTAATCAAAACATTCCCTGTGCGTGCTGTGTAATATGAGCTGCTCTGCATCTTTTGAATTTTGTAACTCTGATGTCAATCAAAGAGTAGTCACCAATTGAGACTTTTGCTTACCCCCAACTAAAAGTCATACTTGGGGTGATGCAAATCTGTCTTTAAACGCAATATTTCCAAAATAAGTTCTTACGGAAATGGAATAGGTTTAAAAGTAAGAAGGATATTCCCCAAACACAACACCACTCACTATTTTTGAGTTATATGGGTACCCTGCATAGCACTGATAACAGCATAATGTATCAAACTTTTTCCAAGTTGGTGATAGGTTTTCTGTGAACCTGTGTAAGGCCACCATTAAACTGAATGTATGCTTAAAATAGTAAAATAGTTGAAATACGCCTGCTATTTCCTTAAAGATTCATGAAATCTTTTCAATGAATAATACTATAAAAAAAGATTTCAGAAAATTTCTGACAAGCAGCATTGATGATGCCATGATTCTCTCTCATCGCGCAAGCAGTGGGTGTATGATTATGATGGACCGTACGTTCCCACACAAATATGGAAATGCTTTGGGGAAGGGTATTTTGCTCTTCATGAGGAGGGGGAAATGCTAAGGGCAGCAGGGACCTCTTGAAAACTAAAATTTTTTTATATACGCTGGAGCTTTAGAAGATGCTAAACATTTACCACCGTGCTCTTAAATAAGTGTTCACAAAGTGGAGATAAAATGAGGACAACAAGTATTAGTCCTCCTTACAGCCTTGAGGTGCACTGAAATATTCGTAAATTATTTCAATTGCTCGATGCCAGCAAAATGCATCGAACAATGTAACTGTTAATTTGCTTCTTGGAAGACCCCTGAGGGCCTGACCCCTTGTCTTGGCCATTTGATTGATAAATAATCATTACTGGCTACCCTATTCCAGAAGTGCAAAGGTCGCAATGCCTTATACTGTATATGATATCAAATTTCACAAAAGAATGTTTTCCGTTTGCGATCTAATCTTATCACTCATATTTTATAGACATAGGTTTTTTTATCTATATTTGTAGGCATGAGGGTAGGGAGTTTTCTCAATTCCATGCTGTCGCAATGCCTTATACATAATATTAAATTTCAGAAAAGAATGTTTGCCATTTGCGATCTAGTCTTGATTGTCAAATACCAAGAAATTGCCTTTTACACCGCTTCATTGTATTTTTCTTAAGGAGGACGCTTACACCCCATTAGGTCATCATGCCTTCGACGATTGTAAGTTTCGACTTTGCTATCACATAGTGAACCCCCATCGATTTGTATTCCCTTGGTCCACACAAAGACCGTATTAAATACACTTTATTTTCAAACCATGTAGTTTTATTTTCTTATCACTCATATTAATTAGACATAGGGTTTTTTATTTTTTGTCTATATTTGTAGACATGAGGGTAGGAGTTTTCTCAATTCCATTCTGTGCAAGCAGCGGTGCATGGGGCAACGAGCCGAAAACTGTTGGAAAGTACTGATTTACACTAACTATAAGTGCGACGTGTGCTTGTAATAAGGGGTGGACCTTGTAAGGTATATCACATGGGTTCGAATGGTTGACTTAATTATGGTGATACATTACAGATGTACTTTTTTACCCCGAGTGTCTTTTCAGAATCGTTCACTCGCGGCACAACGCAATCTCGAATACATGAAGAAAAAGTTTGCGCTCTGTTGTTGCGGTGAAGAATTTCATGCTTAGCTACACTCAGCGACAACATTATCACTTAATGTCGCCAAGTCAAATATGTTCAAGTCAAGTCAAGTCAAGTCAAGTCGCAAGTTATTTATCTTCAAGTCAAGTCAAGTCGCAAGTCACGAAAAAGTGCGACTCGCGTCTGACTCGAGTCCGAGTCATGGACTCGATTCACAACTCTGCTCGAACGTTTAAAAATGACAACCATCCTACCTCCAGTCACAGCTTTCCCGCCGACACCGATTTTCCCAACAGACCTATTCTTCAATTCCTGTCTTTCCGCCAATACAAAGTAAGGAAGGAAGCAAAAGCAGTACCATGTTCGGCATACAAGCAGTACCGGTAACACCACATGACAAATAAAAGAAGGAGGACAATCGCGCACTGCCATGCCAGAGCCTACATCATAACACACAGGGGCGGGATTTGGTGTGTGAAAGTGAGGGGGGAAACCCTGTCGAAAAACCAAACGGGGCCGAAGGCCCCGCGGGAGCGCTTAGCGCTCCTTGGAAGACGTGGGGTCTAGGGACCAGTCCTAGGGCCCTGGTGAGACGACGTCCTGGGTGGTTCAGAAGCAACGCCCCCTGAAGCCCTGAGGTATTAAAAGAATTAAAACCATTATAATGAAGCATTTGGCTGTGCACTATAAACAGATCAGAAGAGTCCCATTTTGAACTTTTTAATAAAAGCCTCAATCAGAATTACAGGGCTATTCTCTCTTTTTTGTTTCATTTTTGTCCATGATCTGGGACCAGGGACCCTTCAAGTTTTTCATTACTTGTGAAAAATAAGATAGTTTCGAAGATACATGTTAAAGCATAAATTTGTAAGGACGATGAAAGGTTGAGGGTGATGGTGTATAATACTTTCCACAACGAAGCGTTATGGGTAACTCTTGCAGAGACATGGCCATGGGCTTCCACAGTAAAAGACGCCAGAAAAGCAATCTTGATCGGAGCCTGCACCTTCGTAAGGTGTGTCCAGGGAAGCGTTTAACTGCGAGTGCCGAAGGTGAGAAACCGGAGCGTGGGGATCCTCCCCAGAATTCTTTTTAAATTTGATGGCTTTTGGGGCCATTTTGGATCATTTCTAGAGTAAACCCCGGGTCCCCAGTAATAATTTGAAGTGCTAACAGAATACTTTTGTTATCGTGGTTGCAAATTTCAGATAGTGACTTCCGGTCAATTGTATGAGGATGGTGAAAGTTGGTGTGGTAAGTGAACAGCAGGAGGGGTTGTAAGGGTTTTGAAGTAGTAATTTACTCAAGCACTGATCCTACAGGAAGTAATATAGAGACAATCCACCGACAAAGGTTCTACTAAGGAGTATATATGGACAGTAGTATTAACGATACACCTACTTCCATTGCGCTCACGCGAAGCATGCCAAAAAAATTTATTGAGAATCACGATTCCCTATACACGGGTAGGTTTCCGAATTGTGCATGCAAGAACCCTTATTTCAGGGTTACATGTCATAAAAGTGTGGTTGGGAGCCAAACGACTATGCTTTGGAAGAAATTTTATTTAAAGTACCTATAGAACCTTTCACTAACAATTGTCCCTTGCCTCCCCCACCTTTGAGATCCGCCACTGTATTAGTTAGTACTCATTGCGGGTGCGCGCGAAGTGCACCGAGGAAAAAAATTGTGGCATTGTTTGATGTTTGAAATTAATGTTTTTCCTTCATTTTACACTGCAAAAATTGACCATAATGTTAAAAATTTCCTCATAATTTCTCTGGTCTCTCATTATTTCGTACATTTTTTAAAATCATTTTATTCATTTTAAAGATCTAGGAAAAAGTGAGGGCAAGTGCCACCGCTTGCCCCTTCGTTATCCGCCTATGATAACACACAACAACATAGTGTAAAAGGCAGTGTAAATATTGATCATTTGTAAATTCCTGTTTCTTATTGTACACTTTTGCATAGGGGGACTCAGACTCGGAGCTTGTGACTCAGACTCGGTCTCGAATGTCAGTGACTCGGTCTCGGACTCGGACTCGGACATATATATATATATATATATACATATAATATATATGTGCGTGTGTTAAAATTAAAATATATATGAGGATAAGATCATTAAATCAAACAGAGGAGTCGTGTGAATTGGAGTCCATACTCAACATTTTCTTTTTACTAAAAAGAAATAAACACTGCTTTGTAAAAATGCATTCTGAAGTCATTTTGTCCATATTGTCAGTTTCTTTTTTTTTTTTTGTTCCTTAGACGGTGCATGCAACAAGCGACGAAAGGCAAATGTTACAGGTCAAGTAAAAGAACTTTTAATTAAACAGGTAGTTGAATTTTATACACATAGGCCTACATATATAATGAGGATAAGCTCATTAAATCAAACAGAGACAGGATTTGTGTGAATTCGAGTCCATATTTAACCTTATATTTTTAGTGAAAATAAAAGCACTAGTAAATTGCAAATCCAAATGGTGTTAAAATGCTTTAAGTCATTTTGTCCATTTTCATTCTTTTTTATTTGCGTTTCTTAGACGGTGCATGCAGTAAGAGACGAAAGGCAAATTTAACAGGTCAGGTAAAAGAACTTTTAAACGAGAAGTTGAATTCATATACATAGGCATATATATATATATATATATATATATATATATATATATATATATATATTTATATATATATATATATATATATATATATATATATATATATATATCAGGGGCGGATCCAAGGGGGGTTTTCGGGGTTTAAACCCCCCCTTTGATTTTCGAGGATTTTTTTTTTCATTTTGTATAATATATTGTTTATTTTCCCCGGTATGTTCTGAAGGTTATTTTCAGTTACAACAATGCAATTAACATGCCATAATTATAAGTTTGCTGACAGCGTATTTTTCCTTCTATCGTCCCGATTCTCTCTCATTCAAAATCCTTATAGAGTCAGTGAGTCCTTCAAGAGGAGGTCCAGCTCTAATCTTGGTTCCCATATGCAATGAAATCGCATTCAGTAGTGCCTAACTCTGTTTTAAAAAAATGGGAACGCGACTCCAGCTTTTCGCTTGTACTCTCGCTGAAAAATTTAAATATTGTGTTGACTGAAAGTGGTTGTCGTTGAATTGGAATCACTTAATATAATCAGAAATCGAGAAGGCTAATCATACTTCGGACATCCGTTGGATGTAAAGACGTTCAGGGAAAATAGACTGTTCAGTAATTGGAACATACATCTAAAGAAGTTACCATTCTTCTGGAAGGTATTATAATTCAAAATTCGCTTATATACTGAATCCCTTTCATTTGTTACACAAGATTTATTCCTTTCTTATCCAAGAGTACGTTATGACCAAGAGCACGTTTAAACATTATTCCATGCAAAAGAGTGGGTGTTTGCCTGGAGTTTCTTGCACATGGGAAGTGCCAGTGACCTGTAGGCGGTGTTTTAGCATATTTTCCTTCGTGCCTCTAGACGGCATGGTTGTATGTACAGCAAGGGAGGGTATCAAAAAAACGTAATGTTTCCATGGAAATGACAAACATACAAAGCATGAAACATGAAGATGGCCTAAGTATAGATCGTAAGGTCTGAGAAGGGTCAATTTTTCTTGGTTCACGCCGCGCAGTGATGGCGCCAGGTGGGGGACAGGGGGGCCATGGCCCCCGTCGGGGAAGTTTTACAGTTTTTTACAGTTTTTACAGTCGGGGAGTCTTAGTCGATACAGTAAAGTGTGTAGTCCCCAACGGCGACAAGTCGCTCCGACGGTTTACCTGTTTTTTGCTCTCAAGAGCAGTGGCGCCGGCACGGGGGGCATGGGGGGACGCGTGCCCCCCAATCGATTTCAGAATTTTTTTTTGAGAATTTTAAAATGATCTCAAGAGGCGTTTAAGCTATAAATTTCCGTAGGGGGTAGGGTGAGGTGTGTTTTCAGCCGAGTGATTAATCTGTGGTTATCATTTCAATCACAAATGGTTCTCAAACTATCAGAATTATCCCCAATCTTTCGCAAACTATCAAAATTTTCGCGCGCTCCAAACCTTACCTCAGTGATATCCTTACTGTCAATAATTTCCGGTAGCAACTCCCGTAGAAGCACAGTTGAAGGCTGTTTATGAATTCTCAGTAAAAGATTGGCTTTGTGATTGGCATATAGGTTTGTTGAGGAATTGAAAGTGTTTCGATGCAGAGGATCATGAATGCAGGTTTTGTCATTGTAATCTTATTTAATGAAAAATTTCGGCGCGCTTCGTGCGCATTCATCACGGTTTGCACCCCGTCTTATGGCCATTATTAAGGTTATAATACATGCAACTATTCTGATCACACTTTTCCGAGAAAACATAAGTACATTTCCAACCTCTGTAGGCCTATGGGATCTTTCAGTCTAATTTGTAGCATGATCTGGAAGGTTGAAAGTGTGTATTTGCCGTCGGTTATACATTTTTTCAAATGCAGCCATTACCGGTAGGCCTATAGATGACGGTTGTTAATACACTTACGACGAAAAAGCATTTTGAAATGCGCTTTTTAGTCCTACAACCCTTTTGCTATACCTAGAAGCCGTTCGTCTGGGTTTTCGTTCAAACTTAGTAAACATACGACAGTTGCAAAGTGCTCGGCATCATACTCTATAGTATCATTTGGATGTCAGGTAATAAGCATCATATCAGTGCCCCATTTTATATAATTAATCCAGAGCTTCCAGGAGGCCCTATACCGCTGCCTGCCAGCCTTAGAAATACCCTTTCGTAATGCACAATGAAGCAAAGGAAAATTTTCGTAACAGTCCAAGAATGTTTCCGTGGACTCAACGCACGTATTATTAAGTAAAAACTTTCCCCGAATAGAAGGCATTAATTAAAGTAGCTAAAAATGGGACTTCAGGAGGTTTGCTGACAACATACCCTTCTGTTGGACAACATACTCTCCTCTTTCACCTTACCAAAAATTAGAATTCACTTATGTTGGACGTCATCTGTGTCATTTGAACGTCATCTGTGGTGCCCCCCCCCCCCAGTCACCAAATCCTGGCGGCGCAAATCCTGGCGGCGCCACTGCTCAAGAGGACAATTTCCCTTAAAAGAACCCAAAATTTTCGGCCCGCTAGGCGCGCGGTAGAGTCACTCCAGTTTCTTCAGTACTTCCATTCTACATTGCTAGATAGCACAAGACCTGTCAAACTTAACAAGTAACATGTAGGTAGAGTACACAGTTTATGTAGAGGTCATTAATTCCATCCCATATCGCAAAGTCTATTTGCTGTTGTCTTGTGTGTGTCATGCGGTACGGTCAGTTGGTGAGCGACTCAAGGAGAAAAGTTTGGGTATTTCATAGGGTAGTCCAGGTGGTTTCGATAAAATGTATGTTATCCCTGATATGGTCTACAACCCCTACAGTTTTTCATTTTTCTTTTTGTTCTTAATGATCAGGCTACATATTTTTTGTGTAAAACCAAAAAAAAAAAAAAAAAATCGCGCGCTCCGCGCGCTTTACAATTTTACGTTTCAGATTCAAAAGTACACTATCAGTGCACAACTCGGCTCATGAAGTATTCAGTCATATTATGCAAAATATGCCCTGCAATGACTTGGAATATTTAGGCTCCTTCATATCCCCTCCTTAACACCCCTTCGACATAGGGGCTGTCGGAACTTCGGGTCACTGCATGATCCGGCCCCCTGTCGGGAAAATGTCGCTACCGACCTTGTCGGTTTACTTATTTTGGCTTTCAAAAGGGTCATTTCTGCGGATTCAATTCCAAAATTTTCGGTCCACTTTGCCCACTCTTCCCCAGTTCCGTTACTAATAGCTAAATATAGTACAAACCCTTTCCACCTTTTCAAGTAACTTAATATAAGTAGAATACATGGATTTATGTAAATGTCGGTCATTTCATCTTATTTTGCTAAACCGAGTTAATGTTCTCTTGTGTCTGTCGTGCGGTACTGCTAGTGACTCGAGGAGGGAAGTTCAGCGTAGGTTATGCCCGATATGGCCCAACTGCCTTGACAATTGACCCATATATATGCTTCAAATAAGTACAGATTCTTTTTAGTGTAGGCCTATCCAAAAAATTTCGCGCGCTTCGCGCGCTTTGAAATTTCACAGTTTAGTTTCTAGGAAAAACGATAAATCAGGGCGGAAATATATAACTCTAGTATATACAAATATTATGAAATATATGCCCCGCAATGTCATAATCTAATACACAAGTTTTCTTCAAATCCTTCCTCACCAATTCCTCGACGACAGTCATGGCTGTCGGGGCTTCGGGTCGCTGGCCCGCCGTCGGGGAGTCTGCCCTCCCCTCGGACAAATCCTGGCACCACCCCTGGCGCCACGCCAACCGATGGTCGCGCTCCGCTTAGATAACGAGACAACCAAAAATCCCATGCATGCGATTAAGCCTACCAGTTTAATTTTAAGGCCCCATGCCAAAATACTTTCAGAAGATTTCAAAAAGAGAAACCAAGTTTTCTTTATTGAGCACAAGCGAGCAACTTTGAGTGAGTCACTGTGAGTGCCTAGAGAGAGCACAACAAATGACTGAATGCTCCGAACTCCTGACGCCCAAGATCGTTATCGGGCTGTATAGCATGCATCTCTCACAAGGAGGGAGACAACTTTCTGACAGGACATTTATCATAAAATTTCTGACACAGGGAATTTCAATGAAAGCTTGTTTTTATACGGATCAAAGATCCTAGGAAACGCGTGGGAAATGCCATTTCCTGCAAAAATTTTCTCTGTACGCTTCGGGCCAACTCATGGTGGCGCTCCGCTTAGAAAGTAACTATATCGCAAAACCCCCCTTTAGTCAAAACCTGAATCCGCCCCTGTATATATATATATATATATATATATATATATATATATATATATATATATATATATGTGTGTTTATATATGTATATGTATATATATGTATATAAATGTAAATATATATATATATATATATTAACTTTTTTCAGAAGAAAGACGGACTTGCAAAGAAACCTTACCAATCTTTAAAATAATCTTTCTGGGGGGGGGGGTACAGTACCCCATTTCTAAGGTTCGCGATAAAATCAAAGAAGTTAATAAAATGTCTCGTTACGATTTGCTTTGTCCAAGGTTTGTCACCAAAACGCAGAAGCACTTTGTACACTCGCAAAGGGCGCCTTCCACCTTAATCTCAGATTATAAGAAACATTTTCCTATTTTACAAATGTCGAAGACTTTTAGGTTAAATTTTGCACTTCTTGCTGTCGTTATTTATAGACAACCTCCTTACTTCAAGTCTCTCCTTGTTAAGGCCAAGATTCTAAGGAGTTTAATTTAACGAGTAGCCCTAAAAACTGTTTAATTAAAAACACACTTACAACTGTGTGTTACTTGTGGTACAAAGCTACTCTGCAGGTCAGAAGCTCAAAATTTTTACGGTAGTTGTGGTTATCTCAGTCTTCATTGCTTGGATTTTAAAAAGTAGTCTGTGGGAGAAACAGGAGGGGAGCTAAGGATTAGACCACCCTGGGCATTTACTCGCCTGGTGGACGGCTATTACTCCTGCACCTACATTGGCTTCACTCGTATATACGTGAAAAGAGGCGTACATATTCAACACCTGCTATGAAGGTAACGTGGGCAAAGGCAAGAGATGCGTAAAGCCAGTACTCCTCTGGGTAAACGTTTTTCAATCTTGTAAAAACTGAGTTAAAAGAGAGATGAAAAGCTAATTAGCAATAGCAAGAAGACTCTGGAAGAAGTAGAGCTCAAGTGAATTTACCGCCAGTGGGCAGAAATGTGACTTGGAGACATCAGCCAAAGCTTTTAAGAGAATCTTAGCCTTTCCACCTGTATTTCTCATTGCATGTTTCTGTAGCGTCGTTTTTAGGTCCCGAGATAAAGCGGGAACATGACCGGAAACTGGTTAAGTACGTAAAAACAATTTATGACTAGGCGGATACCAGCATGCTCACAACTATATTAGCACTTCGAGGCCTCGGCTCCCTCGAGAAAGACTAACCAAAAAACAGAAGAACGAACAGAGGAGACTCAAGGAATAATTTACAAAACGTAACATTACAGAAATAACAGACTACCGTAATTTGCATAACAAAACAGCAAGAATAACATACTGTGCTGTCCACTAGCATTGCATGAACCTCAACCTCACATTTCTTAGAATTATAGTGATTCAAGATACGTTTATACGTGAACAAGAGAGCTTGGGGCTAAGTTTTCCATTCAAATACTAAAAGTAATCCTCTTTCAGCATAAGGCAAGTGCCTATGTTAGAGTTTAAGTTGTCTAAGGTCTCTATGCGACTATTTAATACAGCGTTGATTTGACTCATGATATATATATATATATATATATATATATATATATATATATATATATATATATATATATATATATATGATGAAGAAATGAGATCAAAAGTTTTGTCTCAGAGGCATACTGTGTATTACTACTTGCTAGTTCCACGCACTGCACTTCTCAGGTAATAAGACAGTAATATTTGTATATGTATATTGTACGGCCATTCTTAGCCTATAAAAGTGTCATAGTGAGCATATATATACATGTGGTAGGTAATCGTTACAGAAATTTTTCGTTGGTTGTACTTTGTATTTAGGTAAGCAACACGACACCAATTGAAAGTTAATTCTGCATCAATTAAATGTCTGTGATAATGAAAGTGCCATACCTGGCTATGTAATTTAAAAAGCATGAAAAATTCAAATAGCGACAATTCCCATCGAAATTCATCTAATATTTACTATTTTACAAGGCAATTACTCTTTGTGCAATTACATCATGAATAAACATGAGCTAGGTATACAAATTTCTCACGAGGTAGTCATGGGATACATCCTTTGTTATTCTTTGCCTTTTAACCTTCATTCCAAGGACAGTTTTAATTTTGACATGCCCAGAGGAGTTTATTTTGAGAGTAGCTGTTGTCTAAATGGAAATTATCCACATTGCTCATCAATCTGGAAACTGGATAGTAAGTAATTAATGTATAATTTATAAAAAAAAAAAAAGAATTAACGAAAGAAATACAAATACTGCGCAACACTCGTCATTATAAATTTTGCAAGACAATGAGAGATCTCAAAAAGGTCAAACTTTAAAGAAGTGTTTGTTGAGTACGGTGAAAGATATTCAAATTATCCCAACAGACTTTCACCAGGGGATCTTGATCTATCACTGATGATAAAAACAACTGCTTTGGTTGCATGTTTGCATACCTCTATGTTGTAAAAACGATTATGCGAGGATATATTCACCAACGTTAAATATAGCAGTGTAAAGTTGTAATGATTTACGTTTTGTCCTAATTGTATATACAAAACTTAATAAAACCATTTACAGCATACAATATATCCATGTAAATGACAGGCTGATGCTTCCACACAACACAACACTTATGTCATTGATTATCTTCCGGATATTTTTACCAAAAAGAGATTGTGTTGTTTTTGCTACCGAGCGATACTAGGTATTCGTATATGATGGAGCATAAAAAATTTCCCTCTGTAATGTGGAATAAAATTTCTTGAGACTTGTCAAGGTAGGAAAAATCCCAGTGAAACAATCCATCTAATATTGGACATTGTTAAACAGTAACGCCGAGTCGAGCAATTTTCAAAGAAGAAATGTGTACGTCTTAAACAACCAGACTGCCTACACAAGTAGAATCACCCATCGACCCACTGCCTTGACAGTGCTGGGAATATTTTTTACATTTCCGTCTTTTCAACAATTTGCTTCCGTTGTGGGAAGCCACAACACAGGTCTTTAAGTCTATGGAACCATGGGTGGTTCTAAGAAATTTTGTTTGGGAAGGGGAGGTTCGGACGACTCCCCCGCAATATAAATGGTCCGCTCCAGATAGTACAGTCGGAGAATGGTGATTATTTTGTATTTTTCTATTTTAGTGATGTCCCATACTGCCATATTGCTTTCAAAAGCTCTTCAGGAACCACCTCAGGCAGTCAGTCATGCGCTGTACTATCTTTAAAAATAAATGCAATCATAACAGGCAACTGCTACTCCATAGGCGTAAGAGACAGGGGAAAAGACAACGGCTTCATCCTTTTGGATAAAATGAGATACCAAGATTAAAGATTTCATGGTCAGGACTATTGAGCTCAAAGCGGACCCTACACCAATTTGATCGTGTATGAACACCAGCAAAATTCGACTAGAGCTCAAATGGTAATGAGGAGAGAGTGTACTAATTTCTCCCAATGCTGATTCCGCAACCTCCATTTGGCATCCCCATGTGATGAACAGAGTGTTCACCCAATTCTGAGCTACTTTTGCAAAAGCCTGGGTGGAATGGAGAGTCCTTGTTCGGCACCAATGCGGCTTGACAGCTGAGCCAACTGAGTAGAGGCATGAGTCGGATAACTTCCTGTGTCTCACAACCAGAAACCGGTCACTGCGAACAGCCATGCCGAACCTGCAGTTTTTGATCTCTCTCTCTCCCCCCCCCCCGGAAAACCACCGGGATTTGATCCGGGAACGTTTAAAATGCAAAGCAGTATACTCTCATCTACCGAGTCAGCTCCACCCTTAAACATTTTGTTCTTTCTTTCTTTGTTTTACGATATGTTTCACATTTGCCAAGAAGCCATAAAAATGTTGGTTTCCTAGATTATTTTCCTAAAATAGAGAAAACACAAAGACACCTGAAAACTATGAAATACACTATATTGGATCTCAGCACCGCCCGATACATTTCTTTTAAAGAACGGCAATTCATCATCTATACAAAGTTAGGTCAGCTAGAACTCAGAAGTCTCAATCAACTTTTTGTTGTTCGTTTTAAGACAACTTAAACGACAGTTTAAAACATTCTCGCAACTCGGTTCATAATTCGGCCCAAAACATGACTTTTGCCCCTCTGCGTTCTCCTGTGCACTGCTTCTACTGGATTAAATTGAACACTGCCTGGAGATGCCGTCAGCCAAGTCAAGCTTTATCAGACACGGCTAATTACCGCAAATTATTGCAATTTACATTAATCCTCACGCACACAGGGCACGTATGGCATTTGAAGCCTCATTCAGTAAGCGACTTTCGCAATCGTTAGTGGTTAAGGCTTCAGTGATTTTACCAAATAAACGTTTTCCTATTCACCCATAAAAACTCAGAATAAATGAAATGTCATGGAGCAACTTAGAACTTATGTTTAGGGCAATGTACTTTGGAAACATTTTAGCAAAGGAAGTTTCTTATTAGCTCCATGCGACAAGTGATGATGGCTCCCCTGTTAGACAGTGTGACATTTTATCATTTTTTTCATAAACTAGAATCTCCCCAATGAAGAAGCTTGCCTACGAGCCAACCAAATTGAAACCACGACGCCTGAATACTAAGTTACACGACCAGTGGTCGAATGACCCACACTGTAAAAACGCTTGGGTCAAGTTGACCCAAAATTGGGTCAGGAGGGAACCGACCAAAATTATTGGGTCAAACAATGACCCAAATAAGGCTTCATTTGACCTAAATGGGGTTACTATTTGACCCAAAATGTTGGTTCATAAATAATATTTGACATTTGTGAGATGGAAGAAATGAATTCGTCCAAAATTAGAACTACTTTTATTTATACCATCTCGTAAAACCAGATAACATGTTATTTTTCTTTTTTTG
Source organism: Holothuria leucospilota (assembly GCA_029531755.1). Taxonomy (NCBI): domain Eukaryota; kingdom Metazoa; phylum Echinodermata; class Holothuroidea; order Aspidochirotida; family Holothuriidae; genus Holothuria; species Holothuria leucospilota. Next base: position 20,241,941 of record CM055976.1, on the reverse strand, counting down.
AAGATTGAAGACCATGCTTTGCAAACTTGTTAGGGGCGCTTGCCCCCCGTGCCCCTGTGGCGAGCCGCTAATGTACAGAACCAAGCTTCGTATGACACCTACAACACTACCACTTTTTCAGATATGTATAACGCAGGGGGCGAAAGAACAACCTCTCCAAGGACAGTCTCCCCTACTTGATTTCTTTTTTGAGAACACAAGTAACCATTGCCTGAACATTTCTCTCTCCCCTGAAAAATATCTTCTCCCCTTCTTCAACACCTAAACGGGCTTGGCAAAACAAGCCAACAGTATTTTGAAAGTTTTTGCATCTATTGTAAATGCTTTATTTCTCCTGCTCTTAAAAATATACCCTTAAATTAGCATCTTAAGACAAGAAATGTCTAATTAAGCTTTCCTGTTTTGTTTATGCTCCGCTAAAGTTTTAAGTCTTCTGTTTTAATCCGTGTCCGTTTCAACGTACGTGAAAAGTATTTTTAAAAGGTGTCGGTTGCGGTGTAAGGAGCATGATCATAGTTGCCTACGTAGCAGGCTGTAGAGCCTGTTCCTTGATCAGGCATATCACTTGGTTTGGGAAGCCTGAAACAGGGCTTGATCAAACAGAGTACATTCCGCGAGGTATCATGCCAGCTGTTTCCGACAATTCCAATAGTTCTTGTGTTTGTGTGCCGTAACTTTCAAGGTTGTATAGAACCTCTCGGACTTCATAAATGCACTTCGTCCAATAAAAATCAATATTTATTTTAAGTCTTGCTGGGAGGCGCAGAAACTTACATTCTATTCCCAGTCCCCATAAAGTAATCTCCCCACGTTGAGCCGTACGCCTACTAGATGCTTGGATGTACTACCTGCCAAGAAGTACTTCCGAGCTAGATGCATGTCACCATGTCACTCGAGAATGGCGTGGTTATCCGAATTGTCATCACGTCAAAATTTATTGTGCAATCGACTATTTCCTAGCATATAAACTTCGACATTTCATATTTCGACAAGAAATAAGATATACAGATGGAAGTTACATGTATAGTAACTTAATACCTTAAGCACAGTAGGCACAGCCACATTTTTTCGTGGGGGCGGGCACCATCAGTCAGGGGGTAACCAACCAAGAAAATTTTCCAATAGAAAGGCCTCCTAGTTCGCCGAAAACGACACTTCCCAGGCCTTATCCGATAGGAAATACATGCCCCGTCTACCGCTGTTGAAGTCTACAAAGGTTGAATACATTTAAACAATTTTGAAGATTTGACTTAAAACCCGAGGAGGGCCCCCTTCTCGGGTTCATCACTGGTCAAGGAAGACGCTTGAAAAAAGTTTCAAGTTTATTTCTTCCGAAATCACTTCGCACAAAAACGTTTGTACATTTAAGACTACATTAATATAATAACGAATTATCCAATAGGATGGCTGATCTTTAGATAGTTTTAAGTGATTTGACGCTTATTATAGATTGCAAAATAAAAATATATATATATATAATTTTGTATTTTGTACCCCCCACCAACAAAAAAAATCAAATTTCGCATTTCCTACTTTTTTCTTTAATTAACATTAAGTGATTTAACTGCGTTGTTTGTCACTAGTCTTGTCTAAAGCCCACAGGTAAAACTTGCCTTTCAGGCAGGTAACCACAGGGTCTCGGGTAGGACAACCCATCATATTGAGATTTCCGCCGAGCTGTACTTTCGGACATAAAGTTTCTTCCAAATTTGCAAACCGTTCCATTGGTTAGCATTTACGCACACTTGATGTTCTAAAAATGATCAGTGTAATGACGCGTTAAACAACACTCGACACCCCGCAGGGCTAACATCGGCCTACCTTTATTCAGACCTTTCAGATTCTATATAGCCTACCGTGTGTTCCCTTAGAAACGGAAAAGCTATACTCTTTCCATTCAGAGAAGAGCAATTCCCTGCTCGGTTAGCCAGCCTGAATACTGGCTGGCCCACAGAAGTCAAAAACATAATAAGAAATAAGCATATTAGGTATTTTAATCATCTGAATATTACATCTTCTCAAGAAAAACTGCTGTGAATTGCGGCATTTTCCTCCGTCTGCAATACAATGAACACTGTCTTAACCCGAGAAAAAATTGCAAATCCCGAGAAGAAATTCCCCAAATTTTTTCAGTGACCTGCCCTACAAATAAGCTTTACCTCAACTCCGGGGGAGGAGTGGCTTCAGCCCCCGCGCCCCCCCCCCCCGCTCGTGCACCAATATAAGTAATGGGTTATTTTGCAGTACTAAAGCTGAGACTGTCCTTATTAATATTTGAGTAACACAATAACTAAACGCTGCAAAGATTTGGAAGGAAAGGATAAATTAGCCGGCTTTCGCCACAAGGGATTTTTTCCCTGTGAGAGGCGAGCTTCCCCTCCGAGTGGCGGGCTGAACGAAAACATTCTGTTCCGTGATCTATTTATCGATAATGGAGATGCAGATGACTAATAGATTCTTTGCTTGAAATAGCAAAAGTGGATTCAATCTTATTTCCTAAAGTACTGAAGTACCATTTCCTGAACTAATAAGAATTTATGTCTAATAACTTTATCAAGCTTCGTTCTAAGCTCACATTTGTTTTACATACAGTGCTGTATCATTGTGTACCTTCAAAGACATACTGGTAGGCAGTCAACATAACTTCATTTATTGGAGAAATTTTTAAAGTTTGTCAAAAAATTTGTTTTCAAGTTGTTTCTGGTTAAATCTTTGATTTAATTCTTTCAAATCAACGGCACTATTCGAACGGTGATTGTGGAACAGTGATGCGGCGTTTGACACTGCTTGTAAGCAAAGAGCATACATTCTGTGTAAATCTGATCTTTTTTGTCAATTGTCCTTTTCGTCTGCCCCGATCTATGGTGTCTGTTCATGAAACCGTCTTAATAAGAATTAAAAATCACATCTGTAGGCAACTCTGTGGCAGGTTTTCTGATTAAATCTCTTGAAAGAATACGAGACGAGAAACTAGTTACTCTTTGATTAACAGGCCGGGGTTGCAGTATTTCAAAACTTGGCACAGAGCACCATCGACAGTTGAATAGGTTTGTGCTGTCTTGTGCTGTCTTAATGGAGACCAACCGAGGCTGACAAACTGAATCTCAACATTCTCATTTGGCTTTTAAACACTTCCTGCAGCGGCAGGTCCTTGGGGGCAAAATATGGCGACAACTCTATCAACAGAAATTTGGTTGTTATTTGAGTAAAAGTATTTTCATGTTGCGCGGATCGATTTCAAGAATAAACATAACAAGACATAGGAAGATGAGCCAAGAAATGATCTTTTATCTTTTGTTAAAACAAGAACTAATCAAACCTTAAAGAAAGCCGACGGCGAAGAGACTACTTTAGGGGTTATTTCTCTTGCTATTATGTCACATTTCTGGGAAATAAGTGGAAATATCTGGTAGCGCGAAGGCGGAAAGAACTTCAAACTGGCGTCTTTCTATTGACCCTGATGGTAATAACATTTGAAGTGCTTACACTGCAAACTCCTAAACTCGATTGAAGTGTCCATTTTTATTGACATTTCCCATTCTTATTAACCTTAATACGGTAACTATGATTGACAGGTCAGAAATATGAAATATTGTCTATATTAAACGAGCAATAGTTTATAAAACTTTGAATTGGATCTGGATTGAAAGTGATGTGTGAGAAGAGCTAGATTTTAAACTTACGGCCTGGGATGTTAAAATGTCAGGAATTGATTTTCGCTTTCGCCAAAGTAAGATCATATAACGTCACTTAATGCTACTGCATGAAGTCGCGCAGGCGCGGTGAAACAAGAAAAATATTAGGGGAGGGGTGGGACTGACCTTGTATTCTTCTGAAGTGTACATGGCAATCAGTTGACATGTAACTTGCAAAAGTAATTGGCTGTATTTCAAAAAAAAAAAAAAAATCACAGAAAAACGCATTGAACAAATGTGTGTGTTTGCAATTAACCCCAACATGGAGGACTTATTGTAACAGGACATGTGAAATATTGTAAAGCCTTTCATTTCTTATAGATACCACAACGAATATGGATAAAGCAAAGAATTTCTTGTTGAAGTCCCAACATGTATAGAACATTTCACCTTATACTTTCTCTTCAAAATCAAACGTCCAGTAGTATAACGTTCCTGAAATACATATCTTTCAAACAGAATGCTTAGCTTTGGTTAGGCATGCAAGTTATGGACAGTGAAAAAAGTTTGGTGACTAGGTCATAATTTAGTTTCGTGCCTGAAATACATCTCTTTCAAATAGAGTCGAAAATTTTTTCATAAATTACTAACATTCACTTTTAATCCTTCATGATGACTTGAAAGTCTGGTGACATGAAAATTACATAGTTGGATATTTGCTGTATAAAGCATTACTTACAATTCCAGAAAATAGCCGCGATTTCCTTCAAAATCCATCAAATATTGACCATTTTATAGGGTTATTTCTATTTCACACTTGTATCATGAATAAACATGAGCTAAATATGCAAGTTTGTTATGTCGAAAGATGTACCCACCAAATATGGCTAATGTAAGCCTTTGTTTTTCCAACCTTTATTTCAAGGACACTTGCAGCATTGGTATACCCCGAGGGATTTATTATGGAAGCTAAAATTGTTTTCTTGAAAAATAATATACTATAAATTGTCTGATGGGAAATTATAAGAGGAAATTAGATAATTTATATAGGGTTAGTAAAAGAAATGCCAACACTGTTCAAACCTCCACATCATTAAATTTTTGCACAGGCAATGAGTTACTCCAAAAACCATTAAAGTTTGAAGAGGTATATCTTGAGAACGGTAAAAAATACTGAAATCATTTCAACGAATCTTTCAATGAGGGATTTTATTCTTTAAGTGACTAGTGAAAACAGCTCTTTTTGATGGCACGTCACCATAACTTTAAAGGGTAGTGTTACAACCTGGTCCTGTTATTACGAACCAGGTTTGACTTACTAAGAAACAGTTATGCCAGATGACAGACAATCAAATGTGACAATGCTCACTGTCAAAATTTCTGGTGGGAAAAAAGTCTCCACCCCCATTCTTGGCATTTTTTGCCGGATAGGCTACGCTTGCTGGATAGCCCAAATTTCAGCACTGGTCATATATTGTACAATAATAGTGCTCATACAAAATGATTCTTTGCATGAGGTATTGGTCTCCTTAAAACTACTAGAAACCTCTTTCCCTTTCACTATTACACCAATTGCCTCAAGGCTGGACGTTGCCATTGTCCAGATTATGCCATGTGATACACTTTGTTGGAAACAGATAAATTAATTGGCTCGACGATGGAGATAGTCTCCAACGTTAGAAAGTGACATATAATCCTATCCCAAGAAAGTCCAATTTTTGGGGGTCGGAAATCTAACATTTTTAACGGGTTCAATGCGGCATGGTAAACTTACTACTTATATCGATTCTCATAAGTCAGAAAATCGCATCTAACAGTGCTCGATTTCACAAAAATTTCCCAGGCCCTCCGTGTCTTGATCATCCTACCCAGTACACGATTACTAGCCTGTACTGGTAGGCCTGTTATAGTCACACTTTATATCACTGGTGATGCACGAAAATGATGTTTGCTTATGTATTTATCTTGATTGCCAAATGCCAAGAATCGCATCTAACAGTGCCTGATTTCGAAAACATTTCCCATACCCCTGTGTCTTGACCACGTTACCGGTACATGATCTTAAGCCTATACTGATTGGTAAGCATTCCGAAATTACACTGGTCGCACTTCACAGCACCGGTGATGTACAAAAACGATGTTTCCTAGTGCATTTATATTGATTGCCAGGCGCCAGAAAGCACCATTTAGCAGTGTCTAATTTTAAAAATTTCCCCGAAATCCCTACTCTCACTCTATCGTGGGTTCGTGCATTTGACACTGGTAGGTTCGAACTTTGCCCTCACCCCCCCCCCTTTGTAAAATTCTGGATCCGTCCATGACAGTGTCAATGGCAACACAAGATATATCATATTTCGAAACGTTTATAATCCAAAAGTTGGGATTGTTTACTTCCTTGAAAATACTGGTTCCCGAAGAGACGGCTATAGCAGCTGTTGTACTACCCCGCGGAGCGGACTCTGTTTGCTCAGCTCCTCAGCTTCGTTGGGGATATGACTGAACAAGGAATATGCCGTACAGCCTGCTACGTAGGCAACTGTTGTACAAGATAAATATTTCATACAGTCCTTCGAGGTCATAATTGCAAGGAATTCCTGCGACAGTGTCTGAAGTTTTTCTTTGAGATATTATAATTAAAATTTGTAAAAGCTTCAAAAGTTAAAATCTGCAAACGGACATGCTTGGCCTGACTGGTTGTTTTCTTTCGTAGATAAATGGTCAACTTGAAAGAAATTTGATAAAACAGTGGAGGAGAATTTACAAAATCTAGAGAAAAATACTGAAAAGAGTTGTGGCGATTCCACTCCAAAAAGCATGGTCCTCTTAAAATTCCTCTATCATCGCCCCCAAAATATTTAGGGACCCCTTTGCACTTACATTCATAATTGATGAATGCGCTTTGATTTACATGAATCCAAATAGTAACTTCACTGTAAGCCGCTCCGATGTCTTGTGCAAATCTCTGAAATGTGATGTAGTGTAGCCTATTGCATAGCAGAAAGGTCATCTTACATTACAATTATACACATATCCAGCAGAATATAGCTTTGTACATTTTTCTTCTGTGCAGGCAATATCTGGGAAGTACAGTAGACAGATAAATAGAAAGGGGGTGGGGGCTAGAAGGAAACTTTTTTGAGAGAAATTTTACTGTCCGGGACTAGGCAATTTGCACTTTAAGAAAACTTTCTCGTTATCTGTTGGGTCCGTGCTGTGCCATTTCTAGGACCTGTAGGTCATCACGAGCTAAACTGTGCTGTATGCAAACTTATGTGTCTAGGGCAGGGGGTCTTGCACAAAGAACAAAATGATGCACAGGGGCACCGAAAGCAAAAGCAAGGGACTGGGAAAGCTGATTTCCTTGATCCATCACAACGTTTAATTTTTTACCTTTATAAGCCTTTACTTGACTTCTAAAGTCACGAGTACTTCGTCGATTCTAAAAGAGGCATTTCTGCCCAAAGAAAAGGGCAATTGATCAAGGGGTCCCAGGTGGGGATAAGGGGGTCCATGCCCTCGTCTGGGAAGGATGGTGCCCCACAAGGAAAATAGTCGGATTTCGTTGGGGAGCCTTGATCTGTACGATAAAGCATGTAAATCCCGGTGACGACCAGCGCGACCCGACGGATTACTTCATTTTGCTCTCAAGGAAGGCAGATATAAAAACTAAAATTTTAACAAGAATATTTTTAATTTTCTTCAATAAAAATCCAAAATTTGCGTTCGCCACTTTTCCAGTAATCCGTGGCATTTGTCGGGGCCTCTAGTTGCTGGCTGGCCCTCGTCGAGGAGCTTGCCTACCCCCCCCCCTCCGGTGGGGAGATTCTAGCGTCACCTTGGCCTCTGTGGAGTCTTTCTGGCGGAAGTTTCTTTCACCTCCCTCTGTAAACACTAGCTGTTCCTCCTCGGTGTTATACTCCCCCCGGTATGGGAAGCGACCGACGCTAGATCCGTGGAGACTCAGTAAATACGAGGCCTAGCCTCAATCGTGGGTGAATACGTACTTTCAAATCGGAAAAAAAAAAAACAAAGGAGGGATAACAAATGGCAGAAAGCGTTAATTGACAAGGGCTAGCGCCACCCTGCAATTAGCAGCTTTGCTCATCGGGCCGTCCTTCCGGCAACCCGGCATCCCTGGAGATTTGTGAGGTGGCACAAAGAGGGGAAGGCAAGCATGTCTTCTTCTAGACTCAGTGGCCTTCTCAGCAGACGTACCGCATATAGTTTATTTGGAAAGCCTTAGAGCGGGGCTAAGCAAACAGAGTTCGCAGGCGTGAGTGACTGAAAGAGTTGAGATCATGTGATACTGATCATTCGTGGAAATTAGGGCAGGACACATACCAACATACCCTGGCTGTTTATTTTAAAACTGCCATCACATGGTGCAGCAATGTGTTATCAAACTACAACGAACACTGCACAAATGTTATAACATTGCCTTGACTGTTTCTGCGATTGTTGCCTAAAAAGAAAAATAACAAAGACTTTACCACAGGCGCACCAGGCGGGGATCTGGAAGGTCGCTCCCACCACCCCCTCTTCCCCCCCCCCGAAAAAAAAGTTGTCGTTTTTAGGGCATTGACACTTTATTTTTCAAAGGCATTTAACAAAAGAAGCGTTGCCAAGAGATAACTGTGCAAAACACTCCTGTCCCCTCCAGCCTAGTCATGATCACCCCAGGGGTAAGTGAAAGACCAAAGAAAATACGTCCCTCGCGGCAAGTTTACCCTACGTCCACCCCCACCCCATGAGATGTCTTCCTGTATGCTTCCACACTTTACCATGAAGTAAGGGTGTCTGAAAATATGCTTGGCATTGAAAAAGTACAAGTACTTGTCATAAGTATTATGTCCTAAAACATAAACTTTATCAACATTTTCATGCGAAACTTTTGAACTTAAAGGTTGTATTATACTGCTTCATGAAATTCGCCATGACAAACCACAACGACGCGGACATGTTTCCTGGCATCGTTGCCTCTTTAGTGTTTCTTGGAAATTTCAGGGTTAGGTCAACTTACGATACCTTCTGCGCCATTTCAACATCAAATCAGTATTGGGGATTCGTGTGAAAATGTGGGGAAAAGTGGGCACTTGAGGCAAAAGGTATACTGTGTAAAAAAGTGAAAGTCAATGGGAGCATTTCCAAAAATTGGGGGATATATCCCCTCCCCCCTCGATTTCCGGCTATGCCGGTATTAACTACAAAGATCTATAGGCAATGGAGAACGCAGCGTAAGTCTTATTTAAGGATGTAACTGGTGGCGCTATCTACACTGTTACTTCTGGGCGATGGTGAGTCGTTCGTTGAGATTGCCTACAGTAATAATTCTTCTCAGGGGTAACGCTCATCGTGTCGTGGCTCAAATAATGTTACAATGTAAAATAGGTGCAACTCATAACTCTAGCCATTCAAATGGACATTTACCGTAACAGCTGTGACAGTAACCCACCACAGTTTGGGAGAAACTGGTCAAAAGCACGAATATGGCGAATATCGTGGTCAAAAGCACGACTTCTAGCTTCCAAATCTTACTGCAGATTAAGTTTGCATTCGCTTCAGTCTTGGTCAATTCAAAACCGTGGGCTTGCAGCTTGTTCTTGGATGGACATCCCCCTTACCATAACTTGGCATGGATGCTAACGCCCGATCTTGCGATTTCTAAGTCTTTAGGGTTTAAATATAACCGCTTTTATCTCAACTTTTATACTGTAAATTTTTTATTGGATGACAATTACACAGACTTGCACCGACTTAAATAATTCATTGTTACTTATTGAACCGCAATGCCGAAACATACAGAGAGCCATGGGGTAAATGGGCACTAGTCTATTTTTGTGACAATGGAGATCGATTGTCTAAAGTGTCCAGTAGAAATGAGCAAAATTAACACAAAAAATTTGAATAAAGTAGCCACGTGTGTTCATACGTAATCATACTAGAAATGCATTATTCTCAATTATTTAATATTTAGCTAGATGCTTCTGAATATTAAGCAAAGAACCTATTTTTATATTGTGTGTAATGTCTTGATCCCAACTGTGATGTGAATCTAATCTGTCTACTCTTAGAGAAGTGAATGATAAAATAAGACATATTATGACTTCATCATATGTTAGACGGTTTCATATACATCTTTTTACTTCATCCGTGCCTTCACATTTCATTGCATCGTAAAATGAAACATATTCAATCTCTACGAACCCACGTCATGGTAAAGTCCTTGGAGGATTCCAAACTATTTTACTTCTCCCTTCTTAAAGTAAAGGGATTTGTGATTTGAAATTCATGGTCAATTTACCATAAAATGTAGCCAAGAAACTTCGTAGTTATCATTTTGACAGTTTAATCATAGTCTTCTTGCTTCCTTTGCCCTTGGCAGAGCTTTCCACTAATTTGATGCAATTTGTCTCTTTTCATTCTTCTTTCGCTATAAAAAGCCCAAGGCAGCAGCGCAGTCTATTCCTGTGGTGCTAATCATTCGGTGGGAGTCTATGTGAACAAACTTAGAATATTTCTTCAATCCCAATAATTTTGAAAAGGAAGGGGAATAAAAAACAATTTTTTGAAGAATATATGGAATTTACATATGTTTTAGAGATCCTCGGCCAAACACGAAACCAAATGGACACGAACATCCACAAAATGAAAAATGAAAATTCCTGCCTCTGGCCCAGCTATAAGTCTTACCATTTTTACAATTGAGACACATCTCATGTCATCTGATACTGGCAGAGAAAGCTGCCCGTGACTTGTTAATGGAACGCCGAATTGGCAATAATTCATAAAAATATTTACAGTCGTTGCAAAGTTGAGGATGTGTGTAGACGGCCAATGACCCTCCTTTTGTCAGTCTAAATCAGGTTCTAACATACTTGTGATACCTGCCGGTGATCACTGACAATTCCAGTGTTAGAACTAGCCGACCCCTAAGGTATAAAACACCGTCCCGCATAATGCTGGAGCACATCCTCTGAGAAATGCATATCGTCTTAGAAAGATAGCACGATCGACGAGGAGGTAGGTAGAGGTATATGGAGTCGTGACTTCATTGTGACTATTATAGAGTTGTAGCTTTCTTTACGTTCTATGTCGTCCTGCATGTGGATCATAAACTTTTAGTTCTAAGGCGTGTAAGGAGGTCAAGGCTTGCCACGATGTGTTCTTGTGTGTCACAATCATATCTAATCTTGGGACATTTAAGATGGCTCAGTCGATAGGTTGAACCCCAGCTGCAGTAGCGTAATGCAAATGTCACAGTATACATACAACAGCGATCAGCAAATATGTGGCAGTCAGCCAGTACTCATTGTAAGATGCTCACGTCGCTTAGTTTAATTTGGTATATACAAGGCGTCAGTGGATATCAAAAACATGAAGCTGAGATATCCTTACGACACATCACAGATTCAAATGTCCTTAACTTTTACATTTCTACATTCCTCGTAAAGCTATATTTGCTGTAATAAAGCCTTTTCACTTTCAAAAGTCTCAATGTTGGAAGTACGCTTTTATCTCTTAATTCAGTATATGAACCAGAGTTGTAACGAGTCGCTCAATTTTGCAGTCAAGTCGAGGCATTAACTACTTTCAGTGTGACTCGAGTCGAGTCAGTGACTCGAGTCATTGTACTATTTCTATGAGGAAAATTATGATACAATTGCTCGAGTCATTTCCCTCTTGAAAATTAGTGAATCGAGTCATGACTCGTTACAACATTGATATGAACTCACAAGCGTTTAAAGTTTACAAGCAACAGAAACAGACTAGCAAAGTTAACTACATTCTGAAATTTTAATGAAAGAAACTTTGAAATTCGTTTTAAATCATGGTTTTTGTTTTTCTTTGACTGCGGGGGATTTTTTGGAGGGAATAGCATTTTAAATAGCAGCTTAACCTAAGCTTTCTGGCAATACTTTCATTCAAGTCCTATTTAATAAGTTCTCGAGCTGTGATAAGTTATTACATTTTTCACTGAGAGTGAACTTGAAGAAAACTGGTATGATGTCAAAGCCCCACGTTCTTGAAGAACGTTTTATATCTCTATAAAAAATTAACATCCAATTTAACACTTTAAAGACCTGATGCATTCTCTATAAAAAATAACATCCAATTTAATACTTTAAAGACCTGATGCATTCTCTATAAAAATTAACATCCAGTTTAATACTTTAAAGACCTGATGCATTCATATTTTTAATTCATCCTGTACATATGAGTTCGTAACTTTACAAGCCGTTCGGGTAAACAGCTCTAGCCAAGGCAAAGTCCATAAAGTCGGTTGAAAAATACAGACACACAAAACATTAGTTTTCAATGTAAAGCCATGACAGCACTCTTGTTTGCTTAAATAGTTCACTTCTCTTGAAAATGTAATAACTTCAGCTGTTAATTTACGAGACGCGTACATAGGAACTGGATGAAAGTTTCATCAAAATTCACCGTTTAAAGGCATATTCCAGGGGAATTTGACAAAAGTCTCATTGGAAAAGTAAAAAATTCCAATTCATGTTCTCCAAACCCTGTAGCAGTACTCTATTCCGGATCCAAGATATCTTATTTTAAAGATTGGTTAGTTTTGTCCAAAAATACCTGCAGTTCTAATCAAGTTCACAGAATATAAGGTTAAGTGGACACATTAAGTCAGATTTCTTGTATTTGACTTTATAATTGAATGTCCTGTTTGTCCTTGAAATTTGATACTGTTGGAATGTTTGAATATCTTTCCTTGTAGATCCAGCATAAAACTATACCATATGACAGCTATACCAAATATGGGTGCCAAGCATTCCCCACAGCGGTGTCAATATTATAAAGAAATACAATGCTATGTCTAATCAAAGTGCCGCGATGACATCACAGATTTCCCACAATGCACTGTATCTCTAGATAAAAATACTTTTTTTGAAAATAAGTATCTTCCAAACGCTACATGCTATTAAGATGCGGTTTTCACCTCGTAAAACAAAACAAATTTTCTGCTTTTTTGAAGTGACTGAATTTAGTCACTGGCAAATCCCTTTAAGTCCCTCTTAACGTATCTACAATAAATTTGCACCTGGACTATTCTTTTAACTTTAATGGGGGATAAAACCTTCCAAATGGGTCTTATTTCGCTGATGCTTCATCCATACTTACTTCCTAATTTAGTACTAATTACACGTGAAGTCAAGCTTCCTCCCAGGTTAGGGTTACATTACTAAAGTAACACGCTAATTGTTAGTTCTTGCAGGAAATGAAATGTTAAGATCTTCTCGATTCTCTCAAGTGGGCACCATCTTTATTGGGTTCATGCAAGGTGACTTTCGTAGGAAGGTTAATCACCTTTGCATCTTTCAAAAATGAGAATCACTTCATGGCGAATGAGTTTAAACCAAACGTAATGCTCCACTGCATCTAAGGTAATGAACAAGGTAAAACCTAAGGGCTACAGAGGCCTTGGCAGATGTTATGGTTGGCCCGCGATGGGTATGAACTAACAAAAATTATGAAAGGCTTGGAACCATAAAAAATATTTGTTTTTGACGATATGGATAGTTTTTGTAGTTATCACTGATACAAAAATTTCAAGCTTGCTCTATTCAGGCAAAATGCTTTTAAGCTTTAGAAGATATTCTTCTCCAGTTATTAATGTTTGTGATTAGTTAGGTACTAAACAATCTTGGTGTATAGAAGCATTAAATCAAATTAATGTCACGTGACCATAACGTCGAGGTCATTTTATGATTCTTCATAAAATCCTCTAGGCCAAACCGGCTTTGAGGACTGAGACGTGATCGGTCGTGAAAAATAGTCTTGTTCTCACTGGCGCACAGCCTAAGGGGCAGGTACTGAAGTGGGGCAGGGGGGTTTCAGGGGATAGATAGGGGGCTTCCAGGGGACGAGATAACTTTCAGGGGTAGAAAATTGTTTTCAGGGGATGCACAAAATGCATTAAGACAATGGTAATTTTCAATTTTCCAAGGGGGCGAAAATCGTCTTTGCCTCCTCACTTCTGGCTACGTATTCGCTCGTTCTCTTTTCATTCATGTTTTTTTGTAAACTCATGTTAAAAACATGCTAAAAACTCTGTACATGGAAGGTATGTGCTTAATGTTTAGTGACGACTCTGCTACCATCAGACCATTGTCATTTAGAGTGGCGTGAAATTTTAGTTTATTTGTTCATCATTCTTGGTATATCTTAGGTACCGTAGGACATGAAATGCAGGATAACCTACATGTAAAGAGTTTAGACATTCCCAGATACTTCAGCCAAATTCCCTAAATCAAGCTAAACCAGTTTTCAGGGTCGCAGCCTGCAACTTGAAGGGGGGCAAAGGGGCAGTTGCTCTCCTGAGATTTCCAAACCTTAAATGAAAGTTGTCCTACTTGAGAAAACATCCTAAAACGCTTAAAATGTCACAGTCCTTATAATGATTTAAAGGCCTTAAGAACCTGGGAAATGGCATGTACTGGTTCCTTTCCCCAAGAATTCTAGGGGAGGTCCCCTACTCCCGCCATGGACACTTTCTTATATGGGGTTCTCTTCCAGACGAACGAACCCACTTCCTCCTATGTGATACATAATTGGAAACACCTGCGTATACGCAGGGTAAAGATCTTTAGCATTATTTCTCATAATATGCCACAGCATGCTTTTTGAAATAGCATATGATTACCATTAACTATGTGCTAAACTCAGTGAGTTGTAAAGTAACTTTTATTTTTATTAAAGTCTACGCTGGGCTTTCTTCTTGAATCTAATTTTTTTTAAAGCATAAAATCTAAAAATAGAGAATGTAAAGATGCAACTTACACGGTCTAAAATATGCTTCCCCCTTCCCAATCTGGGAGGCATTTTCACCAAAACTTTTCTTGCAAGGCCCACGCTTCGGCTACGCGCCAACCAACGGTGGCTCCCCAGTGGCGTATTAAGAAGGGGAAGCCAGCACCGGGGTATGAGCCTTGTAGGGATGCCATGCCACAGCCGAAAAATTCAGTAAATAAGTAGAATTTCTCATCTTATAATCAGTTCAAAACTTCACCAAAAATAACACCATTTTGGATCTAGGAAACCTTCGAAAAAGAAAAATTTTTCAAAGAGTAGGGGTATAACTCCTCCCCTTAGGCAACGTCTCCTGCAATGATACTCGACCAAAAAATAGAAATAATCATTAAATAATGAGGATTCCTAAACATATAATCAGTTCAAAGATTTGCCAAAGATAGCACAATTTTTCATCTATTCCACCTCACATAGACAAGAAATTTCTCAAAGAGTAGGTCGTGTCCTCCTCCTAGATAGCACCTTTTGCCTTACACCCAGCAGAAAAATAGGAAAATCACTAAATAACGACCATTTCTAAAGATATACCGCAATCATTTCAAAGCCATGCTAAAGATAGCGCCATTTTGCACTAAAGACAGACCTTACATGTCACTCCCTCCCCCTCCCCCAGGATGACACCCATGGAAAACGGAAGGCTCCGCCAGGGTGTCAATTATCTGTAGGCACGTTACTTGATACTCCGCTTAGATAGTGTCATGAACTGCTCCCTGGGAAATTTCTTCAAGGTTACGGCCCTGTATGCCTATAATTAATATTTACAAACGTGCGTCTTACTATTTAACACGTAGATTGCGTGCGTTTCACGTTTTATGATGAATCTGCTGCCAGTTATAGTGACATGTACAAATGAATCAGTGGCACCGCCAAGGGGAGGGGAGGGGACCATCCCCAACGTAGGTTGTGCCCTATGTGGCCCAAAATGAGATTTTTATCATTCTGGGTATTAATAAAAGTTATGCACAAACACCCCGTTTTTATATATCGATTTGTTCATAAGGACCAAGGGTTAATTTATCAGTCAATCATGGGGCTAAATTGCACAAAGTGATCTCAAAGCTACAAGTTTGGAGCGCGCTTGGCGCGTATCTATTTTTTGTAAAATTTGAAAAGTACTGCTATCCTGGGATATATATTTCAGAGTTATCGTTTCAAGATCTATTTTTTACAGCTATGAGACCACTGCGGCCGATAGTCTCTGTTCAATAACTTTCCATCATGGATTATCTTTCAGTGTAATTTTATGCTTGAGAACTGTTAAAACTGCCATTTTTGTAACCCCTTTTTAACGCGCATCCAATAACATATGAGGATAACTAAATAGCTCCATCTCATAGGCTAAATGTCCGTTTATTTTTAACGCCGGTGCAAGGGGACGTTGCTCTTCCGAATCCTTGCCGAGACGGAGCCAAGCACCACACCATAAAAATGGTGACGCCTCCAGTATAAGCACTTGCTCGGAAGTTTCATTAATACTTAATACCAGAATGAGGCTGGACGCTTCACGCGTGCTTCAGGGGTGGTCTCAAGGGGCACTAACCACCCTTTTTCTCATTTATTGCTGAAGAAAATGCAGGAAATTTATTCGTCGTAGTACTAATTTAAGCCACCCAAAACCGCATAAATTACATACAAGGGCTTCCTTTTTGCAAATTTTTCGTAGATACATTTTCGATGCTCTAATGTGAGGGCTCCCCTCAGAGGCATACCTGGTAGTTTTCTTAACATTAATTCCTATTGGGTAGCATGAGTATAGATTATCGGTCTAAAGCTCAATGCAAACCTTAACATGATCCGTCGTCCCCACTCACCCCTTCCTCCTCCCGAATCAATAAATCGTTAGTGCAAATTAGGCTAATCAAAGATTGGCAAATTGTGACCATTCTCATGGTCACATTTTTGTAAATATACCCCAGGGCCTATGCTTCTCCCCCTGGGTCCCCACTGTTTACTCTGGAGCCCAGTGGTGGTCCCTGCGCCCCAACGTCTAAAGAGTAGTGCTTCGCATAACCAAAAGGCCTTGGGAGCCGCTCTAACTTTCATGTTGGTGTGCCCCTCCGGCGGAACGCTGTCAAGTTTCGTCCCCACTTCGAAAAGTCATGACGACCCTACTGCAAATAATTTGTTTCTGCACAACTCCATTAGGGCCTACACTCTTTTACTTTATTTAAAAATCATGTTAGGAAGGGAAAATAAAATGTTTACTGAGAACATTATCTTCATAAATGCTTGACCTAAATTTACCGCATCTGCCCTTACTCAATGTTTCCTGTATTCTGTATACCTTTCAAAAACTCAACTTCTAAGGTCGAAGGACGTAAAAAATCTAGTCGGACAGTGTTCAATATAGTCCTATTATTCAGAGTAGTGCTTTTACCTTGTACTCAGTATTTTCCTGTATTCATTATAGGCCCTAGTCCTACACTGTTCTTTGAAAAGCTCCAAAGGCCAGGGTAGAAGAGTGGAAATAAATCTAGTAGAGTAGTACGGTAATCAGTATAGTCCTTTTACTCAGGATGGTGCTTCTAACTTGTATTGTCCTGCTATGTAGGCCCTTTTATCCTATATTCAATATAGTCCCTCTACTATTCTTTCAAAATTCCCAATGATCAAGGCTTCAAAAACCCAGTAGGGCTACTGTGGTAGTACGATACTGAATATAGCCTTCCTACTCAAACACACTCTAAAAACATCCTGGTTAAATCTTGGTTAATTTAACCAGGATGGGGTAAATAATTTACAATACATTTCCTGGTTAAAAGTAAAAAACAATCTTGGTTAAATTTAACCAGGAAAATGTTAAATTCTTATCAGGATTTCTAATCAGTCGTTAATTTAACAAGGAAAATGTTAATTTTGACCCGGATTTCCCGGTTATTTTAACCAGGAAATGTATGGAAAACTTTTAACCCCGATACTGGTTAAATTTAACCAGGATGTTTTTAGAGTGCAGTGTTTCTATTAAGTACGGTACTGCGTACTCAAAGCAGTTCCACTATACATACACTCTGGTAGGGAGGTTTGGTTCAATGCACATTTAATCGGATTCGGTTTAAGTTGGTACTGGACTTTCCTACCACCCAATGTAATTCCACTACTCCTAGCAGCTTCCCCTCCGTTTTTGTTTCATATCATCCTTGGCATTTAGCTGTATATCACTGTACCTGCACAAGTCTATGTATTGAATAAAGTCATTGAGAATCATCTACTCGTAGACAATTATGACAAAATACTTTTACTGTTATCGAAGTTGAATTATTCATCGCAACATACAAGCCTACTAGGCATGTTGATTCGGATGTATCCGTGACACTGCATGTACATCAGTACCAAGTTGCAAGAAATGCATACTTAAGAGGGAAGGTGAAAGGCGAATATTTCAGACAAAAGCTTTATATTTACGCTTAAAAAGAATAATTTACGATAGTGTTCCCAGATATTGTCGATGAATTAACCATGGTTTTAAGGCTGGGTCAAGATGGGCATACGTACTCTCACCGTATTAACTGTATACGCGGTAATGTCCAGCAGCGTTGTTTTTAAGAAACGGATAAGATATACGCAAAACCGTACCATTGTTCTTGTCACATCGAAAAATTGATGTTTCAGAGTCTTTTGTACTAAACAATTAATGCGTCATTACAAAGACTTTGTGTTACATTTCCAAAACAGTAGCCAGTTAGGCAGGCGTCAGGAGTACTGTACAGTATATATAAACCAATAGGATGTGCACCATGACGTGCTACACATGTACAATATTCTAATATACTTTTTTCAAAAGTACTTTCGGCTGAATGCCGAAGGGCGAAAACCAAACGTTACCCCGAAGGGGTTCTGCTCCCCGAAGGAGCTAGGTCCCCAGAAGGAACCGCACTCAGACGGAACTGATCAACCTCCTAAACTCCAAACCTCTACATCTCTGATCTATCGGACCTCTACATCATGGGTCTCTCTGTTCTAGACTGGGGATCCAAAACGGGCAAATTCTGTTTTACACCGTATTTCGACTTAAAACGATGGCTAAAATTGGACGGTACATTACGAAATACGAATTAGGGGGAACTTTTATACGCCCCCTCTCCTATACCACGATGCATTGTATAAACTTAATTATAGATACAGCAGTTTTTATTGGTTAACGCCATTCTAAAATATGCTGATTGTTTGATACAAAACCATACAAACAGACATGCCTTTCAAGCGACTAGCTGGTGTATTAAAGATGATAGAATATGTCACCTCACGGGAACCAACAATATCGTATGCCGGAGTTTGTGTGACGTCACATCTTTTTATGAGGTTCTATTGAGAGCCGATAAACTTAAATCGAAACTTTCATATACTGTTCTTATGTGCCCTACATTGTGTACACAAATTTTACAGATTTATATGTTATGGGTAGGCGCTGAGTGGAAACTTCAGAGGAGTTAATACTGTTACATCATACGAAATTTGGCAATAATGTTGGATTCCACGAGACGACGTCCCTTTTAAAGGGGCATATTGAGTTGATATCGATAACTTAACGAGGGTGTTGAAGGGTACTACCACATGACAATGATTATTTTTAGCATAATCAATCAAGTTTCACTTTCAATAGTTACGCATAAAGTTAAAATTTTGAATTTTTTGGTACGCTGGCTTGTAACGGTTGTGTGCATAATTTGAAAAAGTGTCTGGTCACAAATTTTTGAAAACCGAATTGAATTGTTCATTACTCACTTATGAAACAATTATTTGTATGCAAGATGTGGGGATTGTTTAAGTTTGACCATTTGCCATTAGTATGTGAAGAAAACTTAGCAGGTTTGGCAAAATTTGGTGAATTTCATGAACCAACTCAATGTGCCGCTTTAAAAATGTGATCAAATATTCAAATTTACCTATTTGTCAAAGAGTTTGGGAAAAGTCTACAATATGTTTCAAATCTATTAGCACATCTTATCCATTACTTGAAATTTGATTAAAAATTTCTATACTTTTACATGACTACTGCACTCATATCAATCACTTTACCACAAGGAATGAATTACTGGTTACTCTCCTTCCTTTCATTTGTATTCTGCTTCTGCTTATTTCCAGATTTTAATTTTCAAACTGTATTCTTCCAATTTTTTCCAAGGTTAGAAAAAGATGAATCCTTCACGTGAGACTTGAAACTTTCATTTCCTTTAAGGGGATGATAGCTCTAGAATATCCATTTCATGATCCAGCCTCCAGACAAAAGTACTCATCCGTCATATCTGAGGTCGGTAGCTTGTTTAAAGGGGCTATATCATCACCCAAAGTATTTTTTAGAAATATGAGCATATCTCTAAATACAATTGGTGGCTGAACTTTGATTGACATTAACTTAAACAGTGGCCTCACTCTGGTTGGTCAATGATTTGTGGAATCAGTAGTGTTTCCAACATCACGCACAGTATGATTGTGTGGATGTGATCTTGGGTGATTAAAAGGGGCTACAGCATCACGCCAAACAGGTTTAGGAATATGATCATATCTCTAAATACAATTGGTGACAGCGTTTTGATTGGCATTAATTCAAACAGTAGCTTCACTCTGATTGGTCAATTATGACTTGTGTAGTCTGTTGTGTTCCAAAGCTCAAGCACAGAAAGATTGTGCGGTATGGATGTGGCCTTGACCAAATTAAAACTCCGTGCAAGCTACTGCAACTTTGTCTGGGAGCTGTACTAGACAGGTGTTTTTTGTTAAACTTGGAGGAGGGGCTAGAAGTAAACTGAATAGTGAGAAGAATTTTCATTGTCTAGGGTAGAGCCTTTTAACTCAGTGTAAGCTACCGTAACTTTGTCTGGAAGAGGTACTAGACAAATATTTAAAAAAAAAAATGAAGAGGGGCTAGGAGTAAACTTAGTAGAGAGAACTTTACTGTCTGAGGCGAGATTGTAGAACCTTTCAGTGAAATTTTTACAAACATTTTAGAATTTTATCAAAATATGATATGGCTTTAGGAGAAGGCATGAAAAATGGCAACAAAATTTATCTGAACATCATATGACGTTACTGCAAGGGAGGAAGAAATACTGTGTTTGACTTTAATTTACAGACACATCTGAGAGTGAGAGATGGATTTTCATAGCCACAGGAGATAATTTTCACAGTCGCAGAATGTAGAGTTACTAACCCAACAAACAGTGCGATCTAGTTTCAGGTTAACGCTTACAGTGTTTTTGCACCACTCAATGCCAAGGTCAACGGATGACATTCCCACAAGCAAAGGAGGAATGGTTGAATAAATCAGTGCCCTATTTCTTTGGAAAAGAGTGATTTTTCCTATTGCACCTGGAATGCAATTGTCCTCGACCTTTTCTTCAAATGGGCAATCAAAGAAGGGGAATACCCATCCCGAATGTATGAATGAATGAATGAATGAATGAATGAATGAATGAATGAATGAATGAATGAATGAATGAAATAAAGTTAAATGAAATGAATGAACAAACGAACTAACTAACGAACGAACGAACGAGTGAGTGAATGTTTCACTTACTGTGTCAGTACCCTTTGATTCATGTCGTAAATTTATTTATCAAACATTCAAATATTTCTGGATACATTTAAAAACAATTGGTGACTGTTATCCATCTGATCAGCAGCTCTGTTGATGGATTTTAAAGGATGTAAAGATGTTATCTCTTTTGTGGTAACCTTTCCGGGAGCCTTTCGTTATAAAAAACATCTATGTTTTACTTAATCAGAGGATCAAACTCCCCCCGAGCGACAAGTAAACCCATCATAGGCTAACGATCGTGTAGAAACGCTTAGGAATTTACCTAAAACAGCAAAACTGTTCACATAACCTGTCATTCGATAAAAGGTTCATTGCCTTTAGGTTTTGCGAGTTCCCGCGACTAAGAATGTTGGTTCACCTCATAAATATCTCGTAAATTTACCTTCGTAAATAACTGTCTGAAAAGCAAGTTCCTCCGAAGGACAACGGGATATGTGCATACTTGAAAACTTCGGTTGAATTTTAACGAGTATTTAATCGAAGTCAAGTCGAAGAGGAGCGAAAGTAATGTGTAAAGAAACTTATCGTGGTAAATGGGGCGTTAAGCCGACTAACTGGAAAGCTTTTTTCGCGAGGTTTTTCTAAACCTTAAGCAGTCCTGAAGGAGTTAATTAAAATTCATGAACGGACGTTTTAATCCAAAAAGTAACTGGTCTGTCGGTTACTCCGAATGTAGAGCAGGGTACTCTTGGTTGGCCTTTAAAAGAATGGTGTACTCCGTAAACAACCCAGCTCCCTTGAATATTAACATTGTAAAAACGTTCAAAATATTGCCAACAAAAAGTAAGGGAATGTGTGTTAATATTTTAATGTATTTTACATTAGTGAAAGTTTCATGGTTGTGACACTGCATTACTTGTGATATTTATAGGTGTACAAGCCGGGGGTCTGGGATTGCAGCCGCCCTTTCTGGACTTCGGGAAAAATCTTTTTCTCGGACAGATTTTGGGGCAACTTCGGGTTGAAGCTTTTTCTCGGGCAAAGGTAAACTGTCCTGTTCACCTTTTGTGATATCACTGTAACATAAATGTCAAACTTTACCGAAACTTACTACCGTTCTTTTCTAAATAGGTGTCAATAGACAACGTACATACATATGAAAAGGCGTAGGAAGGTATTTTTGAGTGTGGGGGCGAAATGAAAATATGTGACCAGTTGGCCTCTTGAAGGGTATGTGATACTATCTAAGGGGGCACCACCATAAGTTGGAGCCTATAGCTTACCAAGAAATTTGTGCCCCAAACTGCTCCCATATTACAGGAAATGTCACTTCCCAGACCGTACAACTAAAACGTCCTTCATTCTGAGACTTCATCGTTCATGTATGCTGTAGAAATTTAGTACACTTCCAATAGAAAGATAAATTAACGTTTCGTTACAAGCATAATCGGGGTGGAAAAACTTTTCATATGAAAGACTACTTAGACATTCGATTCCACCTTCTATGGGGGGTCTCTGAGGAGGGGTGTGCCTTCGCCTTTGAAAATGTTTCGACCTTAGAAGAAGTTAGAGGCAAATGGTGCTATTATTATATTTTATGAACTCATGTCTCTATACAGTAGCAATTACCATTCAAAGTTTAGTGTCCAGGAAACCAGCATGTTTTGTGAAAAAAAAAGTAAAAGATATTTAGAAATATTGAAAAAATTAACACTTTTTCGTCATAACTAGCTAACGTTTCTCGTCATGTACTGGCACAGTATTTTTAGCTTTCAATAATTAATGCCTTCTTATATGTAATGTACAGGAAAAAGTTGTGAGTACAATGAAAAACATATATTGGCGTATTGCAGGCAATAAAATTACAGCATCACTACTTGAGAGTGCGGGGGCGAAAACATTTTCCCTATCACTCCCTCACCATGGAGGCTTTGTACATTTGGCGCTAGTAGGAACGAACTTTACCCTCGCAGAGTTACCCCCACCCACCCCTTTTTGTAAAATTCTGGACCCGCTCCTGCCTCAGCATAACTGCGAACAGCTATGCTACAAAAACGAATTAATTGCCCCAAACTTTTTAAGTGGCTCCACCGGGATTTAATTCGGGGACCTCCATCTTACAAGTCAGTGTACTTAAACACCAAGTCAACTCCAATCGCATTAGGGTGAAATTTTCTAAGCTTCTTGCATTAGCTGTTGTAAGTTATATTTGCTTATAAGCCACTACGAATGTTTCTTCGCTTGCGGGTTGGTATGAACACAATTTTGCCGTTGTAGAATAGGGATAAACCACATTTGTCGGACTACTGGTGGTTCATAAACCGTATCGACTGTAGATTTGTAAAGATCACGGATGAAATCGGGAGTTATTCCGTCACATTTGGCAACCTTGACGGTTTTTTCACCAGTAATAGTCCGGCAAGTGCAGTTTATTTCGTAAGTAACGTAAACCTTAAATTACTCAAATAAAATGCTACTTATCAGTCAAAATAACTGACAAATATCTTGACGAAATTCATAAATACAAATATACTTCTATTTAAATTTGCCTATTATTTCTAGAAGCCTGTGTTCAATATTTTGGTGTTTAATATTAAAACTAGGTTTACACAGAAAAGTTGCACAGTCACGCAATCTGCAAGAGAATCGCCTAAGCTAGGTCACTGCGATGCTAAAAATGTGAACAAACATAGAAATCACTGAATTATTATCCCACAAGTAAAACTACAGCGACGCCATTAACACTCTTTCACAAAGGCGCCATTAAAAGATTGAGATTTAGAGCTCTCGCACTCGTGAGGCTATTATTTGGCTAAAAGTTCTTGCCATTTGTATAAAAAAGACGATTTTCGAGGCTTCATTTATTGTGAGAAATCTTTACTATTTAAAAAATATTTTGGAAGGAACCTATAAGGAAAAGAAAGTTCATGACATCTAAGGATATAGGTGTATTTAATTTTCAGTAGAAAATTTGTTATTAATTCTCCTAGCTATAAATAGGAAAGCAAACGATATACATGCGTCGCACAAAGGAAATCTTTTGTTAGTGTAGGCGTGGGCATATGAAGAATAAGTTGGCCGAATAATATGGTACGACTGATAGACTGACAGTTGACTTGGACAAGAATAAATTGTATTGCAGGACTAGTTGTGTAGGGTTTGAGGAATGTTTCTTTATTGTGAATGGGATGGACTTTGAAACAGTTGCGAGAAGTACGAAAGTTACCACGAACTGTTTTCTTTCGGTTATTTTCCATATTTTTTCCGACAAAGGTGGTTTGCTTAGAAACGAGAAGTAAACCTGTATGGTAGGGGTGAAGGGTTGACAGTGGGGAAAGGCATTTACAACGTAAAGAAGAGAAACAAATCTATAGTAATGAAGGCATTGGAGAAATGTCACTTTGTGAGGGCCGGTTTCTAGTGAATAAATAATATAATTGCTTAAACAGGGGTGACATTTTGCTCTCAGTAAACATCCAAGCATCACCTTTCAAAGGAATTGGAATCGCAAATTTCATTGGTATCGAACGAACAAATAATACCCTTTTAATTATAATTATTGAGTCTTAAGAATAGTTCGAAAATAAATTTAAAATACAATTGGTGGGAATTTCGTCTCCAATCTCTTTTCAAATTGAAACCTCATAACATCGAATTTTTGGGAATCTTTAGTAACTTAAAAACTCAGTGTTACAGCTATTATAAATTCAGGCACGTTGCCAATGGAATGCATTAAGGGGGGCCTTCCTCTAAAGAGTGCATGTTAGGAGAAAACTACTATTACCTTATCATATCTAAACATCTCTCGCTCCCACCTACAGAGGCCAAACTGGACATAGGACTATTCAAACTGCAAATTGGACATATCATTGTTTAACCTCTAGTCTCTGACACCTTTAGGTAATGAAAATGCATTCTTTTGTACATCGATTGAAGCAAACTGAATAAGTCGATCAATTAAGTTTGTTTTATTGTTAATTGTAAAAGGATAACTTTTATAATTGATGTATGAATGAGGGTAATTCAAATCATGTAAATGTGTATATATATATATATATATATATATATATATATATATATATATATATATATATATATATATATATATATATATATATATATATATATATATGGAAGTGTAGATGTGACGTTGCGACTTCTAAATATAGAAACTGAAGAATGGTGGGATGCGGACAAAGTCGCATAATTTTTAAACCTGTGGAATATGCGTCTAACATTGGCAACCTTTGCCTTAGTAAGAAAGACGATACCACCAAATGATGAAAAACTGAGGTCCGAGCTGGGTTTGAACCAACGACCTACTGCTCAACGTGCAGTACGCTCTACCAACTGAGCTATCGGAACTCTGCTGGAAGAACTGGTCAATTTAATTCATATACCAGACGGGACAGTTTTCCATCATTACGTCACTTGAAAGCTCCGCCCAGCTTTTTGTAAATACGGAAGTGTAGATGTGACGTTGCGACTTCTAAATATAGAAACTGAAGAATGGTGGGATGCGGACAAAGTCGCATAATTTTTTAAACCTGTGGAATATGCGTCTAACATTGGCAACCTTTGCCTTAGTAAGAAAGACGATACCACCAAATGATGAAAAACTGAGGTCCGAGCTGGGTTTGAACCAACGACCTACTGCTCAACGTGCAGTACGCTCTACCAACTGAGCTATCGGAACTCTGCTGGAAGAACTGGTCAATTGAATTCATATACCAGACGGGACAGTTTTCCATCATTACGTCACTTGAAAGCTCCGCCCAGCTTTTTGTAAATACGGAAGTGTAGATGTGACGTTGCGACTTCTAAATATAGAAACTGAAGAATGGTGGGATGCGGACAAAGTCGCATAATTTTTAAACCTGTGGAATATGCGTCTAACATATTCCACTGTTTTAAAAATTATGCGACTTTGTCCGCATCCCACCATTCTTCAGTTTCTATATATATATGTGTGTATATATATATATATATGTATATATATATATATATATATATATATATATATATATATATATATATATATATATATATATATATATATAAATATATATATAATATATATATATATGACTTTAACTGCTTCAAAAGTAGTTTTCTAACGAAGCCCTTGCAGGATGTTTTTAAATGTTCAAAATTATTCAAGAAACTCTGTTTCATAAAAACATGAAATTTTTGGCAAGGAAATTTACAGTGAAAAGTTGAAGATGTTGGAAATTTACAGATTAATTGTAGGAAAAGCACAAAAAGGAAATAATGACAAGATCCTCATGGGCGTCCGCAGGTAGGGGCAAGGGGGGGCACTTGCCCTCCCCTGGAAAATCAAAAATTTGAAAAAACGAAGAAAAAATAAAGAAAAAACGAAGAAAAATTAACATCAACATTTCTTCACAGTTTACTCAGTGTTACCCCTATTTATATGCAGTAGGTAGGCTTTAGAAGTGCCATTTCCAGCGATGTGGGAGGCTTTGGGGGCCAAAATTTTCTAACGCTCCGCGCCAACCCATGCTTGCGAGGAGCTTTTTCCCCCCTAAAAAATTTTTGGAGAAATTTTTGCCCCTCCCTGAATTTTTTTCTGCGGACGCCCATGAAGATCCTTATCGCTTAGTATAGAATTAGAAGAAAAGCGTAAATAAGTCTAGCCGTCAAGACTTATACTTAGTGGTGGAAGTAAAATGTTTGCATTGTCAGATTACCATTTTTGATGACGGACGAAACTTTTAGGTCAATTCTAAAGTTTTGGTTTTTCGCGGTGCTTATTTTAGACATGGCATTGAGACGCAAATATGAATTCACTTGCACACTTTAAAAAGACGATAGAGTTAGGTTTGTGTCTACACTGATGAATACTTCGTAGTGTGCACATTACCTTGCCAAAGGTGCAGTAAACGTCCACTTCCCTTTCTTAGAGGATAAGCCTTTTGCTTGTTAATCCACACATGGTCAATTGAACAGATGTATTGAGTTAGGCAAAGGAGGTGACGCATGATACCAAGCTTAAAGAGCCGTGAATAACATACTGTACTTACTTACACTCACGGACCATCAGTGGCGTAGCTAGAGGGGGCAGGGGGCGGTTGCCCCCCCCCCACAAAGCCTCCAAAGGCCTCTGTCGGAAATTTCTAGTCTCTGTCGGAAATTTTTACCACCTTAATAAAAATTCTTACAACGGAAATTAGTAGCTAAAATTATATTTTTAGGGGTTTAATTACAACACTTCTTATGTTTTTAAGCAGAATTGCACATCGAAATGGTTACTGACAAGGCCTGGAAGTGTCATTTAAGGCAATCTCGGAGATATTTTAATCTAATTTTTTTCCGAGCGCTACACGCCAGATGATGGTGGCGCTACGCTTAGATAGTACATCATTACTTCAAGATAATAGTCTGTTGGAACTTTTTTGCTTTTGCCCCCCCCCCTCCCAAATTAGGCTAGCTACGCCACTGCGGACCATGCAATGTGTAACAGGCAAAGGCTATGTACGTAGCTGCAATGTGATTTAATATATAATTCGGGTCTGCATACCGTGTAATGTACTTGAATCTTGACTGGTAGTGACAAAGTACTCTTCTTCTCTATAAATATTCATGACTTAAATTCGAACATTAAAATTTCACATTAACATTAACACACAACCATAGGCGTACGAGGCGGGGGGGGGGGGGGTCTGCAGCCCTCCCAGGGCAGGGAAAATGCTTATTTCAGGGCACTGACACTTGTATTTTCAGGGCAAGTGGGCAGTGCGGCGGACAGCGGCGTTTGCCAACAGGGCAAAATGCTTATTAGTTGCACAACAACTTTATAGTTTGTGGGGGGGGGGGGCACTCCTCCAAACCCGTCTTGAGTGCTATCGTGGTAAAAGGGGAAAATCAGGGCAATGTGCAAAATTTTCAGGGCAAACACCCTCCGCCCCTGTGAAATGTCTTCCCGTACGCCTATGCACACAACACTGCAATTACCGAAACCGTGTGTGGATTTTAGCTAACATAAGAAACTAAATTTACAAAAACTGTCCTGTGCCGATGGCACTAAGTTACGCGGACTATACAAACGACCTATAGGTCCATTCTGTTCCCATCTTTATCATGTCAGTTTACACAAACATGCAAACGGTAAGCTTTCCCATTCTTGTACTCTCCGTAGGTAAAAATGTAGTCAGGTAGTACCGACAGACAGATATTTCAAAGGGAGAATTTGCGTTGTAACTTCTTGAATAAAACGTCTGCTGGAGACTTGGTATTGGGAGGATGACCTCAATGGTGCTGACCCTTACGAGAACTTAGCTAACATAAACGTCGGGTGGAATCTTTTCAATGAGGGCCCAGAGAAAGTTTTGCACCATTTTTCAAACCTTTTCATGTTTTTACTCTCAGTAATAATTAATAGGCACAAACAAAAGTGTTGTGTTCACGAACCCTCGAAACAAATCACTGCAAAAAATCGACCTTCGCACATTCAGGTAGCCTATATTTTCTCCGACTCTCTGCTGTTCAACTTTTCATATTGTTTTTCTTAATTTTGGTCGATTCTTTGCCCGAGAAATGAGACAATCCCCCGTGCCCATAGCCTGTGCGCTACTGTATGCAAACCTGTTTCACGTGGAACATTTTGCGTGATAACGAGATGTATACGGTGAAAGTACGTGAATAGGATGTAATTTACATAAATATTGGTGCAAACACTAACAAAAGAACAAGATGTTAAGTCATTTTTAGCCAAAACAGAGTCACCTATTTTTTTTTTGGGGGGGGGGGGGTAACACATTTCAAGAGTATTCTGCATGTTGGACGATGACATCACGAGCATTCATCTTTACGAACACATTGCTGTCTTTTCATTTTAAATAGTTTTAGAGATTAAATATATTTCCACACAAAAATTTGTGTTCCAGTTGCTAATTTATACAGTATCATGTATAGTAAGGCTCTTCACTGACGCAACATTTTTAAGAGAACGTCAATAAATCAGGCCCCAAATCTAAGAACAGCAAGCTGTTCCTAGTTTCACAACTTTAAAGTCTTAAAGTGTGCCTAAAGTCTCAAGTTTCAAAAATATGTGTTTCAAAGCTTGAAAAATGTATCCAAATGGTCCAACTCCCATCTTCACAGGACATTCTTGAGCTGAGATATAAAATGTTGAAGTTTTTTCACTTAATTTAAAATGGTATATTGCGCAATAAGTTGTGATGTCATTCTTGTACTAATTCAAATTACCGTCTTTGGTTTTCTTTGTTTCTTCGGAAGCCACTGCACCTTGTTCCAAAATGTGATCACCATCTTACTGTGATTTGGTTATATAAACCCTCTACGTTAAAAATGCTATTCAAGGGAACAGTAAATGTTACAAGATCACACAAACATCCTAATTTCAAAAGGAAACAAAACAGGTAATGTGAGTTGTGCACGAGGGGCATCACAAATTATTGCGCAATCGACTATTTCATTTTAAGTGAATAACAACATTTTATGTCTCAGCAACGGAGTAAGCTATGAAGATGGGAGTTGGGTGAATGAAATTCATTTTTCAACCTATAAAATATGTATTTCTTGTAATTTTAGATTTTAGGTCCACTTTAACCCTCACTTTAAAATCCAGGACGCTGCATGAACCCGTATGCTCAATGTACCACTGAACACACAGACACACTCAACCCTGCACAACGATCCAGGCCATTCGCCCGAAATATCATCCTTCGTTTTGGGTTGTAAATCAAAGCTTCTTAGCTGGAGGCTGTAATTCTAGCGCTTAAAGGCAGTGCTGGGAAGATGTTAACTATACTGTGCTGTAAGCTGCAAACTATTACTGCAGAAATTTCAGTGTTTTTATCTGATTTGCCCCTAGCACAAAATTGAAAACAAATATTATCAAACTCGAATCAAAGTTTTAAAAAGCCTCAGACAATATTTAGTCTGAGGTTTCCTGGGGTTGTCAGAGTTGCATTGCTATGATGGTTTTGTTAAAGTGATTTTTATGACAAAGTAAAAATTGGAGACGGTCGGTACAGGCGTTTTCTAGTGTCATACAGATGTGACGCTAGTCAGTGGCTGGAATGTCCTCGCTATCATCAAATCAAAGTAAAAAAGTACTGAACATTCTTCAAAAATGTCATCAGATTACCTTGCTATTACTAATTGTATATATGAGATGAGTGTATCTTTACAAATTGAACCCCATTAAAAATACACAGTTGACTGTATTAAGGTAAAGCTGAGATTCATTAAATATCTCTTTGCTTAAAATACGTACTGTTTTCGACAGTGTTGCATTCAAGGTCACTGTCCTCGATCGTGACCGAGACTAGACCCTCTGAGGCAGAGATCGAACCCATAGCCGGTAAGAAGAATATAGCTTATCGACTTATAACTGGCGGTAAGGGTGTCTGAAGCGACCGCGGTGAACCGTTAGTGTGCAGGTGGTTGCCGGACCAAGTAAACGGTCTTTCTTTCAGCAAACGGTCTTAAAGCCCAATTGGCCAGGAGTAATCGCCATATCGCCACAACGGCTAGACCGCCTCTGATTTACAATGCAATAGACCCAATAGGTTTTCAAGTGGCGGCTCAGAGGATATTTGCTGCTCCGAAGTGCATTAAAATAGGCGGTGGGAGATTGGAGGAGCCCACAATTTAGATAAGAAAACAAAGCTCTCATAAAAGTTCTCTAGCTACCACAATATTTAAAAAGCAAAAATTCGAGTAAGTCGTCTTCGGCCTCAACCACTTGAGAACCTGCAATAGACGTACGGATAACCGTGGTGTCAGTCTGTTATGGCTACTTACGATATAACTTGATATTGTACCGTATCACAACTTGGTGATCGAGTAAGCATTAAAGTTAGAAGAAACACTTGCATTTTGCATGGGATCTTCGAGAACTAATTTTGATGCATTTAACAGCCAACTTATCGGATCGGCCTCGAAGGCTTGAACAAGCCTTGCGTAAATTTCCGAGGTCAGAGGGTTCGAGGCCTAGGCTTCAAAAAGCGACCTCGAGATAAAACCTTGGAAGTACCAGCTCGGGGGTAGTACTCCCACGATGAGACCGAGCCTCCAGACTTCCAACACTGATAATCGTTCCAGTGAGGTCCCTGATCGAGTTCACTTTTAACTTATCGGAATTCTTTTTTAATCCTGACTGTGCAGTCCATAATTAGATGAGACCACCTTCAAAGAACAAGTAAAGGAAATATTGCTCTGATCCCTGACCATGGCCAGATCAGGGAGGTGTTAGGACACATAGGCGTAGGAAGAGGGCTCCTAGTTCAAAATGTTGTGGGGCGGAAATATGCTTCCTCCCCTTCAAATCATGGAAAAGCCTCATTTGTTCCCTCAGTAAAAAATGTCAAAAATTTGCAGGAATTCTCCTTAAATTTTACTCAAAATGTCGCACCAAATTGCATCTGAGGACCCTCAAATGTTCAGAATTATTTCAAAGGGGAGGGGACACCCCTAACACCCCTCCTCCAGGACGGCGGTCTAAAACAAAGTTCAGTCTCCCCCCCCCCCCCCCCAGTCGAGAACAGCTTTCTACGCCTATGTGAGAACACCATCCTGATCAGATGAAACCTAAGGCACACGACAGTTCGCACATTGTTCTTCATGACATCCATTGATAGGCCTACTGATGCGCGTCCATTAATGTATGTGGGGTGTTATGTGTGTGTATGTGAATCCAGATGCAAAATACGCCACTGATCAAAGGGTTCTAACCTTTATCGTGTTTTTACGTAGGCAAATTAAATTATTTAATGACCATTACCAAAAAGGGAAGTTAGGTCGCATTGAGTGGCCGGCCTCAGAATGTCCTCGAAGGTTCCAGCAACCGTATTGTGATTTTCCGATGCCAGTGGGCACAATGCAAAGACCACAAAAAGTGGCCTCGGGATGAGCTTGTAGACTTCGAACACTAGCAATCAAGCTCACTTTGATCTTTATTATGATGATGTGGTGTGCTAGGAACACGAAAATGTTGCACCAATACCTGGTACTAATTAATGGTCAGATAAAACCTAAGGCAAACAGTTCTATAGCGTATACATTGTTATCCAGACTGATGGTTGTCCGTGCGTGTGTGTTTGAGGGCGTGTGTATGTGTGCAAATGAAGTCAAATGCAAACAGGGAGTTGCCACTGCAAAGTTCATCTCTGATCAAAGGGATTACATCTGTTACCGAGTTTGCAGGGTAAAAAAATGAAAATGAAAGAGTTTAATGAATTGCACATACGGATACAAAATCGAAGCAAGTTGTACGTCTTCCATATTCCTGTAGATGGTTATCAAAAACAACAGGCCGAGAAAATGAGCACCTAAGGTACAAATTTTATTAAATAACAATGAAAGAGGACGCGACGACTGATCACTATAGAGTTTGTCAAACATTACAATATACCGGTAAGACAGTTTCTTTTCGTTACTCTGAGTATCGCTTACCATGAAACTAATACAGAGATATCGTTCAAATTGACCAAGAGATGCCTCATGTGCGTTATGAAAACCGACAGTCCGTCTACTATACCTTTTTTGGGCCCATGTGGTCCCCATTCTACTTTAGACCACCTGCTTTACACCTGCTATACGTCCTCTCTGGGCCCATCAGTTATTTTTCTCTACGTAAATTACTCCCGATGATGGGCTTTGTGAGTTTAACAAGTATAAGATCGCAGTACATTGCATCTAACTTCGTCATTGTTTGAAATGTAAACTTACCGAATGACCTTCACCTATCTAGACTCTATCGACAAGAAGTGATCAGATGATCACATAGTTGTAGGAAGGATTAATGAAGATATATTTAGCTTGCAAATAGGACTTCGTTGGAAGGCATGGAATATCTAACTTAGAATCAGTTAAAGTATTATTCAGGGCCGTCGCGGGGAGGGCCACTACGGTGGGCGTCTGCTGTATATGTTACTTCTTACCCTTTCAAAAAGTGATAAATGCAAACACATTACAAATTTTAAAGAAAAAGCAAGCAGGAAAAAGACCTCATTTACATGAAAAACGAGAGGCATCAGGAAAGAATTTTACACTAATGGATAACTTTTGCAATGTAAAATGAAGTATAACATTACTAAAATATCTTTAAAATGTTTTGAGAGGCGAGGATGCTTTGTGCATCCACTGTGTATAGTTCTCTCATTTCTTGAGGGCGTACGAGGCGTAGAAGAGGGGGCTGGGGTTGCAGCCTCTCATTAGGATACAAAATTCGGAATTTTCTGACAAAATATGCATTTTACTGGCAAACATGTGATAAATTGTCGGGCACAACTGATGCAGCATCCGCATCCGGCATTAGTACTATAGGCTTATGCTTGAACTGAAGGACAGAGTGAGTAGAATCAGTGGTTCAAAGAAATGGGACCCTTACCATTATATGCATCCTTCATGTCTACAGCTGGGGATACTACATCACAAAATCAACCGAAATTTTGTCAGAATCATTGAGAAATGGTCCAAGTGTGATTTTTGTTGTTAATTGTCCAATTACAGGTAGGCTAGTTAAAGACTTCATATTAACTCCCACTGTTTTACATACCCCAAGCTTCCTGGGCTCTTCCCCGGATTCCCCACACGGAAGTTACCACGAATCCAATCATGACCCTTAAGAAGGGCTCTCGAAGCCACACTCTAAGGACTGGGATCGCTTTGCCTTCCCGTGGAGCCTTCATTAACTTCCCTTGGGATTTGGTACTCACACCTAAAAGCTCTGTCTTCCGACGTATCATTTTCAGATTTGTTCCAACTGTCCTGATTTGTCAAAGGGTAGTGGCCGATCCCTCATATTATGGATATAACTAGGACAAGAAACAGATTTCCACTTTGAAGAAGAGACAAAAGGCAGCAGAAGTATGTGCGTGTGTGTGGGGGGAGGGGCAAACATAGTTACAACAAGCATATGACAGAGGGGATGGATCTTCTTGCAAGCAAACCACGAGGCATGCGTCTCTCAGAATCAAAATCCACATGACCGGGCCTCTTACTTTTTAAAACCCGAAAAAAGTTTTTGAATAATTACTACAGCCTTCCTTTTGATCGATCAAGTTTATCTCATTGACAACGTTAACTTCTTAATTATAGTAATTTCATAGGCCCTACGTACAATGTTACCCATTCAGATTTTGGATGTGCCAGCCGGAAATAAGTACCATGGTTTAAACTCTGAAATTGAAATAAATTTGTCTTCAATACTAGTTTACGGTCTTTTCAAAGCAAACAACTTCAACAATCTCCCTTTATTAGGATAGCCTAACTGATGACCACTTGCTCATAATAAACTGACCATTCCAGCCTAGTAGCCAGGTAAAGTAGCCTACTGACGGGGTCGAAATAGCTTCCAAGGGGGCAACATAGGTTTCAGGGGCGAGATATACCAAAATGTATGTTAAAAGTAAGACGTTTTTAATTTTCTAGGGGCGAAATTTTTTATAGGGGCGCCGCCCCTGTCCACCTACTGGACTACGGGCCTGGACCACTCTTAAAATGCAAACACTAGATCTGGGCTAGACCTAAACTGTGGTCTATCGGTAGGTGAGGTGGATCGAATGCTTCATTATTAGGTAAGTTACTTAGAGTAGCCTACAGAAGGTTAAGGTTTAACAGTTAAGAGTTAGTCACTAGGGCTCATCAAGGACCCTACATCAGGTTGAACCAGTGGCATAGCTACGGGGGGGGGCATGAGGGGGCACGTGCCCCCACGACAAAGCCATGCCACCCCAGGTGCCCCTACGGAAAATTTTGGAATGTATACTTTTTTTTATATATATTAGTCTTATAGAGGGAGAGAATTCAGAAATTGTGCCCTCCCAGGAAAGGTTCGTGACCCCCAGTTCCCCCTACTAAAAAACCCTGGCTACGCCACTGGGTTGAACGTAGACGAACACAACGACATTAGATTTCTATTTTAGACTCTTGCTCAGTGGGCAGCCAGAAAGGGCTGTATACGAGTCGATCACAGTCCTATTCCTGAGACCATCCGACGGACAAAGTGTATTCCCAATTTGCATTTAAGGACCCTGAAATATTCGACAAAAAAGTTCCAGCGGGGAGGGAGACACCCTCTCATCTTAGAGCCCTCTCCAGGACGGCGGTCCGAAACAACGTTCATCCCCCACCCCCTGTCGAGGACAGCTTTATACGCCTATGTTTAATTTCTTTCCCAAAGGATTGGAAGGGTGAGGATCCTTGCTCTGTGCCACTGCTTGTCTGCAGCTGAAGCGGGCAAAGACCTGAAGGGATGTACCCCTGAGTAGGAAATCTTCCTGAGTCGGACAAGTAGAAACCCCTTTTTGAAAAAAAAAACAATTTAAACCCCCTGTGAACAGCCAGGCTGAACAAATAATTAAGAGTCATCAAAGATGTCTAGATGGTCCATCAAGGATTTGATCCAGAAATCTTTCGAATGCAAGGCATGTAAATACACTCTTGAACCATCACGATAACTCCAACTGTTCTAACGCCATTGGCTAGTGACAGTGGTCCCCGAGTCAAGCCTGGGAAACTTTGTAGTGTACCAAACAGCATGGGTGTCAATCATAGGGAAGGGGGCAGGGGGTCACCAAATATGTCTCAGCGGTTCCTCAAGGATTTGATCCAGAAACATTTCGAATGCAAGACATGTAGTACACTCTTGAAACATCAAGTTAACTCCAACTTCTCTAACGCCAATGGCTAGTGACAGTGGCCCCCGAGTCAAGCATGAGAAACTTCTTAGAGTACCAAATCGCATGGGTGTCAATCATATGGAAGGGGGAAGGTCGGGAGAAAATCCACATATACTCCGAAACACTATTTCTTTCCCGTCATTAATGCCCCACCATTCGTCAGTTGGGATTGACGCAACTGTCAAATCGTTGAAGCGTTAGTCAAAATTAAATTTACATTGCAATTCACACTGTGACAGACTGCATCGTGATTTTCATGTTCATGCAATGTTTAAAAACCTTCTTACGTCATGTAACCTTAACTTCGTCATGATCTTTGACAATGATTCCTAACTGCAGAGATTATCGGACTGGAGAGCTTCCGTACGTGGTATTTACAATTTTGCTCGAGCGGCGGACACACTTTTACATGAAAATGCACGGTTCAAGGGCGGTTAATGTTTTCAGACGGCAGAAACTGAGAAGACGCATTCGTGATTACCGGCTCCAAGCATGTTAAACGGCATGCGATCGTGTGATTTGGTTGATTCATTAAGGCGATCAATTTCATTAGTTATTTAATTGTATGCTAAGATATACTTGAATTTTACTTTCTAATTATACTGATACATCATTGTGTTCAAAAGCAAATGGCTTATGACAGTGCCCCAAATGTATCATTATCTAAAAGATTTACCACAATACAAATGACGGCTCCAATTTTCTTCACATTCTACAACCAAAAGACTTCATGTGAAGCATACGGTAGAAGGGCGCCACCGACTTTGTCTATTCTCAACGTCGGAGACGACAGAGACAGTAAATACAATAAATCAATACTTAATTCAAAGATACTTATTACGTATTTTAATATTTATGACGTAACAAGTGCCTCACCTCAATGGTCTTGGTGGAGGCATGGCCGTCGTGTGTAAGAACCACGCAGCTATATTACATCTTATCCACGTGAGTTTGCGGCGTAATTCAGAGAATTGCCGAGTCAAAGGGGCGATTCCACGGCTGGGTAACACGCTGTCGAGGCAATGGAGCACTACCTCAGCAGAGAGCGCATTCGTGATTACCGGCTCCAAGCATGTTAAACGGCATGCGATCGTGTGATTTGGTTGATTCATTAAGGCGATCAATTTCATTAGTTATTAATTGTATGCTAAGATATACTTGAATTTTACTTTCTAATTATACTGATACATCATTGTGTTCAAAAGCAAATGGCTTATGACAGTGCCCCAAATGTATCATTATCTAAAAGATTTACCACAATACAAATGACGGCTCCAATTTTCTTCACATTCTACAACCAAGACTTCATGTGAAGCATACGGTAGAAGGGCGCCACCCACTTTGTCTATTCTCAACGTCGGAGACGGAAGAGACAGTACATACAATAAATCAATACTTAATTCAAAGACACTTATTAGGCATTTTAATATTTATGACGTAACAAGTGCCTCACCTCAATGGTCTTGGTGGAGGCATGACCGTCGTGTGTGAGAACCACGCAGCTATATTACATCTTTATCCACGTGAGTTTGCGGCGTAATTCAGAGAATTGCTGAGTCAAAGGGGCGATTCCTTGGCTGCGTAACACGCTGTCAGGGCAATGGAGCACTACCTCAGCAGGGAGCGCATTCGTGATTACCGGCTCCAAGCCGGTAATGCTACCTCCCTGAAGTCCGTATAGAATCTAAAAATTAACAAAGTAAAGTATACGCTCATACATATATTGTCCACTGTCAAACTGTGTGAATATGGGAACTTTTAATGGGGTTTTTATCAGATTTCTTTGATCTTTAAGATTTTTATCTTTTAGATATATACCGTACATGCTTTATTCATTGAAGAGTTAAATATTCACACGAAAAAACTTGATGCTCTGGATAAACAAGATTTTCGTAACTTACAAATACGGTACATATGCTGGTTCATTTCGTGATAACCCTCTCACCGTTCTAGAAACTCGTTGGATCTGGTCTGGTCAATACCCGGAAGGAGGTAGTGTCTTCATTACAACTTGAGCCTGCCTCTTCTATTTTCAGTCACCGCATCTAGTAATCTCCTCTCTTGCTTGTAGTCGCGAAAGTTCCTCGTAATGTCGGAAAATTTCGTCTAACAGTTTCAAGCACTTTGTTCCCTACGCGTTCGCAAGTAACTAGTTCGCAAAGAAATTGCCCTTTGCTTAACTTTGCATCTTTTTACAGGGCCTTAATTTCCACTCTTTGGAGATGAAGTTTTTCAAGCGAGTGTCGCCGTAGTAAAACATGGTATGGTTAGCTGGTGGAGGGACAATTGGTGTTGTCTATGTGCAAAAATGCAATATTTTTCCCCCTCTAAGTTCACAGTGGCAGATGTTTTTGATATGTGTCTTTCAAATAGAGACAGTTTCATCCTCAAAAAAAAAAAAAAAAACTATAACGGTACAGTTACGACGATGGGTAAACGATGTAAGCTAATTCAAAATAGCTAGCCTACACTGATATGTAAGTTGGTAAAACCGTGCTATGCTCGAGAGGCGGACACACTGACGAAAGAGTACACAGTTCGTGTCATCTGAATGCCTGCATTATGCGCATTCCATATATCGAATGAAAGCTTTAAACCGGGAAAGGGGGGGTTCCTTTTCTAGCTAGAACAGTAAACGTGTGCTCTGGCCAAAGGGTAACCTTTGGCGACCGTAAAGTTTTTTGTTTTGTTTTCCATGCGACCATTTCATTTGCCGATGGCGAGTAAAATGTTACACTGGCTACCACATTTCATATTTTAGTAGCCGGAGGCAGCTATTCTTTTCTTCATGTGTACAGGGTTGTCTAAGGATATCCTTTTGTGGAGAACTTCCTGATTTTCCAGTCTTAACCCCATGGAGCGGCTTTTTTCTTTTCAATTATTCATGCTAACACTGAATACTCTAAAAAATAAATAATCATGATAGGTATTATTACAATATGGATGCAACTTGCAATTACAGTTGCCGGCAAGGGTGGACTGGGTGTTTTAAGTGGCTCTGGCAAACATTAGTTTTCCAGCGGTGTCCAACCCGGGTGTAGAATTTTTTTTCTTTCAGCAACTGTACCAAAACGGCGCTTAAGTCACACCAAATGGCCCAGGCCGCCATTGCAATAACGTTAGGTCAGTCATCTAATGGTTGTTTCAATTTCACAGAGGCACACCTAGGAGTGCTTTTGTTGATGTTGGGGCACGGTGGGGATGGGGGCTTGGAAACTCTGATGTTGTGATACCATCTAAGTGGGCTGCCACCATCAGCTGGGACACACAGTGTTCATGGCAAAGTTTACCTAAAAGTACCTTCCGCAGAAAGTGGTACTTATCAGGCCTTGTTACATCCATGGATATACACATCACCTCCCCTGGTTGAAAAATTACAGCTTGAATGCAGTTTGACTTTTGAGTGCCATAAGCCACCATAACCTGCTGCTTCCTGATGCACCAATACAGACAAATACCCTTTCTCTGGCCTAGTCTTACCTTAACTCTCAGAAAACTTTACTGGCTGAAGGTCAAGTAATGTAAGAAATCAGACAAAAATGACATGCTATGCAGGAGCAACATTCTCAATTTTCTTTTCTTCTGTTTTGTAGAAAACAAAGAGTAAACAATTTAACAACAAAATTGAATGCAAAAAACTGGTACAAGGATATGGTTAAAGTAGTTTGATAATGTCAAACACCACCTTTTTGTTAAACAGCTATCTAAAGTTTTCAAATGTTTACCAAATTAGTGAAATCTTGAAACTAAAGAGAAACTTCCACCTTTGAGCTGATACCAGGCCTTGTTGCCACTCAGTCAATCTTATCCAACATAATCTTTGTTTCTTGTAATTTGCTTTGTTTCTCGATGTCATAGTTGTGTCCATAAACAAAATATCAGTGAATACTTCTATGGTATTTCCATAATAAATTGAAATACTTTTTCAATACATGAAGAATTTTGATATA
The DNA here is from genome assembly GCA_029531755.1 of Holothuria leucospilota. Taxonomy (NCBI): domain Eukaryota; kingdom Metazoa; phylum Echinodermata; class Holothuroidea; order Aspidochirotida; family Holothuriidae; genus Holothuria; species Holothuria leucospilota. The sequence continues at coordinate 20,202,382 of CM055976.1, read as the reverse complement.
ACTCCCATCTACACGTATGGTGCAATACAGTCACAAACATAAACCCTCCTTGAAGTAAAGAGAGACATACTGAGCTTAAGTAGGCAAAACTTGAAAATGATTTAAATGTTGAACACATAACCTCAGCATGCAGGGCCAGATTTAAGCATGGGCCAGCGGGACACATGCCCAGGGCCCCCACACAAAAAGGACCCTACAATGTAGACTATCACATGTTTGGCGTTCATCCATTGGGAGACTAAGTCTATTGACCTTAACTAGACAAACATTTCTGATCATTACCAGCACTTCTTCTGTCAGGGGCAAAACAAAACTATTCATGGTAGGTGTATGCAGACGCAACCACTACCACCATAGCTACTGTTTTACCTAACCTAACATTTACTACAATGTACAGAATTCCTAGGCCGACTTAAAGAGGTTCGTGTACATCTTTATCTGTTACAATATTTTTTCTTTATCGCCAAATGAGCGTTCAAGGGGCCTTGGCATAAGTTCATTCCCAGGGCCCCCACATTAATTTATCTGGGCCTGACTCCTTACTGACTAAATAATAGAGTGCTACTCTATACAGTTATTAAACTGACTATAGCTATATCATGGATACAACATAAAAAAAACAAAAAAAAAACAAAAAAAAAACAAAAAAAAACAGAAAAAACAAACAAACAAAACAAAACACATGGTACTGTGTCCAAAGCCCTGTCTATGACATATATATGTAAGCCAAACACAAACAGTGAACAACATACCTGGTATTGAAGGACTTTTACAGTATCATTCAACAGAAAACATTTTACATGGTAGGTCCCTACAGAAGAATTTGCTCAGTTTCATACCACAGAAAACAACATACCAGGTACTAGAGAGTTGTCCACAGTGTAATACATCTGTAAACAACATCCCTAGTACTAAAAGATTTGTCGACAGGGTCATACAGCTGCATACAACATCCCTAGTATTAAAAGAATTGTCAACATCGTCATACAGCTGCAAAAAACATCCCTTGTATTAAAAGATTTGTTGACAGTCATACTACTGAAAAAAAAACGTGGTGTTACAGAATTTGTTCACATTGCCAAACAACAGTATGCAACATATTATCTGGTTTTAAAGAATTTGTTAAACATCGAAGAAGAGTAAACAACATACCTGGTATCTGAAGATTTGTTCACAGTGTCATACAACAGTAAGCAACATACCAGGTGTTTAAGAGTTTGCTCAAAATTTAATATCACAGAAAATAATGTAGCTGATATTGTGGGAACTGTTCGCATTTAGAGTTTCCGCATGAAACTTTAAATGATATACCTTGTATTGAAGGGATTGTCCACACTGTGATACAACAGATATGCATAAAGCTCTTATTTCAGTATTCACTTGGAAATACCACTGTGATGAATGACACAGAAATATTACACTGGGAGGTTGACTAATGCTAGAGGTAGAGAATCAGTGTTTATTGGGAGCAATGAATCACCTAACAATCATGAAGGTGATGGATATCCATCCTGGAACCTTGTAAATTTGATAACTTCTTACCAATTGGCAATCCACAGCTCTCGTAACATTAAATACTATTAGCTGGTCAATGGTTTCAGTAATCTTGAATACTTTTAGCACTTTAAGTTACATTAGCCATAACCTACAATGATTGTCATACTCAAACAGTGTTTGACTCTATATAGTCACGTGATGTGACTTTACTCACAACAATAATTCCATGCCAGCGTAAAACCAACATGAAGCGTATAACCAACATGGGCTACCATGCCTGAACAGTTTTCATTGTCATCAGCTGTGACTTTATTGACAGCAAATATGATGAACTGACTACTGTCAAAATACAAACAAAAATGGTCATCCCAAACATGATGTCTGTAGCTAAACAACCGTGTACAACAACTTAGCTGTAATTAAATCAAAGACCTACCAATAACTCGCATGTTGTCTGTACCTCTTGCAAATTTCCTAACACTTGTAACAAGAACTAAAAGACTTAATGACACCAGTGAACACTAATGTACAGTGCCTTGCATATTATATCAAAAGTCTTATCCTGAAGAAGAAACGTAACAAAATAGAAACTGAATCATCTGACAAGCGTTTCTTCTTGTTCATGTAACAGCTTTCACTTCACAGCTACCTCCATGCTGTAGTGAGCGCGCCCTCTATCCCATTACTCTCTTTCATGTAAAGGTTGCCATCCGTCACTGACTGTAGGACAATTTATTCCTGGAAGAGTAAAATATTCACCAAATGAAAGGAATACTGCCCTCAGTGATATCACAGTTAAAATCGTATACATGTGAATGCTACTGTAATTATCAATTATGTGTACTGACTGCATATAGCTCATGTAACCTGTGGTCCACCAAGATAATACTGGTCTTACAAAAGACATGGGCTGGACATAAACCAAATGTGGGATGGCCAGACAATTGTTTCATGTGATAGAAAATAATCCCCTTACAATGTGGCCTTACAAACAAGACGGCCAGTAATTGTGATCTAAATATAAAGTATACAGAGTTATATATGTACTCTGCATGTGCTTTGGTTTAACAATGAGTTAAACTAGGGAACAACTTATTTTCTTACTTTACGATTGACCTAAACCTAAAACACACAGACTGCAGAACAGGAATCTGTTTAACTGATGTAAGCTAACTTTTAATATCACTACTAATGAAAAATTCAAGCAACTTCTCAGGTCGTGTGTGTTCTTTGTGGTCAAAAATAGGCCTTTTACTGCACTTGTGTAGACAACTACTTGGACTAGAGAATTTTTATGGTAAATGGGAACTATTTTTGGAGTGTGCAAAATTTGGGAGTGCGCCAAAATCATACACTACGTTAGCAAAAGTGTATTACATTATGTTTAGTGATGCAGAATGGCTTTTTAGATCCTTTGTTGCAGCTTTTCAAAACTTTTGTTTCCACTTTTATAATACATTCTTTTGTAATATCTTAAACTTTTACACCTTACTCAGTTTCCTTGTTCTTTATTGCCATTTTTTTTTTCATATTTACAAATTTTCTCAAAAATTTAACACAATAAAGGAATAAATGAAAAAAAATCCCATTAAACCATGATAAAGACTTTATGTTAGACTAATTCTTGCAAAGACTTACAAGTTATAAATAGTACTATCCACCCAGCAGAGCAGACTCTGTTTGCTCAGCCCTTCTTTAAAGCTTCACAAACACCGTCTACCCAAAAGAGGACTGTGTCCAGTCTTAAACACACACTTCATTACCATAATATGACTTTATATTCATGTACTCTCTCATTATTCCTGCTAATGTTTTTATTAAGTGAGTGTGCATAGTCTGCTAGCCGTAAAACTGAAAGCCTAGACTGAAACCTGAGAAGTCAGATCATTACTGTGTTGCATAACCACCTGTGCAGTGGGTACTACCAAGGAACGGTACTACAAGGACATACCAACACCGTGGGTGGCATAGGTTACTGCATTATTCAAACTCCAGATGTTGATCTGTTTTGAATATTCATTAACAATCAACCAGACTGTTGGTGAAAGGCCCACATATTGCTATGAATATCCAATATGTTCACTTGTGCATGTGTTAGGGATATGACTGAATAAAGAACATGCCTTACAGCCTGACACGTAGTGAAGGTCTTAACCCATCTATGGTGTGACTACTTGAGAACACGAACTGTTTGACAGACATGAATGTTTCCGTTAGATTAAAATCCAAGAGAGCAAAACTTTCATGTGAGTAATATTATGAAGACAAATGACAACAGGTGTCAAGAGCGTAAGAACAGATGAATGATCTCACAAAGTTACAGCTCCATGTCCATAACCTTCAGAATTATAACAACCGCTCACTCAAGTGAATATACCATCTGATAAGATAAAACCTGTTTCAAGCTTTACCAGTCTGCCTGACTGCAAACAGCGTCCCTTGAGTATCGACCAATGAGACCCTCAAATCATTCCTTTCAAATTTTGAAAGACAGGTTACAAATTTGATGATCTTGACTGTAAAGATTTGACAAAGTGTGAGGCAGTATTAAAGGGCAAAAGATAAGGACAACTTCTGCAAGGACTGCACTTGATAAAACACCAACTGATGAAAAGATTGGGCGAAACTATAAAACAGCTCAGGTGAATGAAGAACATATTTATTCTTGCTATCAGATAAAAATATTAAGTGGAGGAAGTTCTTTACCAGGTTAATAAATCCTTTCTTCAAAACCAAAATATTTTCATAAAAATTTCATGAAAATAGAAAAAAGTGACAATATGGTCATGAAAGGTGACATGAATGGTTAAAGTTGCTCATAATGAACCTTTCCATTGTTCAAACTTTATTACCCTTGGTTCAGTCTTGTGACCAACAGTATACATTTGCAAAAAAGTGGAATAATGCTACAAATATTGTTCCTTTAGGTAATACACCACTAAATCAAGTCATAATTCCTCCACTGGAAAGGTTAGCTGACAAATTCAATACTTGAATTTTGTGGGGCTTTGCAGAGATGATGTTACTTTATATGGGCATAATCTGTGATATTTATGTTGTGACAAATGAGTTGAAGTCCCCACTTATGTACAAAAACCAGGGAAGTCACAGGTGCCTGGGCATTTCCTTGCGTTCAGTGATTTAGCCAGGTCTCTTCTCCAATGTAACATTCTGACTGGCTGGGGCCACGTAGTGGGGTGATCCCCTTCCCCTTGGAAACATTTTTTTCAACTGAAGAGGTGCCTAGATGGCAACTGGTGTAATATTTAATCAAATTTACCTTGCAAATGAGGTGGGAAGTACAATTTGTAATGACTGATTCCTTGCAAAACTGAATCAATGTGATTTCTTCAAAGTAAACACCTGAGCAGAAATTACTCTTCAGACTTTTTTGTGGGACTTTCCTTTACTTCGGTTTGAGCGACATTTGTCGCAGAAATACAGGCTGGATAAATCACTTCTTGCATGACATCCTGTGCTGAAGTAAAATTGTGTTTTGAGTGGGGGACAACGGAGAAGCAACAATTCTACAGTTTTATAGCTTTCATAGTTTTAATGGTCATATAAAATGTTGAAACCTTGGGAATGTCTTCTAGAGCGCTTTCATATGTGGGAAAGCTTTCACCTGTTGCAAACTTAAGGCCAGAAAAAATTTGTGATGCACTGGTATCATTAGCATTAGTATCTTCTGTATAATTTCTCCTATACCATGGATATAGCTTCTCCTTTCTTACATCATCTATAATATTTTTTGAACATCCTGACCACCCACTGAACCATTGGTCTGGAAACGATGAACAAGACCCCCTGAGACTGATAGAGTTTCATACTCAGACCAACTGGGACCAAACTGAGGTCAGTTTGGAGTACGCCCAAGGCAGATTTTGGTCCAGGTATAGGGTAGTCTGGGAGCTGGTTACTGATGTCCAGACTAACTCCAAACTGACTCAGCTCTCTAATCAAACTACCCCATGAGAGCCATTGCTGCTCCTTTCAAAACACCCATTGGGCTCTGAAGTTGCCTACATAGCAGGCTGGACTGCATATTCCTTGTTCAGCCTAACGCCTGCCCTAGTGAAAACTGAACAAATTCTTTTGGATATTCATAGAAATTTTGTGGCCTCAAGACTGGTTGATTGTTAGCGAATATTCACAAGAAGGTAACATCTGGTCCCATTTAAATCATGCAGTAGCCCTTCTACCCAAAGAGTTGATATGTCATTGTACATTGTAATACCCACTCCCTGGTAGTACGCACTGCACAGGTGGTTATGCAACACAGTACTTCTCAAGTTTCAGTCTAGGCGTTCAGTTTATGACTGCAGGAGTACACACACTCACTCAAAAACAACAGTGTGAATAATGAGAGAGAACATGAATAAGTCAAGTTATGGAAATGAAGTTTGCATCTTAAATTGGACACAGTCCTGTTCGCTTGGGCAGACGGTGGTTTGGGAAGCTGAGGAACTGGGCAAACACAGTCTGCTCCACCGGGTAGCTCTGAAGGTGTTATGTGGTCCAGATTTAGAGTAGCCTGTGCAATCTTTTCTAGACATCAGGGGTCATAAAACAAATATGTTCATTAAATTTGAGATGACAGTCACAATTAAAAGTAGACTACATACCTGGTATAATCTGAAAAACCAACTCCAACATCAGCTAATCCTGTCTCTATCAGACTGAGAAACATTGGCGATCCTCTCTGAATGCCACCATTGACAAACTGAGTTGAATAGAGACTGATGATAGGGATAGGCCCATCCTCCTAAAAATGAGAGATGAACCACTGATGAAACATTTATCAATGTTCAGCTTAAGGGTCAAACATCTCTTGTGGCCCACATATTATGTAACATTCACTGAAGTTTCTCTTCTTGAGATGCTGTTTGCATAATTTTCAGTTGGACCCCTAATGACCCCAAATGACCCTTGACCTCCATCAAGAAGAAGAGGGATCTTCTACACCATATGGGCTATCCAAACTCCAAACATGAGAACTCAAACAGTTACCCTCCTTGTGATACACACACACACATACACACACGTGATGCCTAACAGGGTTCTGGGCAAGGACCCCATAGGGAATGCAAGGGAATTTTCCAGCAGTGAAGCTGCCCTCGAACGAGGCGAGTAGACGTACATGCTTGAGGGTGGGCTGCACTCCAAGGCAGGCACGTGCAGTCGCGTGTGACTTCTCTTTGCAGTGGCCGAAAATATTTTCGGGCAGCTACGCCAGTTTCGAGCTGTGACTGAGCTAGGAAAGACATGCGAGAGTGGAGCTCTCGCCGGCTGCCCTAGTACCACCTAAGGCTATGTTGGTGAGTGCACACATCCAAACAGGCAACCATCGCACAGATTCTTCTGCCTTGTTAATATTTTGTCTAAAAAGGGAGCATACTTGGAGTGAGTATGCACTCATACTCACATTTGACAGGTTGCCTTTACCAGTATGCATGAGAATGGATTTCTACTTTGCACCACCAGATGGTGAAAGTTGAGTACTAATGCTAAGGCAAATTTGTATTTGTTCCCTTAAAAAACTTAAGTGCACACCATGCCCAGACCCCACAAGAAAATTCTCACAGAGACAATTCTCTCTTCAACAACTCTCCTAGAAAATTCCCATCCAGACAATTCCCACTTGCATAATTCTCAACCATCCCCCCCCCCCCAAACAATTGGGAATTGAACCGGGGGAGAAGGCATTTGTCAGGAACCAATCACATACTTCTATTACCACTTAACAACACTGCAGTTGTACTCCTGATGTTGTACTCACACTTAAAGGCAGACAACTTACCAAAATGGTAGCCAGGAAAATTTTGTTCTTAATCAGCTGCAGCATAGCATTAGATGACGCCACAGGCCAGTTGGAAGTCTCTGATACTGGAAAGCCAGGTGGAATGACAGACGGAGGTTTTAAACCTTCAATTTTACAAAGTCTGCATTGTGTGGGTAAATCAAGGTACTTTTCTGGAAGATGGCAAATTCTGATTGAGAAAAAAACACAAAGCAATGATGAAAAGTACTGTTCACCTAGGGTTCTCAGGTGTTTTGAAAAGAGGGCTCCCTTTACCTAAGTCCATTCTTTAAAATACTATATTCTAGCGACCTGAAGAAACTTAAAAAAGAATTGTTTTTTAATTTCATGAACTTCAAACCTTTGGCAGGGTGACTCCATGTATGTCGCAGTTCTCATCTTGAGAATCCGGGCTCTACCTGTAAGACGCGGTTTTTCAAGTGATGGCTTCTTATCAACATATTAACTTCAAACCATACATTTATAAACCAAGTAACCTGGGGTTAAAACATTTAGTAATATTATGGCCATCACCAAGTAGTTCCTACCTTTCTAATGGAAGGCTCTCAACAGTACCATAGTCTACAAAACGAACAGAACAATAAAGATCGGGACCGCCTTCCACTGCCAGTATTTCACCACGGTACCACTGTTTGTCGGACTTGTAATGGGCAAGGCATGGCATACCTACATGGAAAACAAGACAATATCAATTTGGCATTTCACCATAATAGTACTACTTATCAGCCATAGTCAGTAAGACACTGATATGTACATGAAGATCCCCCTCCCACATACAATGGCCTTGTTGTACATACCTGGTTTTGGAATTTCAATGTCTGGAAAAGAATGTGCTAATTTGTTGACTTCCGCATGAAGCTTGATAAACTTCTCATAGATTAGCATTAGGTCATGATCTTGGTATGGTCCATCCTTGAAAGTTGTAGAATACTGCAGATACACCTACATAAAACAAATAAGTAGCACAGCAAGTGTCAATTATACTCATTCCTTTGGGCAATTCCATTAATATTAGGAATGAATAAAACATTAATTTACTGAATACAGTTAATCAAGTTTTGTGTGGTAAAGGTGGTTTGACATAAGCTTCAGAGAGGACACAGCAAAACTCACCTTCCGATAACTTTAAAACTGAAGGAAAATGCAGTCATCTCAATCAGAATAAGTATACCCCATCATCCTTATTTCATGAATTTTTTTTTTTGATCATGTGACAATATTTTTGTTACTTATTGATTAAATTCATTAAGAGTAACTCCTTGCTATACCTCTTGTTTGCAATAGTTATGTTCAAAAATCTTCAGGGGTAGTTTGTAAGGCAAATAAGAGGAAACATGCAAGAGTTTGCTGATTTTTCAGAGCTATTTTGGGGACACTGCCTATTGCCTTTAATTTAACCATTGCCTGGATGATCTTTTTGAAGGTTACCACAGCCAACACCAAGGGCATGACAAATTTTTGCAAACAGTGCCATTGGCTAAGTCAGGCTCCATAGAGGTACAGACCCTGGATTCTTAAAAGTCAGCCCATCTGCCATTCGCAGCCTGTGAAGGGTATAAAATGGCCTGTGGAATACTGGCAGAACCAAATTTTTACAAGAAATCAAGGAGTTGAATGCAATCTTGGCTACTACAATAAATTTAAAGCAAATAATGAAATAAAAGTGGCCTATTAAAGGTCCAAAACACTTCAGAACCCCTGGTACAGGTCAATACTGCCCATGTGGAAGACAGTTAATGTACCAACTTATCTTACATACAACATAAATTGAAGTATTTATCTCATGTTTACAACTCCTGTTGAAACTTACGATGTGTCACTTTAAATAAGTTTCATATAAAATTTCTCAACTGGTTTTCTCTTTATTTAGATTTTGTTATTCCAGAATGGTTGTCAGAGTTTAAAAGAGGGACACCACTAACAAATCTCATGACAAACCACCTTTCCTTAGAAAGGATTTCTCCTAACACAATCATACCTACCTGCTGGAACATATACAATAGGCTATCGGCTATCAATCCCCACTTAAAACTGCTGGAAAAAGTCTAGCTAAGCTAGGCACTCAACTCTGACACTGCAATCTACTCTCCAGTAAAATGAGGCTGCCAGAGACCAGAGCTCCCATGTGGGGAGGCGGGTGGGAGTGAGCAGGTAGGTATGATTGTGTTAGGAGAACATCCTTTCTAAGGAAAGGTGGTTCTCTGCCACAAATCATATCTACCTGCTGGAACATATACAATAGGCTAAGAATTCAAAGCACTCAAGGAGGAGGGAAGAGCTCAAAAAAAGAGCAAAACCACACGAAATAAAGGATCTCCAACAGAAAAACACCATTTACATGTGATATAAAATTATTAAATGCTTGACATTATACAAGCACTTGATCAAAGAACATGCATATCAACAAAAACTCTTGAAACAAACTGTCCTGTACACAAAACAGGCTGTCCAACCCTTATGACAGCACTGCTCTAGCAAAGGTGCCACGTTCGTTAGCGACATCCTTCAGATAAAAAGAACTGAAAGTAAAAGCTGTTGACCATGAAGCAGCCTCCATTATTTCAGCCATAGAAACCCCTTTAAACAAAGCCCACGAAACTGACGATGCATCATGAGCTCTAATTCTGTAGGCTTTCAGGTCCCCTTCTACACTATTTTCATAGGCCCAATGAATCAATGCTGTTATCCACCTGGACACTGTGTCCTTTGAGGCTGCTTTGTGGTTTCCATCCTGATAAGTTAGAGACAATTGACCAGAACCTGAACAAAATTTCTTTGTGGCTGCTAGGTAAAACTGAAGGGCCCTACATGGGCACCATGCTCTACAGTATCTTCCACTTGAGAAGATACCTGATGTATGTATGGTAAAAAAATACTCAAGTAATGAACTGATTCATTCTTTGCCAAAAAACCAGGATGGGAAATTAAAGTGAATCCTGTCTGATGACCCTCTTCTATAGTAAGAGCATGAATACAGCTCCACCTCCTACCAGAAGCAGCAGCTACAAGGAACACTGTTTTTTAAGTTAAAAATTTCAGCTTTGCCTTTTTCAAGGGCTCAAATGCTGCCTTTACAGCTTATCTAACACTAAAGACAAACTCCAAGGTGGGAAGAGTCTCCTAACAAGCGGCCTTGAAATGAAAAAGGCCTTCACCAAGTCACTCAAGTCTTTTGACTGACACAACGAGACCCCATTCCAACCTTTGTGTACCAAACTGATAGCAGCTTTATACCCATTGACAAAGCTAACTGCTAAGTTTCTTACCATAAAGAGATAATTGAGAAATTCTGCCACTTCTCCTATTAAAGCTTATATGTAATCAACCTTCCTTCCCTTGGCCCAAGCCATAAAACTTCACACTCTGGTGTTATATGTTCTGCACAAAGAAGGTTGTCTGCAACTTGCTGCTCTTTCTGCAGTCTCTGAAGAAAAGCCTTTCTCAATGAACTGTTGCTTGACAATTTCCATGCAACCAATTGGAAAATCTCTGGGTCTGGGTGGACCAGAACTGTTTGCTTGTGGATGGTTGACTGGGTTAACAGGTGTTCTGACACTGGGATCCTTACTGGCTTCTCTACCAAGAGGTCCAGAATGCTTGGGAACCAGCTCTGCCTCGGCCAAAATGGGGCCACTAGAATTATCAAGCACTGTTCTGTTCTGATCTTCTGAAGAACCCTTGGAAGTATCGCGAAGGGAGGAAAAGCATACGTAAACATCCCTTTCCATGACATTGACAGGGCATCTACACCCAGGGCACCCTCTTCTGCAAATGGGGAGACTTTAACTGGTAGTTGCTTGTCCAGTTTGGTTGCAAACAAGTCTACCACTGGCTGGCCCAACAACAGAAAGATTGACCTTAGACTTTCTGGATTTAGTCTCCACTCTGTGTGGCAAATGCGACTTCATGACAGTCCATCTGCTATGGAGTTCCTCTTTCCTGAGATGTGGGCTGCTTTTATAGTTACTCTGTTTTCCATGCATCACATCATTATTTCCCAGGTTGAGGCACAGAGTGCTGGTGACTGGGTCCTTCCCTGCTTGTTTAAGTAAGCTATGACTGGTGAGTTGTCGGACCTTATCAAGACCTTGCAACCTTGTACCAGAGACAGGAATGCCTGAAGACCCCTGAACACTGCCTCCAACTCCAGCCAGTTTATGTGCTTCGAGCTGAGTGCCTCTTCCCAACGGTCTGCTGTTTGATACTTCCCTAAGTGTGCTCCCCATCCGTATTTTGACGCATCTGTAATGATCACCTTTTGCGCTATCTGAGGGGCTAATTGTACCCCTTTGGAGAGGTTTTCTTCTGTGGTCCACCACTGTAGGTGTGAGAAAACTTGTTTTGTGATTGGAATTCTCTCCTCCATGTTCCTTGATGCTGCATTCCAGTGGGCCAGGAGGTGAAGCTGTAGTGGACGCATACGCAGTTTGGCCCATGGTACTATCGCTATACAAGAAGCCATGAGTCCTAACAGCTGAAGATAAAGGTGCACTTTTACTCTTGTGCAACCCATTACTTATTTCGACACTCTTACCACTTTGTTTATTCTCTCTGGTGACGGGGAAGCTATGCCTTTCCTTAGATTGAAGGAGGTTCCCAGAAAGGTGAGTTCTGCCCTGGGTGTTAATTCTGACTTTTCTAGATTTGGCAGAAATCCCAATCATTGTATCAAGCACATAGTTTGCCTTACCCCTTGAGTTACTTCTGAGGATGAGGACCCTCTTATGAGCCAATCGTCCAGATACCCCAGAATATGAACATTCTGCTTTCGCAGATAGGTTAAGACTGGTGCCAAGACCTTCGTGAAAGTCCTTGGTGCTGTAGCCAGGCCAAATGGGAGGGCGACAAATTCGAAAGCTTGAACTGCCACACAATACCGAAGAAACTTTGTGTGTGTTCTGTGGAATATGAAGGTAAGCATCTGTAAGGTCTATTGAGGCCCTCCAATCTCCAGGTCAGAGAAATTGCAGATTTTCCATTTTGAAATGCTCTACCTTTAACAAAGGAATGAGTTAGTTAGATGAGGTTTAACAGCCCAGTTTCCAACCAATTGGTTCAAGTCAAGCCGGCCAAGGCCTTTTTTCCAGTTGCGGCTCAATGGCTTGTTTTCCCTTACTCAATTCATTACAAAGGAATGAGAGGCTTCAGGTTTAATATTGGCCGGTAACCCCCTGATGCCTTTGGAACCATAAAAAGAGTGGTGTAAAACCCATCTCTTCTTTTTCCTTGTGCATGGTACTAGACAAATGGCTCCTTTTCTGAGCAAGACTGTTAACTGGACGAATGGCTCCTTTTCTGAGCAAGGCTGTTACTTCCAATGAAAGAGCCCTTTGCTCCCCGCTTTTCTTGGGTAGAGGAGACCTTAATACTTTGGTAAAGTTTGGGGGTTGCTTGAGAAACTCCAAAAGATACCCTTTCCCTATCACAGATAATACCCAAGAATCATATGTGACTGAATGCCAGTTTTTCTGAAAATAAATTAGACGACCCCCCCCACCTTGCAATGCCTCATGCTGAGGTACTGGTAGTCAAAACTGCTTAGTCTGAAATCTACGAAAAGATTTCTGTCCTTCTGAATGCTGTTAGAAACCCTAGCCTGAGGGCGAAACCCTTGCTTTCTCTGAGCAAATATCAGGAGACTCTCCCCACCGTGGTTTCTTGAGCAATTGTGTTTGGGGTAAATTCCCTCTTAAAGGGTCTTTTCCCCTGATCCTGCAGAGAGGTAATATGACCAAAAACCCTCGCTGTAACCTTAGCATCACGAACTTGCTCTGAAGTCCTCTGTGTTACTTCTTGGAAATTGCCCCCAAACAAGAGAGGCCCCTGTACGTCCAACTTAAGCAATTCAGATTTAGTCTGTGGGTCTAAAATCCTAATAGCCTCTAACAGGTTTTGCCTTCTTGCAAGGACACATGAAGTAGAAGCCCTTGCTGTAAGGTCTGTAGCATCCACCAATGCCGTAGCAAGAGACCCCAACAGAGCACTTAACATATCACTATCCAACCCTGATGGAACCCCTGACTTTATAAGAGTAGTAATTACAGACAGGAACACTGATGCATGTGAAATTGTCCTCATCAAGTGCCTTAAGGAATCATCTATCTTACACAGATCTTTGTCATGAGCTGCCTCCCTACCTGTGTTAATTTCTTAACTCCCATTGCCCTTAGGAAGGCCAAGGCTGTGGGATCTAGCTTGGGGACTGTGCCATACTGGTCAAATCATCCTGACCCCAATGATACATGGCCAGATGTTTAGCCTTAAAGGCTCTTAACTTAGGCAAGGCTTTTCCCATTTCCTTCCAACTTGTCTTAACTAAACCTTCTACTGGTAGTTCTGGGGCAGATGTTTTACTCTCAGATCCCAGATGATCAAATGATCGCTCAAGGAAGGATTCAACTTCACCTTCCTCCTTCTCAGGTGGTATGATACCCAAATGACTTCAGACTGAAGTAATCAAGGAGACCCATTCTGAAGATGCTAGGTCAACTTCTAGGGGAGAATCTGCTGTATTCTGGGACCTCTTATCAGATGCCCCTACCCAACTAGGCCTACCTGAAACTTGACTGGGTCATCTGCCTTGTTCCTCCCTAGAACTATCTACCCACTGCCCTACTCTTGAGGTAGACCCCTGATACAGGCTATCCTCCTCTGGAGCATGGACAGTCAATATGTCATCTGAAAGCCCAGGGGCTGAATCTTTCAATAACCCTGTTCTTTCCTCACTAAAAACTCTAGGTCTAGAGTGTTGATCTTCTTCACCTGACCTGTCAGCAGAAGCACCCTGAGCTGCCAACAAAGAATTCAGAGCTGCCTGGGTTGGGCCTAGTTTATCTTCCAAGTGTTTATCAATCAGAGATTCTACATCCTGAACTACACTTAAAGGAGCATCAGCTTTCTTAGGCTTTGGCTTAACCTTTACACTGGATTTACCTTTAGAGGGGGGCCTTGAATTTCCCTTGGCCATACCCCCCACTGAATCCCTAACATTACCCTCAACACTGGGGTATTGTTTAGAAGCTGAACTGCTCTCTTTACCTGTTGCCATGGCAACAGTGCCACTAGAAGCCATGAACATTGACACCACTTAAACTAAAAGTAGCACCATGAAAGGTTAGGTAACTCTCCAAGTAGCCCACCCTGCGTAATGGAGAAAAGACTAAAAGCTTGCGTTAGGCTAGGCAGCCTTGCCCATCGTATACAAGACTATGTAAGGCTAACCGAGCCTATCAACGTACGATGAAAATTGAGGCACCAAACGTGACAGTGGCAAAGAGACTGAAAGCTTCAATTATAGCCCTGCACTGCCATCTTGACCAAAACTAACTGAGATTTCGAATCACACGATGGTCACAGAACAACAGGCACTAGGGCTGTGAACGTGTAGCAAAATAAACGTTTCACTGCAAAAATTTGCGATCGTGTAGCGATTAATCGCTATTACCTTATCACAACAGAAAAACTCGGTGTGTGTTGATTGATGTGATAAATAGGCCTATTCAAAATGAATTTCCGTGAACCCCAAAACACGATTCCCATAAAGGCTTGTTCGTAGTTGAAACAGTAATCACAACATGACGTACTACATACTACATAGGGGGCAATATTATGCACTCTGCATTTACGGAGTATTCAGATGGATGGAAAATGGATGAAAAAAGGTTTTGTGATTAATCGCTTAGTAGCTTGTACTAAACGTTTATTCCACATGCGGTCGTTTAGGGATTAATCGCCTCACGGTCACAGCCACCCCACCAGATGTGCTAATAACGATACAGTACAGATACTGCTAGGCTGTAAGAGCCTTTCTTCAATCTTTAGCCGCGATATTCGCGGATAAACCGTTCCTCAAAATCTTGGGTTTCTGGCCCAGTCTGAAGGTAAAAATTGCTCTAAAGCAAGCTTTATTATGATAAACGTTAATTAACACAGAAGAAACAAAAAGATTACTGATACAAAGGATGGATCCAAGAAGATTCAAACCAGTGGAAAAGTGAGGCTTTCACAGTAAGGATGCCGAAATTTTACTAGAGAGTAGACTGCAGAGTCAGAGGTGAGTGCCTAGCTTAGCTAGACTTTTTTCAGCAGTTTTAAGTAGGGACTGATTGCCGATAGCCTAATGTATATGTTTCAGCAGGTAGGTATGATGTGTGCTGGAGAAATGGGCAATCACGTATTGATAAAGAAAGGAAAAGTATCTTGTGTCATCATTTTTGAGAGGGCGAATGTTATAGATAAAAAAATCACAAAAAAGGGCAAATTTGAGCAGGAAAAGTTGAACTGTTCTTCCCAAATCACAACACTTGACAACCCAAGTTTTACATTCTCCTAAAGCATTTAAGAAAATGATGGAAAAAGCAGCCTACTATATTTTTACCTTAAATTATGCATCAATTTTTTACACCCACATTCACAGGAGATAATTCTTCTTGTAAGTACCTTCACTTCTTGAAATCCTTGTTTAAATTTGTTCCACTGAGTTAACTTCAGTGGAAGAATTGTTATAACATATGCATAGATAACAAGGCTAAAGATTAACATACATGAACATGGCAGTGACTGTTTTACTAAGGTCTAACTGCCAGATATGGAATTTTGTGATTTCTTTTACGATAAGTAAATTTATTCTGGTCTATTTATTATGCAGCAATGTCATATAACACATCTGTACTTCAACTTGGGATGTCAGAAAGAATATTTAACGGTGACAACCAGTAAAAACTTGTTGGCACCCAACCCTGAGTAGTAAAAGCATTCAAAAATTATTAGAGTAACTCATAAACTACAGCACCAACAGTCCTGAGCTCAAGCCTATCAAATTTCAATCCTACACTTGTTCTAGGAAGGTAACATCTTTTACTGGTGTATTGGTATCATGTGCACTATTCAATGAACCCCTAGCTAACAAGTACTGTAACACAGTAACAGAAAGGCTCAATTTTGAAGCCATACTAAAAGCCAGCTTCTGTAATACTGACATACTAGTAACCATGAATGAGGGCTCTATGGTTCCTTTTGCTGGTGGACCATAGGTGACCTTTGAAACTTTGGACACTTTAAATGGTCATCTTGAAAATATCTGACACCAAATATTATATGTACATTTGAGAATATTTCGAATGTGACTTTGCGCAACCACAATGACTCCCCCCCCCCCGGAGTGCCTTCCAAAGTTTTGGCACAAATCATTGAATACATTTACTAAGCTTCACGTATATCTCACAATAACTGCAAATTTAACCTCAAATGACCCCTGATGACCTCAAAATAGCCTTAAGATTTTTTGGAGCCAAGTAGTAATTAAGTCTACCAAGTTCGGGTGCAATCCTAATTTAGGTCACAAAGTTACTAGAAATCAATGATTTTGACCTCAAGTGACCACTGTGACCTCCAAATGACCTTCACATTATTCACACACCATGTTTGGATTCCATTTGACTTTCAGTTACAAAGAAATTCAAAATGAAAGATTGTTCCCTTTGACCTCTAGTGACCTTAAATGACTTTGTATCCAAAATCAGTGTACACCCTGGAAGAACATTATGACAGACTTTCGTAATGTGCTCGGTGAGAAAGAAAATACAATTTTGAGATTTTCACATAATAGCCTGTATTGACCCCTAAATGATCTTTGACCTCCACATCCTGTTGGTCAAATGTCACCATGCACCTATTGATCACTGTGTCAAGGTTTCATCAAAATCCATCACAACATGAATGTTTGAGAGCTCACTGAACAATGCTGACAACATGATGGATAGAGCAATGATGGCTGATTGCAATAGCTCAAACAGATATACATATATAGCTGATTAAGCTTAAAACAGGAAAATGTGATACGATGTACATACCAAGTCAGGTGACTCTATACAGGGTACTTCAGCTAAGAACTCTATCCAACCAAGAGGGAACTGTAAGGGTTTAAAGAGTGACCTGAATGGAGTGTCACCACCAGCCTGGTCAACCAGCAATGCCTTTGGGTTTAACACCCCACTGTCTGGCTGGTACTGAGTAGGAGGCATGTCTCGTAGTGTTTCATGGTTCAATGATATCTTCGAACATTCAGAAGAGTCAAAGTATTCGTCATCCTCATCAAATATTTCCTCTCCATAATCATCTGCCGCTGCTCCCCCATAACCATCAGTCTTTACTCCCCCTAGTTGCTGCTGAAGGGCTTTCACTGATGTCACCAGGCCATGCTTCACCAGCAGGTCAGATGCATTATCACCACTTGGCAGAATCAAGTCCACTGCTACAGGTTTGCCGACCTCACAGACTTCCTAAAAACAAACCATAGCACGACATAAAGCTGAAACTCTAAAAACTGTGGAAGTTTCAATTAACCAGAATGCAAAAATGCATTGAGGTTTCGATGATATATGTTCTATTCCAAATAATGCCATGATGTCCCATATCTTTCAGTCACTGGTCAAAATTTCCCAAGAATTCCCAAGATCATCATCTGGGGTTACGAGAGGTCAAAAAGCAAAATTTCCCAAGAATTCCCAAGATAGTCATCAGGGTCACCAAAGGACAAAAAGCAAAATATCCCAAGTATTCCCAAGGCCTAACGTTACAGTATAGCCTAGAGGCTATGCTAAATACTTGGCAAGGCCCTACTGTAAGTAACATTAGCCTAGGCCTAGTCCTCAGTAAAGGACTGTGGTAGTTCGCCTACAGCTCTCTATACACAGTCCTTACACTGACCATTGAAAATAGCGGGGGGATCGGCCGTCTGTGTAATGGTTGAAATTTTCTGTCTTCTCACAGCAAATTCTGAAAGAAAAATCCTAATTTACAACCAGGAATTTTCTTCTCCAGATCTTACAAGAGTATTGCAGCTGTTCTGGATCACCGAGAATTTCCGGAAAGTGCCAAAAAAATGAAATGAAATCAGCAACTTTTTCGCTCTGTAAAATTTACTGTGTGACTTTGGAACTTTGTTTACAACAGTATGCTAATAAGCTACGTCGTTACATCAGTATAGAATGCCTGCAGAGGCAGTTGCCATGTGTATGCATAGGAACTACAGTAATCAAAGTGTTGTGCGTGACGTCACAATGTTATGCACACGGCATTCAGATGTCAACAAATATTTCGAGCGCTACAGTAAATTGTTAAGAAGCGGCTAAGTTGATGATTTTATTTCAAATTTTCGGAACTTTTCCGAGGTTTAAAGTGATAAAAACAACTGCAATATAAGTGTATGACATGGAAAGGAAAAGTTATGGTAGTTTATTAAGACTTTAGGTCCTAACTTTGCAATAAGAAGAAAATCAATTTCGACCAGCACTGTGCTGGTCGAAGACCCCAGGTTTTCAATGAGTCGGAGTAAGGACCGTGTATAGGGAGCTATCGGCGACCAGCTATACACGGGCCTTTACTGAGGACTAGCCTAGGCTTAGCTATAAGTATAAACCTAGCCTAGGCCTATGCACAGCTGGTCACAGAAATCTCTCTGTAAATGTTACAAACTTAGATGATGGGTACCAACATTTGACATGCAATAACTGCTTTGATTAGCCCTACCTAGGCCATAGCTATAGCTATTACAGTAACCTACCTCTAATATCAGCCCATACATACTGTATGATGGCACAACCTAACAAGGCCACTCTAAGAAAGTTTTCGTTTTTAAAAAACAAGACAAAAGAATGTGAATCTGTTTGTACCTGAAAAAGTTTTAGCGGACTTGACCTTATTTGAGAGCTATAAATCTTTACCACAGATTTTTCCTTTCAAGAGATACCATTATGACAAGTTCAGCGTTTCCTGCTGAAGCCTAAAATCAGAAGTAACCTAATAAGTCCAGCGGTTGCTGTTTACAATTTTTGTACAGAGCTGTATGTACAGGTTCAGTGAAGGCAGTTTGTGCGTTCAATTTGAGCTGCATATTTTAGCGTGCGCGTGCTTGAAAAACAGGTTCACGCGCATTTGCAAGGGATTTTGCCATGCGCATGCTGCATCAAAAATTGACGCACTGATTGTAACAGCAATTTTGACGCGCTTTGTTGACTGTATCGATGCACGACATTCGACAGTGGCCTTATTAGGTTATGTCACTATACTACAATTAGGCTAGCCCTAGCCCTCAATCTGGGCCTAGTATACTACGCTCCGTAAGACTACACTCCGAATACAAGGCCCTTATTCTCTGCATATGCATTTCCAGTAAATAGGATAACAATGATATATCACAAATTTCCCTTACCTTGCGATCACATATGACACTAACGAGCACTAAATACAATCAGTTACTTTTATATCTTCCTTTTTTGGCAACTTATAGAGCGTCATTCGGTTATTCTGCATGAAATTTTCAAGAAAATTGGTCTTATTTTCACCTGCGATGCGAGGCCTAACTCTTCTGCAGACGAAATGACTTCTTAATCCCATAATCCTACTCGGCATTCCGCTCCACAACTACACCCAACTGCGTATGCGAATGATCTTTATATCATACGTTGAAAAGTGTCATATTGTAAGAACCACCTCGGCCCACTGACGCGGATAATTTCCCATGACCCTACTCGGCTTTCCGCCATATAATTCTACTCGACTGCGTATGCGAAGAACCTTTATAAAGTATGCTGCAAAAGTTTCATACAAAAACATCACTTTGACCCACTGACGCAGACGGTTGACCTAATGGTGGTCAAAGGTCACTGCAGATAGCTCTAAGCAGACGACTACTTGAAGGCAGCCTGGTAGTGAAATAATAAGTCATTTTTTCGTAAAATTTATCAACATTTTCACTCATTGAAGGTGTTATAGTGTTTTTATCGTTGTCAACTTACATCGGTGACAGTTTGGTGAGTAACCGAGCCGATTTATAGTCGTGAGAGCTTAAAGTGTTTGCCACAACGCCGCGGTTGTGGCTAAATCCTGATTTTGTCAATGTATCGCCTAAGGACCTACTACACGGAGCAAAGTGCCAATGGAGCGTAGTGTGTAGGGCCTGATTGAGGACTAGGCTAGCCCGTACTGTGGCAGTTAGGCTAGGACTTAGTCACAGGACTAGGACTTTGTCTAGGCCTAGGCCTAGCCCATAAACCTGGAACTCTGCATTAGATTTATGTACTGAGTCTAATGTTATTGTGTGTGTAGACTAATGTTTGTAGTTGGTTCTGTAACAACACTTAGGCCTAGGCCCTAACTGTTAGGCCTAGCCTAGGCTAGGCCTACGTTAAAACTTGATCTGCCTGGTAAATTTTCCACTAAAGTTACTCATGCTACTCTGCTACCATGCTACTCTGAAGAGGAGCCATATTACAACATACTGTGATATTCCTGCTGTAAGTTTGATTATTCCATTTCTTGGTGCTAATTTTCCAATTCAGTTACAGTCAAATCTAACATTAACGTTGGGCTACTCAGCCAGCTCAACAGACCTTGGCAGGCAGGCTATGTGTGATAGTCTGTCACTGCACTCAGAAACTACAATCCTGGACAAAAATGATGGGACACTTTGGCACAAATGTAGCAAAATACTTCGACAGATTCGCGGTCTTCAAAAATCCCTGCCCCCCCCCCCCTTGATCAATGTTGTCCCAACCCAAAGATATTCCGAATTTAAAGAAATTCAACATTGAACGGGGCAGCGGGGGTGCTGTCCCATGTATTTTTGTCCAGGATTGCAATCCTGGACAAAAATGATGGGACACTTTGGCACAAATGTAGCAAAATACTTCGACAGATTCGCGGTCTTCAAAAATCCCTGCCCCCCCCCTTGATCAATGTTGTCCCAACCCAAAGATATTCCGAATTTAAAGAAATTCAACATTGAACGGGGCAGCGGGGGTGCTGTCCCATGTATTTTTGTCCAGGATTGTCTGAACTGCTGTACAAATGTATGGGAGCATACGAATATATGTTGCAGCAGAGAAACGTTCATAAATTGTAGGAAAAATTTGAGAGCCTTGATCGAAAATGAAGATAATGAGTAATTAAAGATTGCAATTAATTGTTAATTTGGAAATCGAGGAGACTTGGATTTTAGTTGGGAAGGTGGAATTTGACAGTAATGGAGGTATAAATTTGCCTGTTTAAGAAGTTGCGTTAGGACGTTTATTAAGGAGGACCATGTTAAAAAAGGTATATCCATTCAATTGTATTCATGCTATTGTTCGGGGGGGGGGGGGGCGGGGAGGGTGGAGGGACCGACAGTTTGTTTTGTACACTTGCTTACTCAATACAGCCTAATATAACCAATGTCTGCCTTTGGTTGAAGATTTTACACAGCATACAATATTTCATAGTCATGGCCAAGTACAACTTTTTCTCACCGGAACCGAAAGCTCACATGAAATTGCAAAGGGACGCTTTCGAAAGTAATATCAAAGTGCAGAAGTTCTTAGCTTTTCGTCGAGTTATTAGAACTATTATGATAATACCCTGCTAAATCATTTATAACATTATTGCATAAATGCCAGAGCGATTGGATTCTATCATTCCGTCAAAAGGAGGGGGGGGGGGGACAAAGTAATAATTCCAGGAATTTGAGACTAAGGAAGAGGTCGCCCTCGTGCAATGGCTATTTCAGAACTATGGTAAACCACATGATCTACCTTATTTTCCAGCATATTTTATCTCTAAGGATGACGTCATAAAAATGCAAAAGATGGAGTACGTATAGATGATATCACTGTACTTTTTTATGGGTATAAAGTAATTCTTAAAATGTAGTTTACTCGTTATTTGCCACGGTCAACCGTAAAATTGCTGTAAATATTTCTTTTGCATTAAGCCCCTTCCCAAAAGAGTGCGGTCGACCGTCAGTCCCGTTAAAACAGTGTGTAGGTCAACGGTAGACCGTCGTCAGGTCAATGGTAGACCGTCCGAAATGATGTCGCTATATCAAATTATTAGCCGCGGCAAGGGGTGTACAAGTGACAGTCCTTTGAAAATGAAAACGAGCTTTTGTGTAGGTAGTATATTCTTTTTCAGTGTTTGTAATATGATATCAGGGCCGGGTTTAACTTTGTGGGGGCCCTGGGCACAAAATATTGTGGTAGCCCCTTCGACTATAATTCTCCACAAGACTACAAGGGCGCAAGTCATGAAAGGAAGGCAAAGGCTGTGGTCCTACCCCCAAAATACAATAACATTATTTTGTGGGGCCCCTGGGCACATGCCCCGCTGGCCCATACTTAAATTCGGCTCGGTATGATATTATGTTATTCTCAATTAAAGAAGTCACATTCCGTTTCCAACTATCATCTTAAATTCGGGGATGTGCACACCGCTACGAAAAAATCGAATCTCACCTGTGTTCATGTACCCTATATGTAACTGACCAATACTCCTATGGACGTGTATGGTAGCTCGGACAATCCTGGACAAAAATGATGGGACACTTTGGCACAAATGTAGCAAAATACTTCGACAGATTCGCGGTCTTCAAAAATCCCCCCCCCCCTTGATCAATGTTGTCCCAACCCAAAGATATTCCGAATTTAAAGAAATTCAACATTGAACGGGGCAGCGGGGGTGCTGTCCCATGCATTTTTGTCCAGGATTGCAATCCTGGACAAAAATGATGGGACACTTTGGCACAAATGTAGCAAAATACTTCGACAGATTCGCGGTCTTCAAAAATCCCTGCCCCCCCCCCTTGATCAATGTTGTCCCAACCCAAAGATATTCCGAATTTAAAGAAATTCAACATTGAACGGGGCAGCGGGGGTGCTGTCCCATGTATTTTTGTCCAGGATTGTAGCTTTTAACACAGTTTCTGATTGGTTGAAAGTGGATCTGTTTACAACTGATCAACCAATGATATGGTAGCTTATGGAATGCCATGGATCTGCTGCAAACTATCTTCTGATTGGTTTAACATCAACTTGTTTACCAAAATTTAACCAATAACATAACAGCATAGATTACTGGGCTCAAATAAATACACTACAGTACTGTACAGACAAGTGAAATACTGTAGTCTATTCTCAGTCTTTTGATATGTTGGCTAAAGAATAATAAAGTTCGTGAAAGGACCTATTTACTCATTCAAAATTCGGATTATCAAGGAAAAATCCGTATTCCCATATTTACAATGATTTTCCGTACTGAATATGGAAAATCCGTGCTGGTTGGCAGCTCTGTCTCAGGGTTTGACCCCCCTGGTGACCCCAGATGACCTTTGACCCCCACCAAAAATGATAGAGTTCTTCCTCTTACTATAAGGCATCTAAATACAAGGTATGAAATTTATCCAAGCTTCCTACCTCAAGATATTGAGTTAACAAGGTTTTCAGGGTTTGACCCCTGGTAGCCCCAAGTGACCTTTGACCTTCGCCAAAAACGATAGGGTTCTTCCTCTTACCATAACGCATCTACACAATAAGTATGAAATTCATCCAAGCTTCCTACCTCAAGATATTGAGTTAACAAGGTTTTCAGGGTTTGACCCCTGGTAGCCCCAAGTGACCTTTGACCTCCACCAAAAACAAAAGGGTGCTTGCTCTCAATATGGGGCATCCATGTACCACGTTTGAGAACTGTCTGAGCTTCCCTTCTTGAGATATCGTGTTAACAAAGTTTTCAGGGTTTGACCCCCGGTGACCCCAGATGACCTTTGACCTCCACCAAAAATGATAGGGTTCTTCCTCTTACCATAACGCATCTGCACACTAAGTATGCAATTCATCCAAGCTTCCTACCTCAAGATATTGTGTTAACAATGTTTTCAGGGTTTGACACCAGGTGACCCAGGTGACCTTTGACCTCCACCAAAAAATAGGGTTCTTCCTCTCAATATGGGGCATCCATGTACTACATTTGAGAACAGTCAGAGCTTCCTTTCTTGAGATATCATGTTAACAAGGTTTTCAGGGTTTGACCCCCGGTGACCCCAGATGGCCTTTGACAACCACCGAAAATGATAGGGTTCTTCCTCTTACCATAATGCATCTACATACTACGTATGAAATTCATCCAAGCTTCCTACCTCAAGATATTGTGTTAACAATGTTTTCAGGGTTTGACCCCTGGTGACCCCAGGTGACCTTTGACCTCCACCAAAAACAATAGGGTTCTTCCTCTTAATATGGGGCATCTATGTACCAAGTTTGAGAACTGTCAAAACTTCCCTTCTTGAGATATCGTGTTAACAAAGTTTTCAGGGTTTGACCCCCGGTGACCCTAGATGACCTTGACCTCCATCAAAAATGATAGGGTTCTTCCTCTTACCGTAATGCATCTACATACAAAGTATGAAATTCATCCAAGCTTCCTATCTCGAGATATTGTGTTAACAAGGTTTTCAGGTTTTGACCCCTGGTGACCCCAGGTGACCTTTGACCCCCACCAAAAACAATAGGGTTCTTCCTCTTAATATGGGGCATCTATGTACCAAGTTTGAAAACTGTCAGTTTCCCTTCTTGAGATATCGTGTTAACGAGCAAAGTGTCACAAACACACACACACACACACACCCACACACACATACACATACACACATACACACGCACATTCACACATACATACACACGCCATCATGACTGCATAGGTTTCTCTTTTCATCGAAACCAAAAAAACGTGAGAAATGTGCTTAAATTACAAATGAATGGTTTGATAGTTCTATTTTGTGCCACACTCTTTAGGTACCATATCAAAATAACAAAGCCGCAGCTACCTCAGCCAAGCTGCAGCAGCTGCAGCCATGCTTGTTTGATTCCCACTACAACAGCACGTTTCCATTAATCTAATTATTGTAAGGTATATATAAGAACTGAGCATGGCTGCACCTGCAGTTTGGCTGAGGCAGCCGCACCCTACAGTTCTGACTCTGTACCTTACCAACAAGAAATTAGCACATGACAAAGTGATATCATAATCATACTGCATCACTCAAGATGAAAGTTATATTTTTCCAACTTTAAAGTAAATACTGAAAAATACCAAAATGATACACCTGCTGTAAATCATGTTTTAAATACAGTCTGCATAAGATAAGTTCACAAAATGGAGTCCCCCCCCCATTTGAATTAGTGTACCAAATTCAGGAATGGCTCCTGTCAATCATGTTACAATATTTTTGTTACTTATTTGTTAAAATCATGCAGAACTTCTCCTTGGTTTACCTTCAATATTCAATGTTTTTATATAGAAACATAATGACAGATACTTCTTAGCAAAATAAGGAGAGATTTGTAAGATTAAGCAAATTTTTGAAAATAATCTTGGGGTGACTGCTTTCTTTCTTTAAATGTTAAATTGTTGTGTTAGTAACACCTTCTACATCTGCATATCAACCTTACATGACCTTTGACCTTTACTACAGACTAAAGAATTATTGTACTCAACATGAGGTATACCCTGTGAGATACATAACAAGGTTTCCACAGTTTGTCCAGTTTTTAAATATCAATAAGATTCTTCCATTTTGCATGGCTCACCCAAAAGTGAAGTGTGGGGCCTGTAAAGGTTTCCTTAGTTTGTGACTGTGTTCAGATTTTCACAATTTCCTTCAGATGGCCCATGATATCAATGAAATAAGTTTCTCTCAGTCAACATCAATCATCACATTTATGGAGAAGTGTTTATTCCTGCCTCTGATGCTAAATGTTACTTTTCACAATGCACTCTGTGATGACCTCAAATAACCTTTGACTTCACACAACCCTAGACATCAACTACTTACGAAAATGGAGTTCTTCAACACACCATGGGGATATATCCATAGATGTTACCTGTCAAGATTACCCTTCTGAGATGATTATTTCAAGGTATTTACAACTTGATCTCTGTTGACTTTAGGTTAATTTCCAATTTCACCAAAAAACAAAACACATTGAAACATAATCACCAGACCTCATAGAAAAGATAACCTTACACTTGGCAAGACTGCAGCAGACCACAAGAAAACAAAGACAAGGAAAAACTGCAAACATGTGCCCTTGTTCTAATCATACATCAACAGAACAGGACAAAGAAAACATCTTAAGCACAGATAAACATGTAGGAGTGACAGAACAGACAGGAGTGACACTTACATATTACTCTAATGACCTGTCTCATGCACCCCAAGGCACTATTTGTAATGCTAATCTTTAAACATCCGGCTCATTTTTTTTTCCATCTTTGTTTATAATTATTATTTCAAGCATAGTTTTTTTAAAGTGCTATACTGAAGCCATAGCTACTGGAAAGACTGAACCAATTTAGATCTTCCTCTGACCTCGAAAGATCGATCAGGGTCCAAGAGAGGAAATGAGTCTTATGTGGATATAGGGCACATTACCTAAATTGATGAAATCTCAAGTAAAACCACTTGAGAGGTTAAAAATCACTTGAGACTACACCATTTGAGTGGCAGGTACTTCACAAGTTGATTAACTACGACCTAGACTATCTAATGCCATAAGCACGATACCTTAACGAGGATATGTCAACTACTGCTGACCGTTCGTTTCATTAAATTAAACATTAGACAAAGATATCTGTAGGGTGGGAACATCACAGGCACACTTCCTGGTCCTTCGGGGTTCACCATATTCCAAACAAGTTGATTAACTTCTACAACCTAGGCTAATGCCTCAAGTACAGACCTGCTAACATTTGAGACCTAGAAATAAGAACACAAAGAAATGGGGTGGTTTTTTTGGGGGGTGGGATTCAGGGGGAAAGGATGTCCCCCTTCCCTTTAGAATTTTGAAACCGAAAAGAAAGCAAATGAAAAATTGTGGTGCATTTCATGCAAATGCTGCAACATTTCAGGCAGAAAAAAGAATACAAACTACATGTATTAGATTGTCAAATGCATAAGAACATGCTGCGAACATGCCCCATACAAAAGTAGAGCAAAATATCCGCCGATTGGCGGATTTCAGGAGAGAGTTCAAGCGGCGTTTGCTTTGATCCTAATCAACCTATTTACCATTTTCACTGCAGAGCTTAGACCCACCCGTTCGTGTAAATAACCTACCACCTATGTGTGTATAAACTTGCTTCCCTCCTCCAAGTCTTCTCTTTTGTTTACTTGGAAGTTTTGTATGAGTGACCAAACAACAGACTGTTACTAAACAGGATTATACACTTGGGGTTTGATTACGCTTGATGGTTTAGGCAGAGCAAACTCAGAGGTGTGAACACAGGTAGTATCGGGCCTGAAAGCGTCATGATGGGCATGTCTTAGGAAACTTTACAGCATGAAAAATGCAAAAATCAACAAAACCCTTTCACAGTGATTAGCAACAGTGCCCCTGAAGCAACTGCTTTATCAAGGAATCACCTGTCTGGGATTCTCTTATGCAAGGGAATTGCTCTCTGTATGTACCACCAAAGAGCTGGACATCTCTTGTTTTCATTACCAGAGCACATAATGTCCCTCATGGCATCATGGATAGCTATGCAGTTAGGCATGGTAGACGACATACTAATAACACCCAAATGAATACGAATGCACCTTCGTAGGATTTACATGCCAACCATTAGAACTATCTATACCTTAAATGTTTCTATTATTGGTGAAATATTTTTGTCCAAAACTGTCATAACTTGACAATTAGCTGCCTCAATACAACAGTAAAGTTAACGCCTAGCCTAGGCCAATAACACCCACAGCATTTGTCCAAAACTATTGGAAGTTCTATCATTGCTGTTCCTACCAGAACTTTACATTTTCAAAAATACTGGATCTTCTTTTCAAGAAACTCTTTTCAAGATTTTTTAGAATCCCAAACAACAAAAACACTGCAACCAGCCCCATGTTGCTGAACAATCACACTGTATACACACTGTACCTTCACACAAACACATTGTACCTTCATAAGGGTGTACATATGTGTACAGAACTACATCCGTTGATTCCTACACAAGCCACGTAACACACAAAGCCTAGTTTCAACAATAAACAACACTGTACGTGCAGTCCCCTCTAATACTATCAGGTATTTTCCTGTGCACACACTTTCTAAAGCACTGACCTATGTTCCTAATTTACTGAAGTTTTTTCAAATGTTGTGTATGTACAGCTTGATTCTGAACACCTTCAATTCAATGAAGCAACCTGAGTTGCAATATTTGTACAGACAAAACAGGGGACTTCTTGTACTATTTTTGTCTTGGGAGATGGACGCCATAAATTTGAAATATTCTGAGTTTTTGCAGCATACACATTAAAAAATTGGACTGATTCCAATTTAATGATGGTTGACAAGTGTGTAAGTATAATACATTATCAAGGACAATTAACATCAACCATTTCATAAAATTGAAACATTCGACAACAATGTTTGCAGGGTAAAGAAATAGGGACATGTTTCATGAAACTAAATTAAGAATGACCAATCCAAAGTCTTTGTATACCAAATGTTGCTCACAGCTTGCTTGAGTTTTTATTTTTATCGTATAATGAAATAGAGTATCAGGAAAAAGGCGACTAATACCCTACAGAAACCCTGCCATAGCAACCTGATTTACTTCAAACATCAATCCTATCAAACAAATAACTGAAATAGACCACCACGTAAACAAGAGACTCAACATTTATCCAAATTTCATAGAAATGGGCAAAAACATTTCCTACTCTAACCAAAAAACATCAATATTAAATATTATAAAAGTTCTTTCTCAAAATGTGTTTTACTGATTAAAATCTTTTTTCTATAATATCCTTGAGACATATGATTGGATACTTATCAGCAAATAAAAATTGTTTTACGAAAAAACCTGGGGGTAAAGTCCCACTTTGTGAGCAGAAGAAAGATTTAAATCAAGATTAACAATTGGCATTCAAGAGCGCATTGATACATACCTTAACAGTCACGGTGCAGGTCTGTTCGGTAATCATTTGCGCAAGCACCTGTATGGCATTAGAAGTCCATCTTTTATCTGGTGAGGTCTGAGAATAAAATAGGAACATGAGCAAATGCTACTGTTGCAGTTAAAGAAGACAAAAAGAATCACATTTCAGTGAAATAAAAGGGAGAAATGTTAACTTTAAGCCAATGCAACTAATCTAATCTTCATAGCCTGCATGTTCACTTAGATTTGGACATTCTAATAAATTTTCAGGGATGATGTCATCATCCAAAATGATTAACTTGTAGCAAGTCTGTTTTGACTCTTTGGTTTAATTTCTGTCTTAGATCTCTGTGTATTTCTTTTGTATTTTAGTTCAGTTTTTGCTCCTGATAAGGATGGAACGTATTCCTACGTATCAGATTACAAACTTGCAGTACTCAGTCTCTTCATTCCAGACATCATTGTATGAACAGGTGGTTGGACCTCTAAAACAGATGAATTTAAATTACAACCTTGACCTCTTATGACCCTAGATGACCTTTGAAATTCACTACAAACAATAAGGTTCTTCCTCTTGACATAATGCATCTACAAGCTATGTATAAAGAGTATTCACAATTCCTACATTGAGATACCATTTTAACAAGATTTTCAGAGATTGACCTCCCATGACACTACACTAGATGACCTTTGACCTTTACCAAAAACACTAGGATGTTCCCTCTTGCCATAATGCTTCTACATGCTAAGTATGAAGAGTATCCATGCTTCCTACCTTGAGTTATTATGTCAGCAAAATTTTTAGTTTGACCGCCGAAGACCCTAGATGACCTTTGACCTTCACCAAAACAATAGGGTCCTTACTTTTTACATAATTTATCTACATGGTAAGTATGAAGAGTATCCACTATTCCTTCTTTGAGATACTGTGTTTAACAAGGTTTTCAGAGTTTGACCTCTGGTGACCCCAAATGACATTTGATCTTTACCAAAAACAATAGGGTTCTTCCTCTCAGTACAGGCCATCCAAATACTAAGTATGAGAAGTGCTGGGGTTTCCCTTCTTGAGATATATATTGCGTTAACAAGCTGAGCTTCACAAACATGTACATATACACACCCCCACACTAGCCATCATGCACACATAGGTTTCTCTTTTCATCACAACCAAAAATAGATAAAAGCCTCCTTTCCTTGCTTTTATTAATTTATCTCATACATATGTGTAACAGAAAACATAAACTAAATTTGTGACAAAGAACAATACATCTACACAGGATGACTGACAGTATCACAACAAAAGCAATATCAATATTAGCAACCACAATATATCCAATAATGATCAATACTCACAGGTGTGATGCCATACAGCTGACAGCAGATACTTTGTTGGGGAAGGTCTATTTCAAATGGACGGACATCAATTTGGTCGAGTGATACAACTTCTGTATTGCCAAAGTCAATATATTGTACCTACAGCAAAATCATTTAAAACATGAAAATAAAATGCAAGGATTAATCACTTTCCTCAAAACAGCAAAAGATTACATAACAAGTACAACAGGCTACTTTACAATGCTACACATAAATGCAGGCAACCTCATCACTTTTCTTAACCCAACATGCTTCGTCTGGAAAATCAAAATATTCATTTCAGATGTACATTTTGCCAGGGTATGTATAACCCAAGACTGATGCACGGTACTCTTACTCAGATTGAAGGTAAATTACCTCTGCACTATCAGGCATGACATCAATGACGGTAGCCCGGTACCACTGGTTATCTGCGCTGAATTTGGCACACACTGATTGGTTAAGTTTCAAGGTAGCTGTTGGCAGAGCCTGCTGCCGTGTTTTAAAATATTCTTGTATATCCGCCATCATGGACTGGAACACAGAAACTGGAAGAAGAAATGAACACCATAAAAATGGATGGTCAAAATAACTATATATTTAAATGGTGGATACACATTTATCTTATGAAACACCACGTTAGGAAAATAGGAGATTTGACAAAGTTAGCTGATATTTTTAAAAAAAATTGTGCCACTGCTCATTTCCTTAGAGTGAAAAGCCTTGAGTCACTTCAAAAGACATTATTGATCTTTATTTTGTGGGTAATACAATAAAGAATCAGATGCATTGAGTAATAGCCCTGAAAAAGCCCTACAAACTGATTATACAGCTCAACCAATCATCTCATTTGATTTTGATTTGATCTGATTTACAGTGATGTCAACAGTGAAAAGATTACAACTCTCTCACGAAAGGACACAGCAACTACAGCAACTTTAAGTCAATTGATTTGATCTGAAGAATGCCTCTTCTGTAATCTCAAATTCAATGTTTATTAAAATCCTTTCCTTAATAATACTTACAAACAAATTAAAATACTGATTTCTGTCAATTCTACCACCATCAAATTTACTAGACCAAACAATTTCAAGGCCAAATTTCCTCATCCAAAATGTTTCAACCTAACTAATCCTGCACTGTAGTAAAATGAACATTCCTAAACCACATGTGTTCAAACTGTGTCCACAGGCTGCATCAGGCCCATGAGCTGATTTCAAACTCCAAGGATAAAATTAAGGTCACCTGTACCAGGAGCCACATTCAGTCCAAAGGTGTCTCCTGGTTTCCAGGTTTTTTGGCAGAACCATGAGCCACTTATGTTTGCCAGGAAAGAGAAACCAATTGCGACAATACATATAACACTAAGTGCATATAACACTAAGACTGTGATCTCCTTAAGGAAAAATATAAAGTAGCTCCTAGTTAGTTAGTTTGATGAGGTGTAACGTCCCAGTTTCCAACCAATTGGTTCAAGTCGAGACGACCATGGCCTTTTTTCCAGTTGTGGCTCACTGGCTTGTAGCTCCTAGTTATATTTTTTCCAGGGTCTTACGGCAGGTAACTGGAGCCAAATGGCTCCCTGCTCCCACTAGCTTTCACCCTTGCAAGCTTCAATTACTTTCATATGGGGACAAAATCTGGGACACCACTGGCTTATACTCCAAGAAAAGTGGAATACAGTCACTTTGCTCACACCAGTCAGTCCAGTCCGTACATACTCCAATACATGGCTGTGGCCTGATGAAAGGGAATAATATTTGTATGTGGCCCACGTAATTAACTTTGCAGCCATGTCTGATAGTCTCATACAAACCATGTGAAGGTGTTGTATAGCCAAGCAGGCAAGTTTCCATTCTTCAAGATAAAAAAAAAAACATACTGACACCGCTTTGTCAGAAATACTACTATGTCATTAAACCGCTGTTGCAACTGAGCAATAATACCACAGCTCAAACAACACAAGTTTACCATACGTGAGGGACTCATTTAATGCATCCCTCTAGAATAGGTTTTACATTCAACCATCTGAGAATGAATATGTCAGAACAACATTCTACAGTAGAGTTATTCCAAGACTTCACTTTTGACAAATTTACGTCCAAGATTATGAACCTGAAATATATCTACTTGCCTAACTTACGACATAATTTCTTATCATTAAACACCCCTTCAAATTACTCTCCCTTACATTTTTCCATTTCAAGTCCATAGATGAGTCCTTCGTTGCTAACAAATGTGACAACAATCACAAACTGTTCTTTTTCTGGCAGGCCTGGGGGCAGGTAAGCCAGATCTTCTTCTAGCCCCCCTTCCTCTACTGATGGATCTTGTGAGATTTGTTGAGCACTGTTTGTTTCTTCATGTTTTTGGTTCTCTACAGACAACCCATTCACTGCTACACTATCCCCACCGGATAATTCCGTTCTCTCAGTTTTATCGAGCGGATGAGTAATGTTACCATCAGTGGTAGCAGTATCATCTTTCTCTCTGTCCCTTTCACTATCTTTTAAGAAATCCACAGTATCAACACTTGTCCCTTCTGTGTTGCCATGGTCAGTGTTCACTATACCACTATCACCACTATCATTTATGACAGGGGCTTCCGTTTGCTCCAAGGATAATGTGTTACTGTCAATCGAATGCTTCTGCACATCTTGTCTACTAACTTCTGACTTGTCAGCACTGTGATTAAGGGAGCCCTCTTCCATACCCAGTGTGGGACTTATTGAAATGTCCAGTTTCTTGGCAGCATGTGCCTTCTTCTTGGATCGTTTTTCCCTTGGTGAAGAAGTCACAGGTGTTGTTAACTCTGGGGTGGCAGACTGTGGTGAGTTGGAATGATTGTCAGTAGCCTCTTTTGTCATTCTATTCTCTGGTGTGGAATGTTTAACACTATCTTCAGTTAATTTTATTTCACTAGCATCATCATTAGAGGCTTGTGAGACATGGTCGTTGATTCTTAATGGACTTGTGGTTTCTCCATTTACTGAAGGCTTGGCACCAGGGGACTGAGCTGGACTTGTGGCTACGCCAGGCCTGATAGGAGACTGGGCTGATTTTTGTGCCACTTTCTTCCTGTTGACGAAAACATAGAATAGAAGATATGTCAATAAGAGGGGAAAGAATTCTTAGTCACTTGTTACCGACAGCTGGAGAAAGATCAAAGGACAATAGCTCATGAGAGTACATTTATGTCATACTGTCCTCACTCTGTGTACATGTAACATCTATGAACATCTAACAAATTCCTTCTTGTGTCATACTGTCCTTACTCAAAGTAATGCATCATCACAATGTCTTCTTTGTATGTACCTGTAAAATCTAACAAGTTTTCTGCTCATGTCATACTGTCCTTACTGAAAGTACATGTAACATTCCTCAAATTCAAAGTTATGTAACAATGCTCTCATTGTGTGTACATGTAACATCTGACATAAACCATGACCAATGACTCTAATAACCTGTCTTTAGTGTCCCTACTGTTCCTGAATGAGTAGTTTTGAGTAACTGTCCAACTACCTATCTCTCTGGGCCAGTTCTTCAGTGAGTACTTCTGAGACACTGACTAAATATTTATCTGTCTCTAAAAGTAGTCCAAGGAACTGTCCATCCATCTGCCTGTCTTTCAAAAGCCAGTCCTTCAGAAAGTAGCTTTGAAATACTATCCAACTAACAATATGTCCCTGAGAGTCACTTCATCAATACGTAGTTTTACCTACTGTCCAACTACCCACTTATCTTTAACAATCACTTTTTCAATAAGCAGTTCTAATTTGCTGTCCAACCACCAACATGTCTTCAAAATCCAGTCCTTCTTTAATGAGTAGTTCTGAAATACTATCAAACTACTAACCTGTCTCCACAGGCCAGCCCTTCTTCAATAAGTAGTTCTAAGATGCTGTCCAACTACCTGCATAACTCTGACTGCCAGTCCTTCTTTAAAGTAGTTCT
Source organism: Holothuria leucospilota (assembly GCA_029531755.1). Lineage (NCBI taxonomy): Eukaryota > Metazoa > Echinodermata > Holothuroidea > Aspidochirotida > Holothuriidae > Holothuria > Holothuria leucospilota. Next base: position 20,168,013 of record CM055976.1, on the reverse strand, counting down.
GACATGCTGTCCTACTACGTACCTGTCACTGAGAGTCACCCCTTCTTCAATGAGTAATTCAAAGATGCTGTTCAACTACCTGCCTATCTCTAAGGTCCAGTCCATTAATGAGTTGTTTTTAGATACTGTCCAACTACTTACCTTTCTCCAGTCCTTTAATGGTAGTTCTGAGAAACTGTCCAACCACTCACCTATCTCTACGAGCCAGTTCTTCTTTAATAAGTAGTTCTGAGACACATTCCAACTACTTACCTGTCTCTAAGAGCCAGTCCTTCTTTAATAAGTAGTTCTGAGATACTGTCCAACTCATCTTCTGTGTTTCTATCAATCATCTCCTGTCCCGTTAATTCATACAACAGATCAACAGGAAGCGACCCATCTTCTGTATCTCCCTGCAATTGAAAGAATCAACAATTTCTGTAAATCTTGGCTTGCTATATCACTGAGTAACTTAGATATAATTTTTTCATCTCCTATAGGCCCACTAAATTCAATACTCAGTGGAGTCTGTTCAAAGAGTTTTACTTCTGCCATAACGGCTTCCAACCCAGCTGCCCTTTTGTAACTTCTCCATACCGGCTCCCCACCCCCTTCCCTCACCAGGTGTCACCCTCACAGACTAAAAATGCTTTACAATTTTGCACAAAACTTTTGAGATACTGTTTCTATCTCACTATCAAAATTAGTAGAAAACAATCACAACTTTCTTTTCAAAACTAATTAGTCCCAACATCATCAAAAGATAAATAGGGGAGGGAGACGGTAACTTGACTCTTCCTCTCAGTGACAATGCATGCTACAAACTGTGTGCTGACTGTAGGAGTATTTTCCAAAGAGGTATCTTACTTTAACTGGCTGCCAAGTCAGACAGACATGATGAATTGAGTTGACTTATGTACATAATGTGCAGGAGTGTGAAATGTCCCTATGTGACAGACCCAAATTCCAAGATAGGCACAGGTTTTAAGACAAGCCCAAATTTTGGGAGCTATTATTTTTAGAGATAAGAAATATTTGCAGAAAGACTTCAAAAACTCTTCTGTCTAGTAATATTTCTAAACCTGATAAATTCTTGTTTATTCCACCAGCTCGTTTCACCTTGCAACTGCCAACCACTGATACAAACCATGACTGTGTATCCAAATTCTCAAACAACATCAGGTAGTGGCAGCAGACAATACTGCCTCATCAACCACTTCAAATTTCACTTTAAGTATACAAAGTCTTCATCCAGCATTGTTAAACTCTGAACCAACTAGACAGATATTTGATGGGTTGGTGACAAATGTCATAGACAGTTCTAAGAAGCCTGTCAAGCCTCTGTGATAAGGTGTCTTTAAACAGCTTTTATGACTTGACCTTTAGCCACCTTAGGTGATCTTTGCTAGCTAACTACTATATAAATTTCCATGTTTCTGACTTCTGAAAACATTATTTTTGGTAACAGCTTTCATTTTTACATCTAAACACACTTTATGGTTTTACCCTTGGCTGTTCTCAGAATAAAAACTCACCTTCTGGTTAATGTAGCAATCCAGGTCACTGAGTTTATCCTTCAGAAACTGAGACGCTGTTTGGGTCCAATCCTTCCCACCAGCTGGCAAAATTCCTGTCACATGACAACAGATAGCAAATGGAGGTTCTTCTTTGAACTTTTCCTCCAAGGTACGAATGTTTTGCATGGATAAAATCTCCTTGTTCCCATAATCTGTGAACAGCACCTAAGGAAAATGGAGATAAACATAACATTTAAAGAATGTTTCAGTAACAAATGACGTAAAAGGTGGTCACTCTTGTTCTAAAATTCTATAATAAAACATTTTCTCTCGCTGAAATTGTAAATTATGACACAAACCTAGTAAACTATACATTTGAGGGTTCCTGTACCTTAAGGAAAATAAACTTCCATAACTTTCTGTGACTTACATGCTTATTTTTACATAACTTCATGACTTTGCAGCTGTGGCCTTGATATAAAATTCAAGTAAATAATTCAGATCCAAAGAGCTAGACAGAATGGCAGGTACTGCCCAATGCTTCTTAACACTAGCTTTTTCAGACATGAAACTGACTGGATGGCCTAGTGGTTGAAGCACTAGTCTCTCAGGAGGGAGGCCAGGGTTCAAATCCTGGTCGTGTCATACCAAAGATTTAAAAATGAGACCTACTGCCTCCTAGCTTGGTGCTAAGCATAAGGCATTGACACAGGGATAATAATACATGTAAAAAGTTAACCACTAATGCCTAAATGGCTGCACTGGTTAGTATAACCCCCAGGGGCTTGAGAACATTTAGGAATCAGATACGTGAAAGTATATCAGAATAAATCATATGAAGGTATATTAGCATCAGATACATTTAAGTAAAACCAGGTACAAGATAGTGTATCTGGAATTAGACACATGAAAGGAAGAAATAATCAGGTACATAAAAGTAAGTCTGAATCAGACATGCAGGTACATGACAAGTCAGATACATACAGGTAAGAATCAGACACATGATAGAATGTCAGAATCAGATCCATCCAGAAAAGAATCAAGCCACATCGAGGTGTGCCATGATCAGTCATAGAAACAGTAAAACACAAAGTATCTCAACCTTTCATAACTCTGGGTTAACTTTTGATTGTTGCAATTACCTGTAGGCCATCAATCGCCATTCACTGTACATGAATAAAAATTCCAATATAATTAAAACTTAACCATATGAGACACATTTAAACATGAAGCAAATCTATATTAAGAAACGATAAAAACAACAACATTCATTTTTTTTCTAGCTGATTTTGCAGCCCATTAGATGGCAACCCGTGGCCCATAAATGGGCCATGGCCCATTGGTTGGGAAACCTGGTGTAACAGAACCAAACACAAGTAGCCAAGAATTGGTGACATTGAAAAACATCAAAATCAGACGAAAGTAGGAAAGAATCCAGTCACATAGTAATAACAGAATCAGGCACATGAAACAAATCATACACGTGTAGGTTAGAATTGGGTGCATGAAATTATGTCATAATCAGACACATGGAAGGATACCTGAATCAAAACATAAAAGTATATCAGACTCCAGACTTACCACCATGTTATTTTCAGGAAGGAAGGACACAATCTCTCCCCTACACCAGACACCTTCCCTAACAAGGAGAGCTGCACATGGGTCTTTTTCTTTCCATTCGTGCTCCATATCGGCTTCTGTGTCCTTGTAATGTAGAGTCATGGCTTCCAGCAAACTGTAAGGAATAACAAAATAGACAAATTTGTATGAAATGACCTCTTACATGTATTATATTCAATGTACGCACTAAAAGATTTATGCAAATGCATTTCCTTAAACTAATTGTGCATAATGGATAAACCTTTACACCATATTTACTTATGTTAAAAGTTTCTAGGATATTAAGTTATAGAGAGGATTGAATGTTGGAAAATTAAATTTACATGCATACCTATTGCAGGGAAAGTTTGAATTACTGAAAAGAAGGTTTATATGTACATGGGAGGGTTGATAAGGATTTAGTGAAGGGAGGCTTGGCATGCATAAAAACTGAACAGAGGGTTGACAATATCTGTTGAAAATAGGGCTTATATGTATATCTACTGAAGGGAAGGTTGACTTGTATAACTACTGGTGGTAGGGTTGACATGTATATCTATTGAAGGATTTAGATTTGTATCTATTGTAGGGAGGGTTGACCTGTACATCTATTGAAGGGAGGGTTGTTTATCTATTGAAAGAAGAATTGACATGTACATGTGTTGGAGAGAGGGTTGACATGTATATCTGTTAGAGAGAGGGTTGACATACACATCCGTTGGAGGGAGGGTTAACATGTACATCTATTGAAGGGAGAGTTGACAAGTATATCTGTTAGAGGGAGGGGTTGACATGTATATCTATTAGAGAGAGGGTTGACATGTGTGTCTATTGAAAGGGTTTACTTGCATGTCTAATGATGACATGTATATCTGATAGAGGGAGGGTTGACATGTTTATCTATGAAAGGAAGAACTGACATGTTTATGTGTCGGAGAGAGGGTTGACATGTATATCTGTTAGAGAGAGGGTTGACATACACATCCATTGGAGGAAAGGTTGACATTTATATCTATTGAAGGGAGAGCTGACTTTTATAGCTGTTGGAGGGAAGGTTGACATATACCTGCTAGAGAGAGAGGCATCACATGTATATCTATTGGAGGGAGGGTTGACATGTGTGTCTACTGAAGTGAGGCTGTCCTTCTATTCAAGGGAGGGTTGACAAGTACGTCTATTGGAGGGAGGGTAGATATTTTTCTTCGTGGACACACTCACCTGTCCAACCCATCTGCACTGGCAGTAGACAGCTGAAGATAAATACAAGATGGGGACTCTACATTGCTGACATGGACTGCAGTGTACATCTCCTTTTTCTTAGCCCTGGGTTGCTCAGATACAGTCCCTTGTTTAGATGTTGATGGAGATCTGCCAGATGTTGATGAAGAGGGACGCAACATCTCAGGTATGAAGGATCTACCCATAATAGGAGGATGACAATCGTTGTTATCCACTAATTACTGGCCGTTCGTTCTTTACATTTTACCATACAAAGAACACACACACACAAAACAATGAACTGCAAGCATGAGATACATGATGAATGCTTCAGCCAAATTTCTGTTGTAATTACCACAATTATTTGAAAACAGAACTGGCACTATGACAAAAATGCTAAGCACAAACATATCACAGAGAGGTAGCTCTAAATTGGAATTTAAAGTGAAAATGTTTTTGGAGAAATGGTTGCTTCCAACATCTTCTCTCTCTTGACAATATATCTGAAGATTCTTTGGCACTCAAATAGTTCTCACAAATATCTGATGTTAAATGAACAAAACCCTGACCCACTAGAAGAATATATCAAAGTAAGAAAACATCTCAACAACTTACGCAGGTCCTGAACTCCTTGCATTGCCTGACTGGACCAACAAGGCATTCATGTTGATTTTCTCCTCCTCTGAGATGTCAAATGCTACCACTGACATAAACTTGTCCTGGTCATCTGAGAGTGAGGTCAAACTAAGCAGTCAATTCTTCAATGTAACAACTAAGAATTCTTTATTTCAAATATTGATTTGAAAAAAAACATCAAACTGTCAAATCTCAGTTATTTCCATAATATGATACAAAAGACACATAACTACCAAATTTATCACACAGTGTGATAGCGTGGGTGTACAATGACCAGAGGAAAGAAAGAATGGTCAAACACACACAATGTAAATTACTGTATCTCTAAAATTGTTCATGACAAGTAATAGATCCATTTAACATGAGTCACGTTTCTTAAGGCACTGCAAAAAGACGCCATGCTAGTGAAATAAGCCAGGTGCAAATGTACACCTCTATGCAAAGTGATCAGTCACTTGAAGTCATTAGTGGCACTGGTATGCATACAACATACTGTGTATGCCCACAACTAAAAATGCACAGAAGTGCACAAAACATGTTTCAAAATATATTTGTTAATTCTCACCAATTCATTACTATGTAGAGAAAGCACATCCTATAACATAACACACAATTCAATACCACTACTCTATGCTCTTTTTAAATACCCAAGTCTGTAGAAATTCAACTGTGTCGACAGCCACATGTTCATAGTAATTCATCAAATTAACTGATTCTTGAGGACATTTTAAAGCAAGAAGAGGAACTAAATCTCAGCAGTCTGGTGAAATTTCCATTCAGTTTCCACATGAAGTTCTTAAGATATCAGAAAATTAAGTTAGTACATTTGTGACCTGAAGTGAGTTTGAAGTCAGCAGTGGTGATGATGTCATCTCCTCACAGTGATGAGCAATGCTTTTTTGTTTTCTTTGTTTATCAATGCTGTTTTGACCTTGAAGTTCATAGGGATATGAGCTTCACATGGGAATTAAGTTTTTAAAATTCCAATGCCTTTCAAGCATTCACATTCTGATAACATGAGATTATAGAGGAGAAAATTGGTTGTAAAGTTTAAAAAAACAATAGAGAGCTCATTATCGTGAGGTTACGATGTCACATGTGCTTGCTTCATGTTCACTCAGGGTAAAAAATATGACAACTTCATCGACTAATATCTCAAAACCACACACTACAAGTCTCACCAGAATGCTTAAACTGGGTACCCCTCTAACATATCAAACCTCAACTCAAGTCTAAATCCCATCTTAAACATTCCCAAGCCAGTTCCCCATCTAACCTGATGTTGCTAAGCAACAGCAATCATAAAACAACTCACTGTAAATATGTAGTTCCACTGGCTTGAAGCTGATCATGTGTGAGAAGTACAGGATAGCTTCCTCTGACCATCCCTCATCAGGCACCTTAGGAGCAACATCAGCTAACTTGCAGGGTAGAGCCTGGATTTAGAGAGTCAACACAATATGAACTTAATGCATCTACAAGCAATACACACAAACAATAACTACACTGAAATCAAATCTCTCCTTTTAAGTAAGCAAATGCCCTAAACTTATTTGGACTGAATCTTACAAGTCTCTTATTTCCTTTACAAATATTTTTCATGATGTTAATTTATAGAACATAAGCATGGCACACTCAAGATAAGCCAGGGATTATTCTGTATGGGTTTAACAATTGAGGTACAAAAATTTCATCACAAAACTTAAAAGAACTAGCCATGAATTAGGGATACAGGTATAATTCATACAGGGCAACTATATTTTCCCTTTAAGCAACTTTAACACTCTTTCTCAAGATTCAATTATGCATAGCACAAATCAACTACACTATGGTCTAAAATGATTCTTGTTCTCCCTTAAGTTGATGGCATCTGCTCCTGCAAGTACATCTCCTTGCATTAAAGTAAAATGATTTATTATAAAATGAATCTTTGATATGCAGACTATTAAATTCCTTCAGTGCCTTAGCAAGGGTTGTAATTTGACAAGTGCTCTCTGCAGGTAAAATACTATTTCAGGATGATGGACCGTGTTCAGCTGACATTTACATGTATTGACAGGCAGTCAAAGCTTCCTCAAGAAATTGGTGTTTTCACTCATATTTTTCAGTCATGTCTACGGTATACTCCACGTATACCACGCTTATGCGTAACAGGCAATTTGAGAGTTTCAGTCACATTTAAACTACTCTGGATAGCCATGCTTATTATGATATGCAGTTTGAAAAAGTTTCAACTATGTAAACCCACTCTGGACATGCCATGCTTTAAAACCATGGAGTAGTTTGAGTAAGTTTACATCACACTGAACTACTTCCAAAATGTCATGCTTTTCAAGATGGGCAGTTTGGGGAAGTTTTAAGTCACACTGAACTACCTCAAAAATGCCATGCTTACCACGATAGCAAGTTTAAGGAAGTTTAAGTCACACTGAACTACTTCAAACTTGCCATGCTTTCATACCATTAAAAGGCAGTTTGAGGAAGTTTTAAGTCACACTGAGCTTCTTCAAAAATGCCATGCTTTTCATGATGGACAGTTTGAGGAAGTTTGAGTCACACAGAACTACTTCAAAAATGTCATGCTTTTCATGACGGGCAATTTACGAAAGTTTAATGCACACTGAACTACTCCAAACATGCTAGGCTCACCATGATGCACTGTTACAGAAAGTTTCCATCATGTCAAACTAATCCAAACATGTAACTACATAAATGAAATGCTTACCATAATAGGCAGTTTGAGGAAATTCTCCGAAATCTTGCGTATCTGGTTACATTTCAGTGTAGCAGTGTTACCATAGTCTACATAAAGAACTTCAATATGTTGTTTCCCTGGTATTCCTGAAATGAAAACACAAAGTGCATGGTCTCAATCTTCCTATCAAATCTTAAACTTTATGTGACAAGTTGGAGGGGTAAAATCTGAGTGGCCTACCAAGGAAAATACCATATCGTCTATAAGCAAGATTATAAACATTTGCCACACTCAAAAGGACAAGAATGTAACATTAAAAAGCATCAATACAGCATTCCTCAACTGATAGGCCACAACCTACATGTGGGCCATGAAGTTGACCAGAAAGAAAAAAAAATTGGGAAAGTCCTTTATTTCTGTCGTTACTTTTTCAGTTTATCTCATCTGACACAGGTTGAATGTTAGTAGTATATGTTGCTTATTGGTGAAGCTTTTCTTGTCCATTTCAACAATAAATATAAGTGAAACCTCATTTTTCTGTTAATGAAGAGAGGTGGTTCTCGGGAAATTTCAACAATCAAAAGTGGGCCTTGACTTACAAGAGGCTGAGAAACCCTGCCCAAATGAATAAAGCCAGAACGGACGTTCAGATCACAATTGCACTACCCATGGAAGGTGCTTCCTAAGCCCTACTTTGAGGCTGAACATTATTTAAACATCTACTGGACATCCTACCCAGTCCAGAAATGAGACTATAAGGAAGGATTGTATTGTAAGGAGGGATTTAATATCCTTACCAATAATTTGGGCCCTGTACCATTTCTTGTCATTGGCATATTTGGCCACGCATATCATGTCAAGTTGTGGACACAGTACTGCCCACTCAATAGATGACCGCTTCTGATATGCCCTCTGTATGTCTTCCATTAACTTCTGAAGTGATGCTTCCATTATACCTTTCTGTGGGCAGGATAAAATAGTCACAGAATCATGAAATGAGTCTTCACTGATCACTTAAGTTGATTACAAGTGCTTTAGCCAAGTAGATATAAGTCTCTGGCATTTGAGCCACTGACACTTTAGCAATCAGAGAATCAGGTTTGATCACAGTCTGGATATTTGTAAGGTAAGTTTTTTTTTTATCAAGAGAAATCTATACTTTCTCATTTGAGTTGACTTTTAATGAGGAATCCAAATTAAGGTTCAAATATTGAATTGAAAGTCAGCTGACATGAAACAGTCATTTACAAACCCTTGCAGCCTTCTTTCACATTGTGGTTGCTATACTGTAAAATAGCTGCCTTTAAGGCCTGAATAATCAATGCCGCCACCAATCGTGACTTGTTGTTATTGTTATTATTATCATTATTTGGCTAGGTTCCTTGATGTTTCTGTTGCAGTCTGATTGCAATGAACAAGTTTTAAGTAGTCATTCTTGACTGAACAAGAAGTTTTATGGAGAAGGAAAGCAATTACCAGCAAAATAATATTTATAATTACTGTACACAGCTGACAGAAACTAGGATGCTCTAACTTCATAGTTTTATTCAAATAAAAAATCTGTACTATGAAGCTGCAATGTGTTTCTATCAATGTACATGCAATTAAGGTAATGCATTAACATATGTATCAACACCAACATATGCCTACTCCAACCCATTTCAAACCTTTCTTTCTCCAATACTTAAACCATTTACAAAGTCGTGACTAGTACCTAATAACCAGTTATTACAAAGTACACACAGCTCACCAACATTCAAACACACCCAACTAGCAATTTCATTTGCTTGTGCTTACTACCAGTAATACCATACCAGACATATCCAACTAACATTCTTACAGAACACTAGCAGGGTTTCCCCTGGCATTGTTTTTGTGAGGCAGCCACCTCACAGTTTTTGGCCACCACCTCACAGAAATTTGCTATTACTGCCACCTGTACTGTACTAACTATAGAAATATTGATAGTTCTCCCTCACTGTTGGCACCATATTACCCCCATGGCTAATACCACCTCACACTCTCTAAAACCCAAGGGGAAACCCTGTACTAGTAACATCTTCATGTGATGCATGCATTTAGGTGCCATCTACTGAGCTGTTTTAACTGCCACTCATAATGGCATCACAAAATAGCACTTACTGTGTTTTCATTCAGAATGAACTGGCTGATTGTTTTACTTCAATGTAAATGTTTTTATCTCAAAAAATTATTCAATAAAGTGAAAAAATTACCTCTTGGACCCAGAAATGATGAGGATCTACGATGTTACAGATGCTCACGATCACAGACTCTCCCTCACAGGGAAGTTCTGGGGGGAAATACTTCCTTGGTGGGACGGGACTCTTAGCTTTAATAGAAGAAGAAAACTCAGCATATTACAGTTGCACATAGTTTCTTGACTGTCTAAATGTAAAGACTGGGGATACACTCTCATTCATACACTCTCAGGGGCATTAAAAGATGATCCCAGGAGCATGATTGGAAGCAACTAGTACCCCCTTCATTAAATGGGGGCATTAAAAGATGATCCCAGGGGAGTGATTACAGGAGAATGTCTGGAATCACTGGAATCCCCGCTTTGTTACCTTCTGAGCAAGAGTTGATAAGAGGGAGTATCGCCAATGCTCATTCACAACAAACTTGGTATTGGGTCCTCAATGAGTCTTGAGTTGCTTCCTGACCGTGAATTCACTAAAGGATGATGACAAGTGCTCCAATAAAAGTTCCTGTCACAAAAAAGCATTCCTCAAAGGGAAGATCTTAAACATGTTGTCAATGCTATGAAATCAACAATCACAAGGTACTAAAAAATGTGAGGGCAGGCAAAAAATTGATCAAATCAATTCCAGGGTTAAAGATTTGCTAATTTAATTTGTGATAATGAAAACAGCCACTTACGAGTAAGAGGGGTGGGAGTTTCATTGATAAAGCTAGCCTGATCTAGAAATATCAGTGCATCACGTATTGAGACTGGTGTGTCATCAGCCACAGAAGAGTTGGCAGATTTGTGAAGGTCAACTTGAAGGAAGTCATTTTCTTCACCATGTAGCTGGAAGAAAACCAAATGATTTTAATAGTGAAATGAAAACTGAACAATTTTAAGGTAGCATACACTGTCATGTGGCACCCACTGGTGTCAATGAGGCATCTATAATATGTAAACAGGTGTGTGAATCCCTTGTGAGGCACTTAAGAACATGTAAATGTGTTGCTGACTTATTTCCTCACTAAATTCGAAGACATAATTACCAAAGGCCAACTAATTACCTCACTAAAGCTAGTCAGATATCTTAAAATACACCCTCAGAGGTGATGTATTGCCTCAAAGAGCTTGTGAGGTATTTATTTACACAAACTTATGAAAATGACTTACTTTCTCAGAAGAGCTAACAACATATATCTACAGAGCTGATTTATGACTGCACAAGAGGTTAGACAATTCCCATATAACCCACCCCCCTTGACAACACCAACCCAGACATTTCCCAACCTGAACAATTGTGAAGTTTCCTGTGATAGAGGTTGTCTGAGGGGCAAGTGTCATGGTTGGATACCGCCTGGTTGGGGAATGTCCTTTAGTGAGAATCGTCTGGGTAGGTATTGTCCAGGGGGAAGTCATCCGGGGGAGAGGGAGGGTAGGTGGGGGGAGATGGGGGCATTGTTCGAAAGTGTCCAGGTGGGAGTGGTCTGGTCAAGCATGAGACACCCATTAAACATGTACCAATTAAATCTAACTCAAAATGAAAGGAGAGGAGACTGCATTAGTCATGAAAAATTCACCATAAACAAAAGAATAAATTTTATCTTACACTCATGACAAGTGGAACGTCCTGGGATGCAACCATGGTAGCAAATGCTTCAGCGGATTCTTTCGGCCATTTGGATTTCTTTAGCGGAAAAAGAGGCAATTGAAGAGGATGAAATAGATCAATGAAACACTGTCAATGGTTGCCCAGCAACAAACAAAAATTGACAATGGACTCAGAAAATGACTGAAACCACTTAATTCTTTCCAGCCAAAATAGAACTGAATTCACAGAAACTTATCAGTGACCAAGAGAAGTCTTATTTTTTGTTAACAAACATATATACTACATATTTCAGGATCTTGAAAACTCACACAGTAAATTACCTCACAAAAGGATGGTATGGGTATAAGCTTTGATCACTTTTTTTCATGAGAACATACACAATGAATGATTTATACATCCATGTTAGGCACCATAGATAAAGTTCGCTATGCAGCTAAACGCGTCTTGCTCCCGGTTAACTGGCAATTCAATAGCACAAGCCCCACTGCAGTTACAGGTAGTTAACCGCAGTCAGATTAAGCTCACACTTGTGCAGCCAAGTTCGTAAAGACGGGCGCGACTGCCTGCCCTGACAATAACCCTTTGTGTATGGATTAGGAAAGCCTATTTACCCTTGAACAACACAAAAAAGACTTGTGATTTGTGCTAGTTCTGTTTCCTTCTTCGTAGACTTTCTTTGGTAAATTATACGACAGAAGTTAATCATAACTTGCACACAAATAGTGAAGTTGCGTGCGATTTTATACCCGACAATTCCGATGCAGTTCTGTATACACTTACCTACGCAAACACATCTCATCCTACAGTACTGTGATGGTCAACTCCCGCCTGTTATCGAGGAATCAAATTTCTACGAATTTATGCGATGTTATTCGAATCTCTGTGATTTTGCACGATTTCAAAAGTCGTGCAAAATTTTGACCGCTAAAGTTCGTATACATTTTGTACAAATGTTCGCAGTTTTTACGGTCAGTTTTGCCGTACAAAATCACTCAAAATCGTAGACAAGGTCTCTGAAAAAGCGAACGATCGTTCAATAATCGAACTCGGAGTTTTAAACTTAACTGTTGATTTGGAAAAGTGCCGATAATTCAATGTTTCAGTTACTTTTCATGTAGCCGGATAAGACTTCAAATCAATGAACTGAAAATGCACGTGGTCCATTCCTTGCAAACACAGTAACTTGTTCGTTACGTATAATGCAATGCCAAAATTTTTTCGTTTTTTAAAATTGAAATTCCGTTTTGTTAATATTTTATTGTCCGTGATCTTCCCGTGTTCCCGCCAATTTCCGTGATTTGTCGATTCCTCAATAAAGACTTTTCACTATAAATTGTGTACTGTATTTTTTTCAGGCTGCTATGAAGCTATCTTTACTACAGTAGAAGGCCATGATAAACAGTAACATCTATTGTTCTCCGCTTTAAGTGTTCTAAAACTGAGAGTTTACAACTTGTGCTTGCATGATATATTTTATTTCTCAATTCCCGTAACGTGGGAAAACGTTGGCTTTTATAAAGGTTTCGTAAGCTGTAACAAAAGAAAAGGAAAAGGGTGCATTGTCATAGGCACATTAAAGTATTTGTGCCATCGAGGTATAGATTGGGTTGCAATCATCAACAAACGCACGTATTTGCATATTTTCGGGGGGGGGGGGGGGGACCAAATGCTTCTGCTTGAAAACAGTCTGCATGACCTAAGATATGTCCCAAATTTTGTACAAATCCTCCCAAGAAATAGGTTTGGCATCTCTGGATGGGAGTGGCCCTGCTTTCCCCACTCCACCCGTTGTCAGCAACCGTACATGTTTTATGTTGGATGGGGCCATTTTGTAGCAGTTGCCTCCAAAATGTGCAATCCAGTGTTCCCATAATTTCCAGTTTGCAGAAAATTCTCTTACCTCGGAGAGCAATAGTAAGCCGTCAATTCTTTGAATATATCCTATTATTTCCTAGTTGGTGAAACGTGTGACGCTTTCCTCCGTATATTAATTCATCTTGAGAGCATATAAAAAAGGCGATGTGTCAGTGTCTTTTAAACGGCCGTGGATAAAAATATTTCCATACCTTTCCGCCCAGAGAACCGCAAAGAAAATTTTCAGTAGCAATACAGTGCCGCATGACCCTTTAATAGATAATCAGTAGGCTCGCATTTTAATGAAACAAAAACCTACTGCATTGTCTTATTTTTCGGCCCATCATTGGCACTGTCTTTCGTTTGATAGTAGACCCATGCAGCACACATTATTCGCTTTCCCTTCCTGGCTAGCTCGTTGCTACAGAGCAAATGTAGACTACAGGTACAGTAATGCATTAATGTGTTTAATTCTATGAGAAAACCTTCGCAGTTCGACTCAAGAATTTCCCAGGCACCTTGTAAGGGTCCCAGCTTATTTGCATGCAACGTTCTGTGCATTCCTTTGCTTGTGACGTCATTGGAATTCAGCCATTTTTCACGGATTAACCCGTGTACAATTTCTATTGGCTGCTACCAGTCCACGTAAAGGTTTACCGTAAACAAACAATTGCTAAATCTCGCCCTACTGGGCAACACCCAACTCTTGAAAACATACAGCACTCAGTACTGTCGCTTCCGCGTGTAGGCCTGATAGTGGTGTAATGTACAGTGCATAACCTAACGAGTAAATTTCATATCCTGGGTATCGTGTCGCTCTATGTGCGTTGCGAACATGCTGGCATAGGCCAAAATTCAGTGTGCAGATTTTCAGCAAAATCTACCATTACGAGCTAAATTTTGTACCTTATCTTATTCATGGGTGTAGAAGAAGTCCGATCTTGAGAAAAGCATTCGGTAAGAGTTAGGTATCGAACGAAAAATCGCTTACGTTTCAAGAACAAGATGGCGCCGTCTGCAAAACTTTGAAAAACATCCGGGGAGATGTGTGACGTCACGTAAATGTTAAGGACAACCAAATGGGCATACAACTTCCAAAAAAGGTTACGCAAAAATGGGCGGTGGCCCTTATGAATGAATGAGTATCAAAACCCATAGCAGCGATTGGATATTTCACGTAAGGGAGCTGCATTTGATTTTCCCAAGGCATTTGAGGTGGCTCTCATAATATTAGCGTGAAACATGTGGTAGGGCCCTAATGTGCATATTAGCGTTGTGCAGTAGGTCCAAATGTACACTGTATTGTACATGACTAAACCTGCAGACTAGCGCCTATAGCGTATACAGCATGTGACAGTACTAAAAGAAAATGCAATACGGTTCCCCAAGGGCCGTGTTAAAATTCGGATCATGTTAGCTTGTGAATTTTAGCGCGACCCCGGTAAAGAATGGTAGGAGATGTACTGTCTTACATTCCAAAATTTCCATCTTCATTCTCTCCCACTGAATGGACTATAATCGGATTATTTTTCTTTTTCTGTTATGGAGTCAAACTTCAAAGGTTTTGCCCTTGTAGGTAAGATTTAAAATTTTAGCAATTGCTGAGTAGAGGGTACATTCCATGTGAATGAAAAATAAAATGCGGCAAGGCCTTTGTATTGTAGCCTACCGGAACATGAGGGTGCCTACAGTAAGCTGTGATACCCTTGCATGAATGGCGTTCCCCCTAACTATTTTTTGGTAGAAAACAGAATGGTTCAGTTTTATGGACTTGGCGGCCCGCCGTTTGTTTTCCTTTGTATATAAAAGACTCAAGAAGTTTCATGCTAACTGATATAATTTTCAAAGGTCACGCAATTGATTTTTATTTTGAACGTGCAAAAAAAAAAAAAAATATGAATACGAAGGTTTACAAAAAAAAAAAATTGTTCCGTTGTGGGAAGGATTTGCAAAAGCGCAACAATATTTCCGAACATGTAGGAATATTTACAAAAACATTTGGAATGTTCAACCAGATTGTATTTTCATTCCAAACTTACGAAATGTACTCATAATTGCAAATTGAAATTCAAAAGCAAATTGCGGCCCTCCTTTTTGCTATACTGTACTTTGTGTAAAGGACTCACGAAGTTTCAGGCTAAATCGCGGGTCACACTACAGTGATTTCAGATAGGATTACATTCCGATTTTTGTGAGTTTTAACTTTTCGTTAAAATCTTCTCTATCTCTGGCCAGAAACAGCCAGAAATCTACCAACTTGTGTAAATGTATGATTTATATCAGAGGACTACCAAAATGAAAGGTAAACTAATTATTTCGTGACGTCACATTGACAAACTGCTTTTATCAAAGTACAAAACTCGGACTGATTTTCGAACAAATATCAGCTCTGTTGAGCGATATAATTTATATGGCAGTAGAAGAACAGTTTATCGTGAGACAAACTGTTACCGAAAGAATTTGCAAGCGCGCAAAAATTTTTCCGAACGAAATCTTTTCGACGGAAGGTATGAAACTTGGGGAACGTTCTAGATATTTCTCTCTAAACTTACGAAATTTATTTATCATAGCAAAGGGAAATTCACAGTAAACTGCGGCCCTCCCCTTTACTTTGTATATAAGACTCATGAAGTTTCAGGCTAACTAATATAATTTTCAAAGGTCTTGTTATTGACAATTTTACCGGTGAGATGAAATTATGCGAACTTGCGCGGTTTCCCGCGATCGTAAAAAAAATTCTACGGGAGTTGAACGATCATAGTACTTTATTCATACTCTGTTCGCTGCCTAGCTTTATCGAAATGCACGTATCTTGAAAACAAACATTACTGAACAAGCCTTTTATTTTACTTAATTGTTAGACACATGTTGTTCGAAACAGGTATCACTTTTTATAAACATCTACAAATATTGTGTTAGGCTGTATATTGTCTTCGATTTTCTCTTTTTAAAACCGCGTGTTGAAAGTGGACATCACTAATATTATAAACGGGACCTTTACCCCAAGAAGTACACAGATTATCATTCTCATTTGAAGAAGTCTTTCTAGCAGCATGCTTTTTAAAAAGCCAGTTGACTGCAGGAGCATTACCCCCTTTGTGTTGCTGAGGTAAAAGGATTAAGTCACCATATCAAAGCACAGGTAGCCAACCGCAGTCGGGAAGCTTTGTTCGCGAGTTCTGTGAATGGGGGAGCAGCTCACGAGCATCGTAACAATAGCGCTATTCATCCATGTCCCTACGCGGTCGGATAAACTGCAGTTGAATGCATAGCAAAATTTATCTATGGTGCCTTAAATGTGTAATCAGAACAACATATCTAAGAAAGCTTCATAAGTTTATGTGATATTCCACTTAGAGCTTAATAGTGATAAACACTTATGGTATGTCATAGACAAGGGAACAGCAACTTGTGGTCAACTTTTCAGAAGTAACAGTGGTCCACCAAACTCTTGTGCTATGTATAAGTGTAACCACTGGTCCAGTAAGTGATCCCCTGGACCATCAAATGTTGAATAACACTGTCATCAGTTATGAGCAATAGAGCCATATATGGAAAAGGTATCATATGACCCATCCATTAAAATGACAAGCATCTAAGTTCAGCAAAAGAAGACATTTTGAAAACTCTTTATGAAGGTGAGGTTATTTTCTTTCTTTTGTCTAAGTTTCATAACATGAGAGAACAAAAGCTTTCAATGATTTTTTCACACCATACATCAGATTATAAGCTGACTCACCATTTGTACTAGGGTGACCAGATGCCCCTCAATTTTTGAAGACAGTCCCCTATTCCAATGTTTCAAGCAAGTGTCCCCGAAAATGTCGCAGATTTAACTAGAAATCCATTCAATTTAAAGTGTGAATTTTATTCACAAGATGGGGTCCTTAATGAGCCTGAAATGGACTTTGGAATCTAATGTAAATTAAACCCCAACAGGTATGATCCAATTAGGAACATTATAGGACATGCCTGATTCCACTATGTATACCACTACCAATTTACTCCACAGGGCCCTGGATGAGCCTGAGATGGTCCTGATGAGAATTAAACTAAACCTCAATAGGAATGATGCAATCAGAAATATCACAGGACATCCTGATTCCACTATGCATACCACTACTAATTTAACTGACAGGACGCTTGATGAGTCTGAGATGGACTTCCTGATCTGAGTTAAAGTAAATGAAACCACACCAGGCATGATGTGATCAGGCATATTGTAGATGAGGAAGTAACACAGACACCACACTTCTGAAAGAAAGGCTTGAAATGAGACTTAAATGAAGACTCTGTTTACCTTATCGGGTGGAATTATATCATACAAGGCACAAGCGACTGCGAATGGGGGTTCCTTTTCAAACTTTGGTTTCAGCTTAACCAGCCTGTTGAATGAAGCATGGATTAAAAATATTGTAATCCTATTGTTTATGCTGTAATTTTGCCCCATGACTCTCAAACTGTACATACAACACTAAACAGAATGCATACTATCATTTTAGTACCAAACTGATGAAGCTAACAAAAATGATATGAATAATAAAAATGTACCCTAATTAACCAAAGCTTGATTATTAGATTAATTAACTAACATACACACAATGAATATCAAAGCCTTTTCATAATCTCAAACTTTTCCATAATCTCAAATCTTTCACATGTAATGGGCAAACAGTAACTTTTCTGAATAAACATTTGCCACAAGTTATCAATAAGTTATGGAAGAATTTACAGCTTAACCATCCTACACCTGTCAAAGCCATCATACAAATTTAAAAAGAGATCTGAGTGAGGAGGAACTATTTACATCAGATAGCCAACATTGTTTAAAAATTACCACATACCTAAATATATTGTTAATGAAAACCAAATTTACATAAGTTTCTGTATGTTCACAAAGGATTATAACTCTTCCTCTCATTAAACATGAACAATAAACCCTTTTAAAGATGAGGTGAAGCTTAAATATATTTTTGATATGTTACTGATACAATTTGCATTTACTGCCTGTGAGTAGTTCTTGAGATATTACAAGATGAAGACAACAAATTTTTAAGCCAAAGTAAACTTGATGCAAACAAAGCTGTCATGAAAGCCTTACACATATCAATACTGTTTCAACAATAACAATAACAATAACAACAACAGCAACAACAACAACAATAACAACAAAAATAATAATAATAGAAATAAGTTAATTTTACATACTGATTTACATACTCCATTTCAAAGCAGTTTTCAAAGAGGTCATTAAAAATGACTTAGGTAATGCATAAAATGACACCAATTACAGAAATTTTCCTAAAGAAGTTAACAAAGACAATAAAAGGAGACAAAAGGACTAAAATTAAAATGCAACAAAGTTCACACTGAAATTTAAAGCCTTTAAGAAGTACATGTGATGAATTTTGCTAAAATATTCCCTAAACGAAATAGTTTTCAGACTACCTTTACAAGCCTTTACTTTCATACAGTTTTCTTTTTCTTTAAACATTACGATCAATTTTCTTCTCCATAATCCCATGCTTTCATAACATGAATGCATGAGAAACACTGAGATTTTACAAATTTCTCATTCCCTATTGGAAAATTAAATGATATATCCCTATCTTTTTCGAGCTTCAAACAACAGATTGATAAACAAGATTTTCTCATCAATGAGAGAAGATGACATCACTCCTGCTTGCTTCAAGTTCACTTTAGGTGACCAGTAATTTCATCTGCTGATATCTCAAGAACAAAACACCAAAATTCAATGGAAATTTCATCAGGATTTAGTTTGTCTGCATTTTTGCTAAAATCCCCCTTTAAATGGCATTCAACATCATAGTTCTATGAAAAAGCAATTTTATGGTCCTATTTTTTCACAGAATTACTGATAAAAATTCAACTCACTGAGATACAGTCACCCACTGTGTGTTGCCATAATCAATGTAGACAACTTCTACTTTCAGCTGATCTGCGTCATCTGTTTGGAAGATATCATCAGGTGAAGCTACTGACAAAACACCAGCTACATCATCGGGAACAGACTTCACCATTGCACGGTACCACTGTCCATCATCATATTTACAACAGCATTTCGTTCCTAACGTAAAGCAAAATAAAGAATGTGATGGATACTTTACTTAGAAGAAAAGGAAAAAAGGTCATACTATTTTATTGCCTCAAGGAAAGGTTACATAAAATAAGGAGGGAACAAAGGATAAACAACATCAATAAAACAGTATCTGGATCCTAAATTAACTGAAAGATGAAGGGTACTATGAATCGTACATTCAAAAGAAGTTTTCTGAATTTCCAGAAAAGATCACATAATAGACCAAAAGAAAGTAAAAAATAAAGCAACAGTCTCTTCACGTGTTTTTTTTTTTTTAATGTCATCGCACATCTTACTTTATCTTTTTCCCCTTCATTTCTACTTTAAAAGTATACCTTCAATAATATATGCAATACATTTCATCTCTTACATTTCCAATTCCTTACACAGGACAGTTTTCCTTTCTTTTCTTATGATAATGGGTCAACACCTGCACCCATTGGTAGAAAGTTTTAGTCAGTTTATTTATGTTTTCAATTTCTTACAAACTTGAATGAGGTCAGGAAGCTTTTAATTTCTTACCAAACTAAATGTGGCCAGGAGGTTGAGAATTTCATACCTACTTAAATAGAATCAGGATGATGGGTACTTCTAGATTCAAATGGGTCAGGGATGAACTTAAGTTACCACCAACTTGTATGAGGCTGGCGAGGTCGTCTTCAATTCTTATCTACTTGAATGAAGTCAGGATGGTACACATTTCTTACCTACTTGGATGGGGTCAGGGAGATGTTTAGTAAAGTCTGTGATACTCTCACAAATGTTTCCAAGGCTTTTCATAGTTCGCTCTAAGCGAGATAGTTGTGTATGACGATGTACGTAGAAGCAAGCTGGGTTGCGTATGTGAACCACACGGACATACTGCCTCTGAGCTGTAAATAAATTAAATACTTTATTCAAAACACACGTTAAACTGGTTATGAATAGAATACTAGTTGGATTCCTCACAAAATATTTGAAGCTAATTTGACTTTGCTGTTAAATGGTGTGATATGACTAGAAACGAAGCTTTGAATGGAGCTGCATCACAGTACATAATGCGTATATTTTCAAGAGCATTATGGGTTGTCTTTGTGATCAATTTCATACAGGGTAAGACAGTTGCAGAAATCACAAAAGATGACACCTTAATGTAAGTATGCAACTCTGGCAGTTTAATACGAAAATGCAGTGGCACCAGCATGGGGTGAGCGAGAGAAGGGGGGGGTGCCTGTGTCCCCCAATTAAACGACCAAAATTTCATTTTCGCCAAAAGGTAATTAAGCTATAGTTTTCTGTAAGGGTTGGGGGGAGGTGGGGGGGCCACATGTCCCCCAATCAATTAACGACCAAAATTTTTATTTTCTCCAAATGGCAACTGAGCTATAGTTTTCTGTACGGGGTAGAGTGAGGTGGCTTGTTGTGATTCTGATGGACAGCAAACATTGTTTACTCTATATGACAGGTAAACAAAACCACTTCAATTTTTTCGTGCTCCATGCACTGCCTTCTTTTGTTATCAGACATTTTGCTGGAACAGATCACGATTATTCAAGTTCAGCACACAGCTGAGCAACTCTGTGTTACAGTCATGTTACTCCTATAGGTTTACCTCCAATCGCTCTTACATTCCCGAACATGAGTGAAAAGTGTTGCTACAATTTGAATATCTATAGGGGCCTACAGATAACAACACACAGAACAATGAGACAAGATTCGCTCTCACAGGCTGGAAATTCCAGCAGTGACACTGCTTTCGTGCACTCTGTGTAACACTCTCACCCAATCAATAAGGCTGGTTTACTCCAAGTGCAGTTTTGTAAGTGTGGGGCATCGAAAAGAGAGACCCTAGGGATGAAATGCCACACAATCGTTTTGAAAAGGACCACTATATATGCCATGGGCCTTGCCAACCTAGTGAAGTTTCGCAGCTTCGCAGAGAATGGTGAGTCATTAATTTCAACGGCATCACATTATCAGCTTACGGAACTATACTGGAACGTGTATGGTATGGGCCTAAGGTTTCAAAACAATGAATGCTATACCCATTCTATCTCTCTGCATGTACCACTTTACAATTTACTAAGCAAAGTTCACTCATATATAGCGTGTAATATACATGTAAGAAAAGAGAGTAGGTGGGGTTTATTAATGTATTAAAGTAGGAGGAAGGTTTTGTACTAAATACCACTTTCTGCTTCAGGGGTTAAAAAATTCATTCCATGTTAAGAGCTAGCCAATTTAACATGTCAATAGATGCCAGCACTAAAACTACACCAGAGCACAGTTACTTGATGTACACTGACTGTATACTTCACTGCATATCAGTTAACTGTACTTCACTGTACTTCACACTGTACAGAAAACACCCATCACTCATTTACCATCATTTAAAGAGAGGCAAAAAGGATGCCCATCCACTCCTAGCAGTGGAGTTGCACAGCACTCTACCTCTTCCCTTCCTGACAATTTCTTATACTTATTTTGTAAGGATACTTTTATAAAGATATTCCAGCGATCATAATGATCGAAAGTGTGACCGACAAATCAAACAAATAAACAGGCATGGGAGGATACAGAAAATCTGGAGCGGGCCATTATCCTTACTTTCTGTAAGTGGAAGGGAAGGGGACAGAGGGGATAGCACAAATTTCTGGTGAAATGGCCCAACATTTTTATCTGCACCATGAAACAAGGGTGTCCTTCTTAACTAGGCTGCTAATACCGCTTTAAATGTTTGCCTTTTACAGGTTTTTGTTCTTCCCTTGGTTAGAATACAGCCTAACATCCAATAAAGTATTCTGCTTCGTATGTAAATTTTTTGCTGATACGTTGACATGTCAGATGCAACCTTTATCAAACATGATTTCAGCAATTGGAAAAAGCATTGGAACAGGGACGAGGACTTAAAAGACATCAGTCCAGTATTTGTCATACACAATCAATGGATGCATTTGTGCAGTTCATGCAAAAACAGCTAACTGATGCCCAACTAAGTGAGCAAACAGAAGAACAGATATCCCATCAGAGGAAAAGTCCTGAAAATCCAAGAAGTTTTGAGTGGTTTGTTCGACCTCAGTATCCTTGTTGCTTGTCTGGGATTGCCCTTCCATGGACATGACAAATCAAGTGATTCCAATAACGAGGCAGTATTCCGTGAGCATCTCGAACACCAGGCAAGAAATGGTGAAACCATCTTGAGAGAACATCTTCAAATGCATCATTAAATTTTAATTACCTCAGCCATTAAGTCCAGTACCCAATGATTGATGAAATAGGGTCTGCAGTTCTCCAGGAAGTAGTGCAAAGAGTAATCAGTGCAGAGATGTACAGCATGATGATGGACAAAACTACGGATATATCGAATCCAGAACAAGTTGCCACAAGCGTGTGGTTTATTTCGAGGCACAAGAGAAGAATGGTCTTTGGATATTTCCACGATTATCAACACTACTGGTGAAGCATTAGCTGGGCACCTTATTGTCAGGCTGGTGTCAGATTCTTTTTCCCTGAACCAGGCAGTATCTCAAAGTTACAATGGGGCTGGTAATATGTCAGGTCGATACAGGGGTGTGCAGGCCAGAGTTCAGGAATGGTATCCTAATGTGACTTACATTACTGCTATGCTCACAATCTAAACTGCCTACTGGTGATTGTTTGCCCCCTGGTACAGTGGCAAGAAACTTTTTTGCTTTAGTAGAAGAGTTGTACGTCACCATTGAAAGTAGTGCATTTCTTCATGGGCGTGCAGAGGAAGCATGGCCCTGATGAAACTCCTCAATGGATCTCAGGTCTCTCCGATACCAGCTGGAATTGTTGAGCAGTGAGTCTGTCCATTCTCATAGAACCAGGTATCCTGATTTCTGTGGTTGAAACATTATACCATATTGCCGCCACCACTTCAGATAACAAAGTATGTGCTTCAGCCTTCTGCCTGTCCAGTTTCTAGTCCCACTGGTGGTATTTGCTAATCTTTTCCACAGATTTGATGTTACAAGCAATGTTCTTCAGAGTGTAGCCATCAATGTTTTGGCAGCGGTAGAGCTGATAGATGCTTTGATAGGATTTGTCACGGAAAAAAGGTCCTCTGAAACGTGGAGAAGCTATTTGGCTAAAGCAATTCATATGGCAACTGTTCTGAACATTGAAGCAGAATTCCCACAAGAAGAGAGACGCCGAGGCATATCAGTTGGCATCAATGACAATTTCAGCAATGAGGAGAACATCACTCCTGAAGAGTCACTAAAGACAACCTTCTTTTTTACAGCACTGGATCAGATGGTAAATAGTCCTGAAGAAAGCTTTTTCCCAGGTGTTTCTGAGAAATTCTCTGCACTTCTCTCCCGTGTCGTCGTGGACCAACCAAGTGTGACAAAACGTTTTTCTGGACAAGGGTCACAGTACACGGTAATTGGGATTCAACCTAATGAAGCAGCAGCAGACTTTGACATTTTAGTCAGAGATGTATGCATGCATTTCCAGAGTTTCTGTAAAGCCAAGCCCAAGCCATTTGAGGTCTACTCCTGGAACTGGAAAACCGTCAAGCGTATCCCAACGTTAAATTGCTGTACAAGTTGTTACTGATGATACCAGTAAACCTCATGACCTACTGGAAGCTTTTTGAAGTTGGCATTAATCAAAACCTAGCGCTGTAATATGATGGGTGGAGGTAGACTATGCAGTTTAAGGAATGCATCATGTGAGAGGGACATCTGGAGAAACCTGGACGTGGGAAAACTTGTTGACAAATTTGCTTCTGTCTCTAATTGCAACATGGAGTTATTCTTATAGTTAAACTTTTGTTGTTGTTTATGTTAAACCTACATCCTCTCGATAGTGCTTCAGAAAACTCGTTGATTTTTACCAAAAACATTTCTTTCAAAGTAAACCAATTTCATTTCCTTGTAAACGTCAATGTATAGCTTGGATTTTTAAGGAAGCATATGTAACTTTATTTGCTTTCCTGTCCTCTTCCTAAGCCTTTCTATTTAAAGGAGGTTTTGGGGGGACCTGTGGATAATACGTTGTTCTAGGCACAACTGATCGTCCCCTATTATGGTCTCAGGCATTTCGCCACTCAGTAAGCTGCACTGGCCAACAATGGAAAAAGTTTCATAATTAAAGCCAATATTCCTAGCACAATTATTTTAAACCAGAATTTTTTCGTGTTCTGCATCGATGATTTTACTATCATTATTATACAATTTTCTACATCAGTGCTCTCTTAACAATATCACCAAGACCACTGCTTCCATATTACAACAATGACTCCCATCTACCCCCATCTTATATCTTTTCCAATTACGCATTTCAACTTCCAGCAAAGTGAAAGATTTGTTGTTATCACAGTAAGAGTTGCAAAATGCAAATGTTGACCCATTTGAATGAGTGTAAGTATGTGTCAGCTTAACAAAGGCTAATGTGTGACAATATGGTTTTCTTCTGCTGATGTCTTATTTCTCACTCAAACTCCAAAATTGCATTTTTTGTGACATGCATGGTGTCATTAAGGTCACCTTAAACCTCCATTCCAGTGCCCTCCTTCTGTAAATATTCGACAGCTTCCAGGGGCTTCGCCCCCTTCAACCCCCACCAGGGCATTGCCCCTGGACCCCACCAGGGACTGTATGGTAGGCCAGGGACCCCAGGCCAGGCAGGGAGCGATTCGTGCTCCGCCTGCACTATCCTTGCCCCACAATTGCAAGCCCCTAGTGGTGCCACTGTGAAAATGCAGCTTCTATCATAAATTCTATACAAGCTGTTACTTTTATGTGAGTATGCAGCTTCTCTCCACAATTCTGATATGCTCCACAATTCTGATATGCTCCACAGTTACAATAACAATACTCGTAGGAGCTGACAGTTTTATGCATGCAGCTTCTATCAGTCATCCTGACGTACTTCATAATTACAGCTTAAGTCTCCCTGGGCATTTCAATTGGGAGCTGGTTATCTTGAACAATGCCCTAGCTAGCTATGCTGTTTCACAGAGACAGCCCATCCTGCTTAACAAATACAGAAAATTGCAGATATCACTTTTCATTCTGCTAAGCAGACTTTTCAAAACAGTATGAGTCACTTCACACAAAAGATACTTTTTAAGATCTGCTGTGGCACTCCTGGAGTGCAAACAGAATATGACAAGCTATCTGCTGGAGCAGATCTGCAAAATGGCCCCGAAACTAAATAAATGGAAGAAAGATCTGGGCAACTCACGGGTTTTTTTCAAATCCAACTTGGGTTTTGCAACTTTCTCTTTGACCTCTGTTAAGTCATGTGGTAAGATGCCCTCCTTTTGTAATATACGCACATGATCTGGTCCTTAACAAGAAAGAAAAATTAATATCAAAGATAGAAGAGCAGATTCTGGAGATGCTAATAGCTGCTGTAGTGTATTGCCGATGGCATGGGTATTTAAAGTGTAAGTGCCAAGAGTAACTGGTTTACTTTAAATTTTACTACTACCACTTTAAATTAACCATAACCCAGGACTAAGAGAAAAGAAAAAAAAGTTCAAACTGATCATAGATGTACAGACTAAGTAACATTTTCACCCTACTTTCTCTTACTGACATTAAGTAACACTATAGACCTTATGCATCTGATGTCACAGAACAGAAATTACTCACTCGGCTGAGTTAAGCATGTAGCATTACAACTTACACAAACACAAACGCAGAGAGCTAATTTTTGTACTAGTCGGATACGCACTCATGTCTGCGTGCCCTTGCAAAGGTTACGTCGTGCATACAGTGTGTGCAGTCATGTACCTTATCTAGCTAGCTTCACTGCTGGTCCTCTAACATGATGCCATCATGATGGAAACGCATAAGGTATATACTGATATCACCTAATTGATTTATTATTTATGATAGTGGCCATCCGAAAGATTCTTTAAGATGGTTTTGTCTTCCATTGTTTCTGACTTACTGATTAAACGTTTGTTGCAAAAGGTTGCAAAAGGTTGTAATCCCAAAGACACAGATTTTCACAAAAGTTTAACCAGTAAGTCTGTCTTAAAGAATCATTCTGATAGCCACTATCATAAATACTAAATCAATTACGTGCATTTTCTACTTCTCATCTTTCCATTATGTATTAAACTAATCACTGGGGACAATATTCTGTTCTGCAGTATACTGGAATAGAAATTTAAGTGCATGTCCTTATTTCAATTACATCTACATATCAAGATTGACTTTGCCTATTGGCAATCTGGTGGGTATCCATCCAAGCTGCCGTGCAGGATATCTTTAACTAATTACTAATTATCAAAATAACCAGAATTTCTCATACCAATGGGTTTCTTCTTCTTTTGATGTTTTCCACCAAAGAGATTACATTGTTCCAGGATTTTGTCACTAATGGATGGATTTTTCATATCTTCTGGAAGCTCCTCTGTGGTCTTCAAGGTGTGTCTGTGAAGACCACGATAGTTTTGACAAACAACAGACATAATGCACCTATTCAGAAAAATCCTCTTTTGCAAAGTCAATTTCTAAATTTAAGTTACAGTGGAAAAAGCTTGTTTTGTAAACATGCAATTAATTATTCTTGTATTTAAATTCTTGAAAACACACCAAAAACATATTTCCAGTTGTTTTTGGTCTAATGTTAAGCTTTTGCAATGCCAGGAAAAACAAATCAATTGCAGTAGTATGCAAAACAGATTGCTAATACACAGTGAAACAATCAGAAAGTATTCCTTTCTCGGAGTTACTAATGGGGAACTTTTCACATCTGAAATTTCAATTTTCCACTATTTTCAAGCAAATGGCACAAATGCAGACCCATGTTCATTTCTAACTACACATTTACAAAACTATATGAATCTCATCAGGATGATGAACATGCAGGTGCACAATCAGTTTTGCATGAATGGGTAACATCTAAGGCATGGCTGCCAGATGATTTCACACTTTTAGAGCCAAACTCAATTTCAAAATACAGTCAAATTCAAGATTTGCTCTACCTAATACATCATTACAAATCACGGCCACATGAACAATTTTTATATCTAACTGACCATTTTTCAATGATGAAATAAGGCCAAATGAGCAGCATTTGGCCAAAAAACAGCCAAATGGCAGCCCTGATATCAGGGCATCTTTACACTTCAAGACTGCAGCGCAGAACATTATATAGCGACACTAAAGTACATACAACACTGAAACTAATGTGCGCGAGCAGTTTGCTTTGTGTATGGAGTGTATCAGGTTTCTAGCTAAGCCAAGTTAAGTGAGGGCTAATTTTCTACTCAAACAGAGTGGAGAAAGTGCATTACCTAACAGCAGGGGTCAAAGGCCCAAAGGAGGAGACTGCCTATGAAGTCCCTTTCAAACCTTCTGAAATGGTATGTTTTGGGAGAGACCTGTACTTTTATCATAATTTCCCACTGGAAGTTTTGCAAAGCCATATCAGGGGTCTTCTTACTCAATTCCATGCTGGTAGGGCAACTGCAAATTTGCATCAAGTACTGATTGGGCAATGAAATTCCGGGTCACTCCTGACCAACCAGCTTAGCTATATCCCCAGAAGGTGCACCTTTGCCCAACGTGACTTGAAACCTATTCGTTATGTCACCTACAAAATTATTTAGCTTCCACAATTATTAAGCATCTCTTTTCTCATAATTAGCATAAAATTGTTTTCAAACTTGATTTTCTTTACATCAGGTAAGTATTAATTTCTTACTTTTTGTGTAACTATTCTAAGCAGTACAGTCTGAATTGTGTTCTAATACAACATTGATCAAATTAAGTCTTAACCAAAATGTCTCTTACAAATTAACTGCATTCACATCAACTTTAGCAGAGATGTCAAGACTTCCTCGGTCAAATTTCAAGTTAGACTCTTCTGTTTTGTCTTGCATCAAACACCACGGTAACGATGAAGCACCATTTAAAATTGAAATCACCTCCGTCAGGTTAGCAGGTGCCTTACTTTTATCTTTCAGCCCTGGTTGGACATCTAGAATGAGGAGAACATCAGAATGGTAGCTAAAAGATCTTTCTGACAAATTAACTTAACAGCAAATGATAGGAAGTAAAAGATTGTCGACACTAAAAATACTATGAACCCTGTATCACATCTTACTAGTAAACACATGCCATCAGATCAAGATTGTCATTTCTTTATTCATTGAACGTTTTTTGTCTCCTTCCATCACAGCAAGACTGATAAACTGTGATTCCAAACCAAAGTCAAACATTTTCCTTAATTCCATTATCATAGACTGACAAATGATCCAACATTTCATAAAATACTTTCCCTAGCTCTTGGCTTAACAATGAGAAGACAATTTTTTTGGCTGCTCTAGATTATTCTGTTAAAAATAAATCTTTCCTTTTAATTGTCATAACTACTTTGGAACCAGATATAGACAATACAACATGACAAAGGTTAAAACAATCTCCATCACCGTTCTAGTTAGAGAAAAAAACGAAATAAAAAACAGAAAACACGTTTCTTTTTCTCACGCTGATGTCCGTGTGTGTTGGACTAAAGCAAACAATAGCGAAACACTTGTTTTGCAAAGCAAGCAGTGCTTGTTATGCCAAACGCTGTTTTCTGTTTTCGTCCAACACATACCAATGTCAGAATACACGAAACGTGTTTTCTGTCGTCCATGTTCATTTGGCTTTAGTGTCAGGTAAGTATCCAAATAGTGTAGAAGGCAGATTTTCTAACAGCTGTAGATCAGAGGCCAAGGTGAAGGCCTCCTTTGAAGTCCCTTCAGAACCTTGTTGGTCACCTGGAATTGCATATTATTGGGCAATCTAATACTTCAATGATTATTTCCTATATGCGAATGTAACTTTTGCATGTCCTCATCTGAGTTTTTTATTCAAGTCTGTGCCAGTAAGCACACTGCAAATTCCCAGCAAGTACCAGTTGATTGATGAGAGTTCTAGTGCTGACTGAATGCTTTCAAAAGCAGTTTTAAAAGATTGCCACAATTTCTGACAGTACAGAATAACTCATCATAACCAGAGTTTCCCCTGGGTTTTAGAGAGAGTGAGGTGGTATTAGTCCATTTGGGGTGATATGGTGCCAGCTTTGGCACTATCTCTGAGTAAGAACTATCAATACTTCTATAGCTAGTACAGTACAGGTAGCAGATAAAGCAAATTTCTGTGAGGTGGTGAACAAAAACTGTGAGGTGGCCACCTCACAAAAAGAATGCCAGGGGAAACCCTGATAACATTTTACTATACTTACAGCATTGGCGACTAACCCCTGCTTAGTTCTAGATTTTTGAGAAGGGGCACGCCCAAAAAGCAGGACTTTCAAGAAAAAATATAGGGATGTAGGAGGAGGTTAAAAAATTAAGACAAAGTAGCAAATGGAGTCACTCTAAAGCCTAAATATTACTGTACATCTAGGGAATCCCACTATACTGATGGTTCACTAGAACAAAGGTTCACTAGACCAAAGATCCAACAGTACATGAAAAATCTACTGAAGGTAAGAGCTAGAGTAAGGATAAGGGTTAGAGCCAGTGTTAGGATTAGAGCTAGATTTACAATGGGTTAGTTAGTTAGATGGAGTTTTACGGCCCAGTTTCCAACCTTTTGGGGTCAAGTCGAGCCGGCCACAGCCTTTTTTCCAGTTGTGGCTCACTGGCTTGTTTTCCCTACTCCATTGCTTATGCGGAGCATCACGCACAACAGCAGTAGGTTCCATTTTTAGAGTCTTTGGTATGACTCGACCTGGGAATTGAACCCAGGCCTTCCGCGTGAGAGGAGGATGCTCTACCGCTAGACCAAACACGCGGTTGAGTTACAATGGGGGTCACAGTTACGATCATGGTTAAAGTTAGGATCAGTGGTCTTGTGAACCTTTGACCAAGTGCATCCAGCTCATTCCATCTTAGGTGTATAAACAATACTGTAACAACATAATTCGTATACAATGAAGTCTGGTACCTTCCATGACAGTTATTAGTCGGCAGATGTTACTGGACAGGTTACTTTTTATTTTGGCCAAATTTTCCAGCTGGTCACTGGTGGCACTTAGCACACATTCTTCCATAGCACGGAGACTGCACCAAAACAAAAGGGTAAACAAAACCATTGCAAGAATACAATATATCAGGTACATAAATAGTTAATTTACCTT